>OY744525.1:32942268-33057268 GCA_963556195.1 Sepiola atlantica
TTAGATATAGATACAACAGTCACACTTAAGTTGGTTCTGCTAGCTATATATATATTGTACTCATTAGTTGTCTATTTAGCTTTTCAAGCAACGGGTTTAATCCTATTACTATTATTGTTCTTCTTCTTCTTACGTGTAGATCAAATGATTCTGGTGTTGGCATTAGTTTCCGCGATGTTTTTCTGGATAGAAATCTTTCTGAAAAAACATCAGGTACTTACGGGAAGGTTGCCAACATTCTAAAGTGAAAGTGATACTATGGAACCGACTGGATGTGAACTTGGAGCATCCAGGTCTTCAGGCCGCGTCGATATCCACTTAACCACCGTCACCTCCCACAATTATAACAGAGTATTCCAATTTTGAGACAAACTGATGAGATCGAAAATGATAGAAACCATAAAAATCAGAGTGGGGGTAAAAAAAAACGTGAGAGGCTGATAATGAGAGACACACATTTGAAAGGATGGTAATTAAATTGAAAATTACGGCTAATTAGAAGTATTGAAACTAATTTAAGCATAGCTAGATGCGAGGAAATACGGATGGTTCGACTATAGTATATGTGATTAATATACATAGAGAAAAACAACCTTAGGTAAACAAACATCGACTAACACAGCTTTAGTAACATATATATATATATATATATATATATATATATATATATATACATATATATATATATGCATATATATATGTGTATATATATATGTATATATACATATATGTATATATATGTATATATATGTATATATATATATGTATATATAAATATATGTATATATATGTATATATATGTACATATATATGTATATATATATGTATATAGGTATATATATGTATATATATGTATATATATATGTATATATATGTATATATATGTATATATAAATATATGTATATATATACAGTTATATACATATATATACATATATATACATATATATACATATATATGTATATATATGTATATATATATGTATATATATGTATATATATATATATATATATATATATATATATATATATATATATATACGTACACTCGTCCCAGAAAGGGGCGTGGCAGTTCACATTTAATACTCGTCATTTTTAAAACATCATAAATTACATAGTTCATATATTGTGTGCATACCTTTAGAGTTCTCCCTCACCCTGTAGAGGGTTACCGTCTCGATCTCGTCTAGTGGTTGAACCCCTTCCTCCTTCTTCTGCCGTAAACCACACCTCTGCAACAAAAGCTCCATGATAGGGTCGGAAGACAAACAATCTTTTTGAATTTAATTCTTTTTATTACAAGCCTTAGTTATTAATCAGCTTGGAGATATTCACTAACGTCGAGAGAAAACTAATTATCACTTCATCGTTGTAACTTATCAAATTTGTCTTAACCATTCGTGGAGGGGGAAATAGATCTTTCGCCTGTATTTTCTTAGGGAAATATTTCACTTAATCTGTTGTAGTCTACATGGCACAAATCACGTCTCATAGGTTCGCCTCCAAAACCCAGACTGCAAAACTCTCTTCTCGCGAAGAACGAGTGACGTCACTGATCCCTCTGTTTTCCACGCAAAACAAAACCGTGACGTCACAGAGCCTCTCGCAGTGCACATTGACCCTTGATCTGAAGTCTCGTCACGCGGTGACCCTGTCACATTTTTTATTTCCGACTGTATGAACAACTTCAGGGCCGGCGACTCGCCTTTCAATATTCTTTATTTAAGGGGCCCAACATTCCACACATCGACCCTACCCACTCTTCCGTACTGATTCGGACATGGCATCGTTCCGGGCCGAACTAAATTCACTCACACGAACCTAATTTCACAATCATCCAGGCCCGCCACACTGCCGCGGTGTTCTCGTGGGCCCCACTAAACAAAAATTGCTCATACCGATGTGATACCTCCGATGCACCCCTTCTCCCCCCCAAAAAAATATCATATAAATCTTTTCACGGCTACAAAATCGCTTCCCTTTAACGCGTATGGCACCCAAAACAACTCTTTGTCCGTATAATCGAGAGCTCAATACCTACCTCAACGGGTCACGAGTAGCGAACATAACTTAATCCCAACCCATCAGAAAAGGCACGGCCCTACGGCCTTCACATCCGACCCCCTCAACAGCCTTACCGCATCGCCAAAAGGTAAATTCTCCGAAATCTAACTCTATGTAATTGGCTGACCCCTACCTAATTTTTAATTAGTTACTGTTTTTTATATACTAATATTTTAATACGAGGAGGGCCAAAAAAAAACATCACACAAAAACAAATCAATCATCTCGGCGCCCCCCCCCTCAAAAAAAAAATATAAAGTAATTCAATGAGTCTCTCCCTCGACGATACATTTAAATCAAAACAAAAAGATTAAAAACAATACAATTTTAGTGAAAACACCCCACCCGAACACAACCAATACAAGAAATCAGTTCCACTGAATGCATTTTTTGAACATGGACAGAAAATGTTTTGCTTGTGTGTAAGTTCGTCACCATCTCCTTTTCTTTCCTAGCAAAGTTAAAACTGTGTGTGTGTAATAGTACGTTGTTTTCTAGTTCTAAATTCATGTGTGCATGTCACGAATGATTATTATTATCATGATTATTTATTAATCTGTTTTATGTATGTGTTACTTTTTGTTTGTTTAACATTTGATTTTTGTGTTTGTTTTCTTTTACATTTTGTTTCTGTTCTGTTTTTACTTTTACGGCACAGCAGTCTTATTTTTTTCTTTTTTTAACTCAATTTTTGAAAACGCACTCTTTCAATACAAACCAATGATTTTTTACTTACTGTTTGAAGTTCGCCCTCTGTCTTCGCCGACCACGTGCCGTGCGTTCCATTATCACTTAGGGCCTCTACATTATGTGAATCCAAGTACAACATTTTTCTTATTTTTCTTTCTTTTAAGAAAATACTTGTCATGGCACCAAAAAGGCATATATGTTGCATAGTCCTGCTCTTGCTTGGGCCGCGGCAGTACGCGTTTCGTACACTCGTCCCAGAAAGGGCCGTGGCAGTTCACATTTAATACTCGTCATTTTTAAAGCATCATAAATCACATAGTTCCTATATTGTTTGCATACCTTTAGATTTATCTCTCGCCGTGTAGAGAATCGCCGTCTCGATGTCGTCCAATGGTTGACCTCTTTCCCCCTTCTGTGAACAACGCCGCTGCAATAAAAGCTCTATGATCGTGTCCGAAGACAAACAATCTTTCTTTTAATTTAATTATTTTTATTACAAGCGTTAGTTATTTAATCAGCTGGGAGATATTCACTAACGTCGAGAGAGAGAAAATGCAAATTACTACTTTATCGTAGTTACTTATCAAATAAGTCTGAACCATTCGTGGAGGGGGTGATCTTTCGCCTGTATTTTCTTAGGGAAATATTTCCCTTAATCTGTTGTAGTCTACATGGCACAAATCCCGTCTCATAGGTTCGCCTCCAAAACCCAGACTGAAAAACTTGCTTCTCACGAAGAACGAGTGACGTCACGGATCCCTCTGTTTCCCACACACAAATGCCCGTGACGTCAAAGAGCCTCTCGCAGGTGCACATTGACCCTTGATATGAGGTCCTGTCACGCGGTAACCTGTCACGTCTGTTATTTCCGACTGTAGGAACAGGCCCTATTCTGCACTTGACTGCACGGTTCACCCCCACGCTAATTCGCGCAAGTCAAACCAACAGATACGTCCATTCCCATAGGGCCATTATCCAACATTGTTAGATAGTGGTAATTGTTGAAATGATGGCGATTCGTTGGTATTGTTAAGATTAGCGGTTTGCTGTGATAATGTGGTGACAGTGCAAGCATATACCACATCTTTATGTATGCAGTTATAATTGAGTGGGCATTGATGCGGGTTATGGCAAGTACAATTATTAGTGGAGTTTGAAGGGGTAGTGATTGATTGGGCTTGTCTAATTTTCTCATTGTTTGTGGTTATTGGGCCAAGTTCGGCGTTGTGGAGTATGAAATCTTACTTGTGTTTTTTATTTAGGATAGTGCTATATCTGTGTGGGTATTTAAATGAGCTTTCAATTATTTTGAAGAATTCTTTAGGGATATTCGTTTTAACATTATTGTTGTATGGAGAATTGAACCAAATGATTTGCTTCCTCCTTAGACGTTTACGTTGATTTTTACTTTGATGTTTAAATTGTATGCCCGCTTCAATTAGATTCGTTATCTTAGATGTTATTTGTATTATATATATATATATATATATATATATATATATATATAGATATATATATATATATATATATATATATATATATATATAAATATATATATATATATATATATATTATTCGTATTAGTGGCATTAGTATTTGTATTAGTTCCATTTCTGGGATTTCTGCGTTTTTGTGTCATGTTGTGTGTAATGATATTGAGTTGGTGGTGTTCTTCTCATTAGAGTAGCCTTAGTGCATTATTATAGAAATTTGAGTTTAGGTCAAATGTTAATTTGTTTGCTGATTAGTCTAGAGATTCTATTTGAGACGGATGGGATTATGTACTCTATGATGGATTTAGGGTGGTTGGAGTATTTATGCACATGTAATAAAGTCAGGTTAGGTTTCTGGAAGGGGGATAAGGATCCAGAGTTAAGGTTTTGCGTAACGTCAAGGAAGTTGGAAGTTTTCTTCCCTGGGTCAATAGTTATCAAAAGGTCGAAATTATTGAAGAAATTGTGTAATTGTTCAATAGTTTTGTTGTAAATTCTAGGCTTTTCTTTGAAAATGAAAAGGGCATCATCTCTGTATAAGCTTCCCTGGAGATTTTTGAATTCATGTCTTAGTTCGTGCACGAGAAAGAGGCCGACTAAGTCTGTGACTTGGGCAGAGACAGATGCCCCATAACAACGTCGTAATTGTTAAGGATGTCCAATATTTATTGTCAAAGCTAAGTATGGATCTTCTAGCTAGTAATATAAATTTTATTTCTGTATTAGTGAGGTCAGAGTCATTTTTAGCTAGAATTAGTGTTTTATTAAGGAGGATTGGAGATATCGATTGGTAGTAGTTATTGATATCGAACGTTATGAAATTTAGTCTAGATTTATCTTTAAGGTTACGAAACCAATTAATCACAGTATCTGAAGATTACCATCGCGAGAAGAACATTTTCTCCTACATTCCTAGTATAATACCGTCAATAATGTTTTACTAATAATTATTATGTCCGATTTAGAAGGGACAAATCAAGCTGATTGAAGGGTTGTCATGACAGTTATTTTGTGATCTTTAAGGGAGAATCATCTACCCTGACTTTACGCTCTCATCTCTTTTTGGCCTTTATTTTTTTAATATGACATTTTCAAAGTTAAATTTTACCGATAACATTTACAATTACATTGTTGGCTTTTCCTTATCCTCTGATGAGAAGAGTCTATCTTTGAAAATCCATGGATTAAGGATATGAAGCTTCTTGCTCTGAACTTTTGATGTTCTAATAACTATTGTATCTTTACAATTTTTTAGACTCATCTTTCACTTCTACACACGCCTATATATATATATATATATATATATATATATATATATATATATATATATATATATATATACAGGGTGAGCCAAAATAAGTTTCCTATCTTTAAATTTGAATAACTTGAATTTGAAAAACTTCCACAAAATAAAAGTTAAACACACCAAACTTTATGTGTGTGTAGACTGACCCTTCCGAGATTTTTTGAAATAAACAAAACAAATTTTAGCCGAAAAACACTTCTTAAAACTTACAAAAACTAAAGTATTGTTTTTTACACTGTTTTGAGTTTTTTAAGCAAAAATAATGTTTTCTAAATGAGGGTACGTTCCTTAGAGCTAATACGGCTCATGCTTGCTTCGGAAGGGGTCCTTTACTTATTCTAAAAAAAAAATTAAAAAATCAATAAATAAAAAAGTTATGAATTTTTAAAAATAGGGCCCTTATTTTTGCCCACCCTGTATATATATATATATATATATATATATATATATATATATATATATATATATATATATATATATATATATATATATATACACACATGCAGAGCTACCTAGTTTTGCCCAAGTGTCTGGTATATTATCATATGAAACATCATGGTAGGGATACCTTTTTTAGTTTTTCTTTTTTTGATTCATAAATCAATATGTTTCTAGTCAAATGTTATTCTCTCTCGTATGCAATTAATATGATTATATTTAATTATTTCATCATTAATTCTTAACATAATTACTCATAGTGATTTATCACACTTTTATTTTATTTTTTTGTTAATATTATATAAATAAATAGTACTACACTCATATGAAATTCATCGCAATTACAGGAGTGCCCTCCTTAGACCACAATTAAAACTGACTGAATTTATGTTTTACGTAACGCGAGGGTTTATTTGAATATATTTTGTTGGCCTTTAATACCCATATAGATTCATATTTCTTCTTTTCACTTTTGGCGGGGGATTTCTTTATGTTTTTAAATCTTTATAATTGTAAATCTTATTTTTAAATATTGTCTTAATTTTTTGAAGTAGATTTTAAAACTTTTTTTTTAAATGTATTTATCCGGGATCAGAGGTCACCATGATATTTGTATTGTATCGATATATTTTTTCTAAAAAATATGTTTACTCGTCAATGACTAAAATCCCAGCATAATTTACAGGTCAAAATACCCAATTGGTAAAAATGATGTATATATATATATATATATATATATATATATATATATATATTGTCATCCACACACAGGTTTTCAGTGCGGCTAGACCAGCTAGTGCCTCAAGCCAGGATCGTCAGAACTCTACCTCTGCGCTATCACGCGACACTATCTAAATGTAGGTGAAATCTCAAATGTAAACATTGTCAAGTTCCTGGATCTAATGTATACTAGTTAATATATTGAGAGATTCGCCTTCGTAGGTTCAAAGATTTGGAAATTATTTAACTAAATCCTCAAGATTTCTCGTGTCGCCTTCTACACGAGTCAGAACAGATCGGTCACCTGACTTTTCTGATATAATTCATTTCGCTGTTTCTCTTTTTTTTCTTTCGCGCCACCAACATTGACGCTTGACGCGCGTGTAGTTTTCATGAATTAATTTCCGGAATTAAGCGAGATGTTGTCAAAAGGGTTCGTTTCATCGAAACAGCATCACTTCCCGTGGAAAAGCAACAACAACACCAACAACAACACCATCACGGGCGCACATAAATCACAGAGCTGTTAAATAATGATAAAATCGAAGGAGGAATAAAAGCGGATTCCTTCAGTGGTTGAACTGCAAACCATTGTCAACTATGAGGTAGAGAGGAAAATGTTGAATAGACAAAAAAGGTGCTGTTATTACGCCGGAAAGGTTGATTCAAAAAACGCCTTTTTTGTCTCTTATTTGCGAAGAGTCGTTTTAATTGTCGTACTGTATTCTAATGCTTTTTTTAAAAAATCTTTTTATAACTGAAGGACAGTTTTTGTTTTTATACATTTTATGTTGAGCAGATTAACCGGGAAAGAGAAACAAATCCTGTTATCTGCATTACTCAAAAATCTGCCTGAAGGAAGAAAATTTAAGTCTAACACCTGCACAGGTATTTTGGTTTGGCTGTATTAGTTTCTTATTTAAACAACATAGTTAGATTGTTTATTGTATTACATCCTGCAGCTTTCCCTCATGCAAAATATTCCTCTTCTCATCCTCCTACTCCTACTCCTACTACTACAACTACTATTACTAATAATAATTTAAAAAATAATAATTATAAGGTTTTCTATTTTTTTTGATAAGTATTGTTATTATGTATTATTTGAATTGTTCGGAATATTGTTCTCATATTATGTGTTATTCTCTCAACGTTTCTGCCGATATAACCTTCGACCTTCTCTAAGTGTATCTTGACAATGCATCCAATAGGTGAATTGTGGAGAAAATATGTTTGTTCTGGTTTTCGCATGCACCATAGTCGTTATAATTCAAAATGTGTGATGTGTTTCTGAAACGGAAAGAGCGTTGAGTCTTTAAAAAAATGGAAAAGAGTCAACGCTTTTTCCGTTTCAGTAACACATCACACATTTTAAATTATAATCATTTTTCTCTCATTCACCAATAAGATGCATTGTTAAGATGCACTTGAAGAAGATAGGAGGTTATATCGGCTGAAACGTTGTGAAAATAAATCCCAAGATGAGAACAATAGTCCGAACAATCCAAATAATATACAATAATAATAATAATGTTGCGTTTAAATCTTATGTGATACACGCATAAATACAATTAACAACTGTCATTACAGAAGAATTGAAGTTCACATGTACTACTTGTACGCGCTCATGTGTGATCCTTACAGACTGAGGCCTTGTCGTCCTAAAATTAAAGCTCCTTATTTATAATTCAAAACAAAAACTGATGGACGTGATCTTTCCAGGGTGAGCTCCCTATTTATACTTTCAAAAGAACTAAGTTGAGACAAAACTGGTGGAACGTAGTAAGGCTTTATCCTACTTCAACTTCGTTACCAAATCATTGACCAGTTAGAGGGATACATTGAGAGGTCGACAATCACTGATTGGTCATATTTTGTCAGCCTATATTATTTTTACACCTCCATGTGCCGCCTGATCTCAAACAGATCATCTTTTTATCTCTCCCACTCTCTCTGTCTCATTGAGCTATGTGACGCCATATATGTTTTATTAATTCTTATATTTTCGTAACCCACACATCGGGTTGATCAAGTTCACTACAGATTGCCTTTCATTTCGTGTTATTCTTAACTAACTATTTCAAATACTAGTGACTTTACTCACACAATATCTCAGAATAATAATAGTAATAAACACATTTGGACGCATCGGCATTTGTTAGTATAACAGATAACAGCCATGAAATATCAAGGAGGAGATAAAGACCGGGAAGACAATATCATCACCACCTCAACGATGTTTCTGGAAAGCAATGTGATTGGTAACGGTAAACTGGACAAATTTGAGAGTACGTCCAATCTAGAAGACTTGTTGTCAGCATCAGTGTGTATCTATCGTGGTCTGGATGTGTTGTATTGTTGAGGATATTTAAATGCAGGTTGATTCGACTCTCGTCTGATTTTGATCGTTATTAGTTCTAGGCTCTTCAAGCGAGTACTCATGAATTAGAAACACACTCGTGTCGATCTGGAACAAATGCTGATCAATGAGACAACAATTTTCTTTTACGGTTCACAGGTTTAGTCATATTTCCGGAAAAACAGATCAAATGAACTATAAGTGTTAAAGTTCCCAGGTATTTCTCCCCCGCTTGGGAATGGGAATGCGACAAGCGTTCCGATTATCCAACTATATCTGCCTCAGGTAGGAAAACGTTGAAAAAATAGCAATGAAGCTGTAGCGGCTGTATATCGCTTCTGGGTTTTACGCCATTTCTCACGACTTGTTCTTCGATTGAGTTTTCATTTATTTGTCTTAGGAATTGTGACGAATACAATCCCCACAGTGTGTGTGTAAGGTAAGAAAAAGGACAGATTTTCCCCTATCATACAAACATCCGTCCTACTAATTTTTAAATCTTTTTACTATATTATAAAAATTTCGGCAATCTAACAACCACGGTTCAAGAATTAACCAGTAAAAAACAATATTATAACTTAACGACTTACAAGCTCAGGTTTTCAACTACAGACATTGAACAATTCGGCGGCACAACTTTCTCACCCTTTTGAAAGATTCAAAAACGCAGCTCTATTCAGAATATTTGCTTCCAGTCAATGTTCGATTACAAAGATCAATATCTTGTTTTAACTACCTTTAAAACGTTTCAAAAATTCGCTATATCCTTACCGGGGTGAACTACACTTTCGACTCAAATATAACACTTCAGAATACAAGTCGCTTTAAGTATCTGCATCAACTTGAATATCTGGATCGTTTATAAGGAAAAGTCAAAATCACACTGCGTGCCACCAAACAAAGTCTAAAATTCGTTACTCACCGAACCTACTATTTTATCCGTAGCAAGCAACTTTGTTCTCAAGCAGTACAACCAAGCAACATATCAAACGGCACATATAAATAACAATTATTAAAAACTAAACTATACGTATATGTAGGCGCGTGTTTGTCTCTTCAAGTGATAAAAAGTACGTAATCTTAATCTTTTTTCGATACATTTATTAAGAAGTGCATCAAAACAAGAAAACAAAACAACGCAGTTTACACGTTTACGTTGGACTTGTATGAACAATAAAGACGACGTTCTACTGCATGTTATCTTATTTGCTTTTTAACTCTAAAATAAATAAAAGTTGTAATACAAAATATAAGAATACAAACTGTAATTAATAATTGCTCGTTTGGAGCCGCGGTAGAGAAGACGCCCTTATTCAATTACCGTATAACGCTAAATCTGTCTGTTTATGTTTACATTTCGAATAATCTTTCTCGGCACTGATTATCATAGACGATAACACCCTCTTAGAGTAATACAACGTTTAAACTCCTGGGTCTGATATTCTCCGGCAACATGACATAGACTAAGTACATAGAAAAGGTTGCCAAAACGGCTGCCAATGATGTAGGCTCCCTATACCAGGCAAAAAAAACTTCCACACCTTCCATTATTTTATATATCTACAAAGCAACCATTCACCCATACATGAAGTAGTGTTGCCACATCTCAACTCTGCACCAGCCACTAGCCTCTTCCTCTTGTGTTGGATAATGGCCGATGGGAATGGGCGTATCTGTTGCAAATCGTTGGTTTGACTTGCGCGAATTAACGCGGGGTGGACCCGACAGTCTAGTGCAGAGTAGGGCCTGTTCTCACAGTCGGAAATCACAGACCTGACAAGGTCACCCAGATCAAGGGTCAATGTGCACCTGCGAGAGGCTCTGTGACGTCACAGGTGTTTGCCTGGGAAACAGAGAGATCCGTGACGTCATTCGTTCTTCGTGAGAAGCGGGTTTTAGTCAGTCTGGATTTTGGAGGCGAACCTATCAGACATGATTTTGATGTAGTCAGCAATTTAATTTAAGGAAAATATTACCCTAAGAAAATACAGGCGAAAGATCTCTTCCCCCTGTTGCAGCGGCGTGGTTCACGACAGAAGAAGGGGAAGGAGTTCAACCACTAGACGACATCGAGATGGCGACCCTCTACACAGCGAGGGAGAAATCTAAAGGTATGCAAACAATATATGAACTATGTGATTTATGATGTTTTAAAAATGACGAGTATTAAATGTGAACTGCCACAACCCTTTCTGGGACGAGTATAACAAACGAGAAAATCCGCGGCCTCAAGTAGAGGGCTATGCAACACTTGGACAGGGTGGGAAAAAAGATTCTAACCAAATAGGTCCCGCACTGTCTGCCAAACTCCGGCCGCTGGCGTACCACCGATGAGTTGCATCGATGTGTTTTGTTTAAAATAATTCTATGGAACGTGCACCGATGAAGTTACTGCACTTGTACCTCCTAAACGAAAATATTCCCAACCAAACTTAGTAGCAACAAAATGACACCAATCCACTGTAGAGGTCCCTAGACGTCGGCATATTTTCTACTCTGATTACTATTTTCCTCAAACCGCTTACATATTAAAGCCCCTTGTTGTTCACTGTATTCCCCACAGTACCAACGTGCAGAAGTTGATATATAATGTGAACAAACATTTTGGTGGCCAACTCCGCACGCAGGTTGACCTATATATTTGGCGCCTACCAGAGTGCACTCTTACGTTTCAGTGGCTATAGGCCTTGTTTGAGGGTTTATAAAAGTCGAAGAAAATATGACGTCATTTTTCTCTGGGAAAAGTGACAAATTTTCTTTTACAGATGAGGAAACTGAAACCGCCGCCATAATAAAACTGATTAATTTGTCTTCAAGAATCACACCAAGTGAGAATGATAATTGAGACCGACTAAAAATATTCTTGGAATACTATTCCGAAAATGACGTCACGAATAATCAGTGCTGGGAGGCAAATAACATAACAGGCATATTTCGGAAATGATATCCGTGCATCGTACAGGGAGCAGCCGTAAAAATTCCATCTTTCTGTTCGCCGTTGACAAGTCCAATTCGGTTGCTGCGCATATTAAAAAGCGTAATTGAGCCGACGCGAGTCTTAATGGAATCCATAATTTGAATATCGCCTTTAAGTACTCGGCCCGACAGATAGCACGTCGGGGAAAAGTGAGCAGGTGACGATTTCGACGAAAACTTGATTGGAATTTCTTATCTTACTTGAAAAATAGAAGCATATAAGAAATATACGCAATTAATGTCGCGATTTAAAAGTTTCGATCTTTATTTGATAATATAAGAGGAATTTTATTGGTTTTATTTAAGTTCGTCGGCTTATTATCGAAACTAATCTATAGGCAATCGGAAAGTAAAATGCTATGTATCGTCTGTAAAACTATCAATCTATATTAATATGTGTGTGTATATGTTTATTTATATTGGTATCTCCGGGCAATGCAGTTTGTTCTCAATTTAAAACTGATTTCTTTGACCTTCATCACGTTCAACCCTGGAATTTTAATTATATAATTAAAAAACCTATTGGACTTTATTGGTTTACCTCAAATATTTTTTTATAAAAACAAGGCTGAAGAAAATATCTGTCCAACGTTGAAACCGATCGATAATCTGACGTGAGTTTTCTGAACATGTTCTGCATTGTCATTCTATCTTCAAACATAGCATAGGAATTATATTCCTTAAACATTCGTAGCCAACATAATTACAATAATAAAAAAGGAGAAATTATTTCTTTTAACAGAACACATTCTACACTCCCTACTCCCCAAACGATAATGTAATAGCTGAGAGGATTACCCTATAACAGCAGCGGTAATTCTTTAAAAGCCGGTCTTATGACAACAGAACCTATACTACACTACCCACCTTTTTATAAGATAATAAATTAATAAATTAAATCGCGCTTTTTAAAATTTTTTTTTTAATTCCTCGTCATAAAAATATTGTGTAACATTTTTGTTTTTGGCTTTTGGTTAGGATCAAAATGCAGTATCCATTCTAATTATCCCAGTGGTATCACTTGTTTTACTATCGACAAAAGTATTACTTCACTATTTTCTGTTTTATTTTACTTCAGTCCATGTTCTCAGAAATCAAGGGGCCCCTTTCCTGGGGCTAACATATCATCTCTACATTATATACATAGATATATGAATATTTTATTAAAGTTCTCCTTTACTTGTCTAACATTGATTATTAAAGATATTAATAATGATGATGTTCCTCACCCCAATTGACCCGTGAACTATGTTATGGTATATAGTTCTTAGTGTCTCTTGATTTTACCGGATCCCAGGACAATATTTTTCACTTTGTCTGGTACAGTATCCAGCTAAATGGTGTTTCTTGAGGTAACATTACTTGGAGAAAGTGCATCACTTCACATATTAGCAAGTGTATAGCCGTGTTGAGGGAATCTTATTTGAGCTTCGAATATATGTTATTTTGAATATTTGGTAAGGGTTTACTTGTAGGGGAAAATATCCGCATGTCAGGTTGTCCTGACAACCCCGTGTACAGGGAGACCGACGACACTCGAGGCTGATGTATAATAGATAATTCAATTCTATAAGAAAATATGGCAATTCAAATCATAAATATATATATATATATACACAAAATATCAGTTTATTAGTAAATGTTTACAAAATACACATGTAAATTCAGAATACCTTTAGCTGTTTTGGGGTGATTTCAGATTATTATTCATATGGTATATTAAGATGTTATAGTACATCATATAATAAAAATAAATTATAGCATATTATATATATATATATATATATATATATATATATATATATATATAAACAATCCAATACTATTATTGGATTGTTTTTTAAAATGTTGTACCTACACAAATCTATTCATATATATAAATATATATACATATAATAACTGTTTTTTATTGTTTATCATCTATGTACGTATACGTTTCGTCCTTAATAATCGGGACTCATCAGCATAGAGATATGACTATTCACTACCGGTCATGCGATTCGAAATCCCGGATTACGAGTATTTTGAAACTCAAATCCGACGCCTAAACCACTCGGCCAAGTTGAACAGCGAATAAACGGTATAAGTTTAACACTTTATACGGCGGCTTGACGTCATAGATCGTTCGACTGTTTTATTGAAAGGAACGATGCATTTCAAGCTAGCGACGTCATGATGTGTTAATACTACACTTACAGTGCTCTACTGGACGGGTTTTTCTAGGAACTACAAATAGTAATAATAATATATATATTATGATGTATACACTGAACGCGAAACTGTCCATATTGCTTAATAAGAGAAGGTAAATACACCAGTTACAGGTAGATTTATATTTTCAAAACCTTTGGACCGACACTGAAAAATTGCATGAGCAAAAACACCAATAGTATTATATCATATTTATTTTAAATAACTAATTTAATAACTACATTTATATATATATATATATATATATATATATATATATATATATATATATTCCTTAAGAACGAGAGAGAGAGAGAGAGAGAGGGACTAATTAGAAAAAGAGAAATACTGACATATATCGATCTAGATGAGGCGATCATGGCAGATGGAAGAATATCAACCAGCGTTGGGCTAAATATGGAAGTTATTTGAGTGGTCACGTGGGATACGGTTCCAATTATTTCGGACAGGTTCCTGACTACTTTGCCGTAGTTAATTCCATGGCACTATGGATAAAAGTGTGACTTGCTGCGTAGGCTGCCAGTCGATATGTACTAGAAGTACGCGGACTACAAGGTTAAAAACAAGAGTGAGTAGATAGATAGAGAGATAGATGGACACATAGATATATAAACACATAGATAGATAGATAGATAGATAGATAGATAGATAGATAGATAGATAGATAGATAGACATACAGACAGATAGATGGGTATATAGACAGACAGATAGACATGAAGATAGATATATAGATAGACGCATATATATATATATATATATATATATATATATATATATATATATATATATATATAGATACACAGATAGATAGATAAACAGATAGATATAGAGAGAGATAGACAGATAGATATATAGACAGACAGCCAGACAGATAGAGGTATAGATATATAGAAAAACAGATATATATATATATATATATAGAGAGAGAGAGAGAGAGAGATAGATAGATAGATAGATAGATAGATAGATAGATAGATAGATAGATAGCCAGACAGATAGATGGATAAACTATTAAAACTATGTGTACGAACTGCGCAGTAATATCTTCGCGAACTATGACGTAGTTTGGGTTGAAGACAGTCACATACACCAAAATACTACTACTACTACTAGTATTATTACTACTACTACTACTACTACTACTACTACTAATAATAATAATAATAATAATAATAATAATAATAATAATAATAATAATAATTGTACTAATTGGGCCGTGACATTTCTCGTTTTGTATACTCGTCCCGGAACGCCCTTAACCATTCGTGGAGGGGGGATATTTTTCCTGTATTTTCTTAGGGAATTAATTCCCCTATGTATGTTGCAGACTACATGGTAAAAATCACGTCTGATAGGTTCGTCTCCAAAACGCAGACTGACACAAACTCTGCTTCCCACGCAAAAGCCCGTGACGTCACAGAGCCTCTATGCGCAGGTGCACATTGACCCTTGATCTGGAGTCTCGTCAATGCGGTGACCCTGTCACGTCTGTGAGCTCCGACTGTGGGAACAGCCGTATTCTGCATTCGACTGCACGGGTCCACCCGCACTAAATCGCGCAAGTAAAACCAACGATGTCCAATAGATACGCCCAGCTTAAGATGCGTCCGTTCCTACAAGGCCATTATTCAACATTTGGAATCAAAGGTATCACTTAGACCATACAAATGGCGTCGATGATCAAAACAGCTGCAATCTTAAGGAATATCCTCGAATTCGGAAACCAACACGCATAAATAATGAATTGTAACCAGCCACATGGGAATTACAATAAGACGAAAATAAAACCAGAGGAAGAACACCACTCTATGAACCCAAAGGACAGAAACTGCAAGAAATCAAATCAACTGCCCTTCCCATAAAAAGTGATAACACCAGCCTCAAGCTGATACGACACAAAATAGTCGTGACAGGTCAAGGAGAATGGGCCGACCGAGAGGGAAAGCACTTACCAGACCTCCACTGGAAGAGTACGGAGAGTACTGGAACCTTGGGTCGGCTTATTGCTACCCAACTCCCAGAGGGGACTAATGGTTGTTTCTGAGGAAAAATCAATGGTAGACAACTGTTGCGATACCGCAAGTTCATTTCTGATGAGTATTGAAGACAGGTGAAAAGTACTTGAAATCTGGGTAGGCTTGTTGTTTATTGTCGGTGAGTAATCACTGATGATAACTAACGTGATTACTCCTAATGAGTAATAGTAGTAGTAGTAGTAGTAGTAGTAGTAGTAGTAGTGGTAGTAGTAGTAGTAACAACAACAACAACAACAACAACAACAACAACAATAATAATAATAATAATAATAATAATAATAATAATAATAATAATAATAATAATGGCTGTTGCGATTACCGCAAGGTCATCAGCGGTGATGAACGAAAAGAGGTGGAGCATACTGGAGGCCTGAGGAGACTTGTTGTCACTCAGACTCCAGGGAATACCACAGGTTGTCGGCAGTGGGTGACCACTGACGATGACCAGTGTGATAAATCCTAGGGAGTAAATAATAATAATTAATTAATTAAACGAATTAATTCTAGAATGTTTGCAAAAATACAGAGTAGATAGAAAAATGGATTGCAAAAAAAAACTGTTACCTAAAGCGCATAGATCTGTGTTGTTGAAAAAATGTACCGACCTTATATATATAGTAAGCTATGAAAATATATTTATGGCAATTAAGCTACACAGTTGCTCCAGCGTTTCATAATATATGTTTTCATAGCTGACTACCTAGCTCTACTTACGTATCGAGCATCGTTGAAGTAAGTACTGTAAATTGATACATAAAAAATTATATATTCTTATAAAATATATATATATTGGAAATGAAAAAGGAAAAACCAAAAAGAGTGTTTTTTTATATATCCATCAACGTTTCGTCATTATTTGTAAGACTTCCTCAGGATGATAATTTTAAGAAAAATGTCATGCAAGTACGTGAACATATTGGGTTGACATGATGGGTAGATGAGAAAAAGTAGTACCCACTGCTGGGTGCTCAGGACCGAGGTCCGGGCTTAGTGTCCTGAGCACCCAGTAGTGGCTACTACTTTTTCTCATCTACCCATCATGGCAACCCAGTATGTTCACGTACTTGCATGACATTTTTCTTAAAATTATCATCCTGATGAAGTCTTACAATTAAAGACGAAACGTTCATGAATATATAAAAAAACATCCTTTGTGGTTTTTCCTTTTTTATTTCCCATTACGTCGGATTACCTTCATCCTTCCTTTCTCATATATATATATATATATATATATATATATATATATATATATATATATATATATATATATATATATATATATACTCATATTACTCACAGCATATACTAAAATTCGCACCACATACAATTTCAATCTACGTGCCGAAACCTCAAGGTGTTTTTAATCTGATATATTTAACCGAGTATAAACCAACATTGGAACCAGATTTATGAGGGTTTAAAAATATGATTTGAACATGTTGGCATGAAATACAAATCAAAACGCATGCAGTGTACATTCATAACCGTTCATGCAGTTATGTTATCTTTGGAAAAGAACAAATTTATAACAAGGAAAGTTGATAATAGTAAACACTATGAGATGCTATAAGTGACCCTAATGTAAATAGCTTAGTATAAGAAAAGGACTATTCCGTAGTGTTTAGTGTTAATAAGAACATGTGGATCTCTTTTACTCATTGTTATTTAATCGATGGATGATTGGTTAGAAGTGATAACTGTCGACTTGAAAGTCAAGTTTCGATCACGGCTTGAAGCACCTGTCTAGCCACATGGACGATCTGTGATACAACGAAACAGTCTTTCGTACAATGACTATATATATATATATATATATTAGAAGAATACCTGTTCTTACAGGTAGAATTAATTCCACGAGCAGAACAATGCTGTACTATTGTTATGTCTTATTATGAAGATAAAAATCAAGATATAATGCGACTAAACGTTATTTTTAGAATATATTTTCAAATTTTTTATCAAAATCCATTACACAATTTTGATTTTAGAAAATGTCTCAGTTTCAGGCTAAAACCTTAGAAGTCTAAAAGAAATTTTAAATTCAGAAAACCTTGTTTAATTTGTGTCTAATGATTATAGATAAAAATTAATGCAACTCTGATATATTTGAATTTCTAAATGGGAGATTTTGTCGATAATATGCGCCTTAAAAACCCTTTAAAATTCTGAAAGGAAACTGAAATTTGGTGCATATATATAAATTGATGTAACATATTTTTTTAAATTGGTCGAATCCGAAGTTTTACGAAATTTCCACTCCTTTTTTATCCTTTTGTATTAAACTAAATTTAATTAAATATAACACACATTTCCCATACGTGCGTCGAGCAGCTGCGTTATCAAAATAATTCTGTTTATTATTTTAGGACTTATTCCTATACATACAAATACATAAACATATACACATACCAAACCTTATGTGTATATAATATATATATATATATATATGATTAGTTTAAATATGAATTTGGGAGGATTATGAAATGGATTACGGGTGACGCGAATGTGGAGATGGATAGGGGATAGTCGCGTAATACAAGCCCGATTAAAATATAATAATAGATTTTTATAGAAATGGGAAAACATTAAGCGACTTATTAATATTAATGGAAAGTAATAGTAGTTGTAGTAGTAGTATTAGTAGTATTAGTAGTAGAAATGGGAAAAAATTAAGCGACTTATTTATATTAAGGGAAAGTAGTAGTAGTTGTAGTAGTAGTATTAGTAGTATTAGTAGTAGTAGTAGTAGTAGTAGTAATAATAGTCATAGTAGTAGTAACTAGTAATGACTGTTAAGATAATGATGATATCTGTCTTTGTTACTAGAGAAATACACAATAATGATAATTATAAAATAATAATAATCGTTATTATCAATAGTAGTAGTCAGTAGTAGTAGTAGTAGTAGTAGTAGTAGTATATGATAACTAGTAATGACTATGAAAATAATGATTATATCAACCTTTGTTAAGAAAATGGGTTATTCGAACAGAGGTTAGCGTTAGAATGCATATCTGTGTTGCATTTTAATTAGTATCTGATGTGTGTTTACAATTTTTTATTAAGAAAGTCAGTAGGGAAATTTAAGAAAATAACTTTGCTGTTTAACTATCATATATAGTAATAATTTGAAAAGTACGCTGACATGATCGGAAAACGACTAAGAGCACATGTTATACCGATAAACGAGTACTACGCTGCTTTCCTCCAGAAGTGAGGTTCCGACAAAGGACCCAGCCTGCATAAAGACTTACACGTGAGAAACATGTATAAAAGTAAGCAACGTAAATCTTTTTTTGTGTTTCGAGTCTTCATTTAATTGCAACCGCCTGGGGAATAATGCTGCCCGAGATAATAAGACATTGATATAAATATAAAAGAAAAACAAGTAAATGCTGATTTAAAATTTCATGTAACGTGGCATCGTAACGAATTACAAGCGAATTTCCTCAGCAAACATAATAGAGACGTAACACATAACGATTAAAGTAACGCCACGCACTACGCTTTGAAGTACTTTACACACGTTTATTAGGGGTCAGGTCAAATATAAGTATTTCGGCCCAAACCCGTACAGGGAGCTAACACAGCAGGTTACGACATGATATTATTGAATTGAAAGTTATGTATCACATCAAAAGTAAAATTATAATGAAAAATAAATGTTTTAACTTGTTTTAAATTCAGGGTTGGCCAAAAATGCGTTATTAAACATTTTAAAATGAAAATCATTCTTTAAATGAATAGAAGACATTTTCTTTGTTAATTTTAGTTGCTCCAAACTAGACGTATTGCCACTAAGATGTAAGAGGCTACTTTGATTAAGATCCAGATCTAATGGAGGTTTCCAACGTGAAATGTTTATAGCAAGATGTTTTTTTTTTGTATATATTACATTTGAATGTCTGCATGCTTGTACAGTCAGGAAAAGAGGGATCAGTAAGGGAATTCCAAAGGCAAGCCGTCCGCAGAAAGATATAATTATACTCGAATGTTTTCCGGCAATTGACGACACCTTCACTGAAGGATGGTGGTTGTTACTGCTAGTAGGGTTGGTGTGGAGTATTTCTTTACGTTAAGGCGTACAGCTGCAGTAAGATTGTCGAATCACATCCCATAGACGTAATTATAAGGCAAGCAAATGGATGCAACATCGAGGCGATAGGGTAGGGAGTAAATATTCTTCATTAATAACACAACACATTATTTTTACTTCTTTAGCTGCGTAAAGAACCAACGTGACCGGATTTACCGGCGGGACACTAATGCCAGAGATGGCCCGAAAGTGTTCATTTTTCAAAATAGAACAACAGGCCAGACAACCATAGTGAATAAAATGAAAATATAATTAGAATTAAAACCCGTTGATGCATTTTTTGCGTTTTGGTACCGAATGATTCATGACCAGGCACTGGTTCGCGGCCCAGTAATTGGAAAACCCCTGGGGCAGGAGATTAATGAGGTAACAGTGAATGTTTCTATCAAACTGTGTAGTAATTAAATGTGCGTTAAGAATTGCGGTGATACTTCATCATGAAAAAACACGGGCATCGAAATTACTTCGAACTGAATGAATAATAATAATAATAATAATAATAATAATAATAATAATAATAATAATAATAATGATAATGATAATAATAATAATAATAATAATAATAATAATAATAATAATAATAATAATAATAATAATAATAATTTAAACAAAATTATATAGAAGAAATCGAGCAAACGAAATAAACACCTGTGCAGTATCACTAATAAGATACTCTGAACTATTCACAAGCTGGACTAAGGAAGAACTCAGCCACCTTGACCAGAAGACTAGAAAATGAATGACTATGCACAACGCACTACACCCAATAGACGATCCGGACAGACTCTATGTGAAGAGAAACGAAGAGGAAAGAGGACTGGTAAGTAAGGAATACTGTGTGGAAGACATGAAAAGAGCTGGAGAAGTGCATAACCCAAAATAGAGAAAGGATTATCACCGTAGCAAGAGACAACCTCCCAATAAACAACTCGGGAAGCACCGAAACCAGAAACAAACATACAAGAAAAGTAAAATGGGAAGAAAATCAGCTACATGCACGTGTCATAACGAATGACAAGAAAATAGCATGGCTGAGAAAAGGAGACTTGAACAGAGAAACTAAATTGCTACTGACAGCTGCACAGGACAATGCGATTAGTACTAACTACATGACAGCTAAAATAGATGAAACCCAGGAAAACAGTAAATGCAGATTGTGTGAACCAAAGATACGAAACAGTAAATCACATATTAGATGAATACAACATATTAGCCCTAAAAGAATACAAGAATAGATATGACTGCGTGAGGTAAGTAGTACACTGGGAACTATGCATACGACTGCATTTTGAACACGAGGACAAATAGTACAAACATAAAACATAGGCAGTAATGGAAAATGAAAATCTCAAACTCTTCTGGGACACGGAGCTGCAAACAGATAAACTCATACAAGCAAGGCGACCGGATGTCATAATAGTCAGCAATAAGTAATAAGCCTGCCAATTCGTAAATTTTACCGTTCGAGCAGACCACAGAGTGAATATCGAGGAGAGGAAAAACCGAAGCAAATACACGGAAATTGTCAAAGAATTGATAGGGATATGCAGCATGAAGAAAGTCAATATAATACCAATAATCGTAGGAGCACTAGGTACAGTCCCCAAAAACTGGAAACAAGACTGAGAAAAATTGGATACAAGAAATCACTGAGATCAATACAACGGACACCAATGATGAAAACAACTGGTGTATTAAGGAAAATCTTCGATTGCGGAAACCAACCAGCATAAGTTAATAACGGTAACTAGTCACATGGAAGTACAATAGGAATAAAACAAAACTACATGGACCTAAGTAACAGAAACTGCAACCAATTTAATAAACTGTCCCCCACTCAAAAAACTGATGGCATCAGCCTCGACTGATACCATACAAAACAGTCGTAAAGGGTCAAATAGTATTACCCGACCTCAACTGAAGAGTGTGGAGAGTACTGGGACATTAAAGAAGCTTATTGCCAACACAATCTCAGAGGAGGCCAATTGTTACCAGCGAAAAACAAATGGTAAGCAGCCTTTGCGATACCACAAAGTCATTTGGAATGGTTATCGAAAAGAGGTAGAGTGTACTGAAAATCTGGGGAGGCTTGTAATCACTCAGCCACCAGGGAGCACCACCAGTAATCAGTAAGTAATCACCGTCGGTGACTCGTGTAAGAACTCTTAGTATGTACATAATAATAATAATAATAATAATAATAATAATAATAATAATAATAATAATAATAATAATAATAATAATAATAATAATAATAATCAATTGTGATGATGATGATGATGATGATGATGATGATGATGATGATGATGATGATGATGATGATGATGATGATGATGATGATGATGATGATCGCTGGGCACCAGGGCGTATTCCACATGCGTCATGGTATTTCAGCTAACAGGACCTAGGCGCATTTAAACGTTTCTATAGGGGATATTTCACACTTAGCTTTTGATTCAAGAACCTTAGCATACAAAGAAGTGAGTCTAACTTTGCGGCGCCGAACACCCGCCGTTTACTAGAGCCGTGTTGGTGTAGGTGTACTCAAGACGTGTACCTGTGGTTGGTTTGCCGCTAGAACAACTGTGTGCTTTTAACACACGTCCAACAACCTTATCTTGAGCACCTGGCTGTGTGTTTCTCAATAAAAACAAGGGAACTTGTTTAATCATTGACATAGCCGACTACCGCGATACCAGAGTGCAGGAAAAGTGGCAGAAATAAATAAATAAGTATAAAAATATAAAACTGAAATTAGTTAAACTATGAAAATGTAAAGTAGTCAAAGGGATGCTTATTTTAATTGGAAGCATAACTATACGGAACCATAAATTGTTTAAACAGATTGACGAAACAATTTCTTTTCTGATTCTACAAAAATATTGCCTGTTATGGAGGGCGAATGCATTTCGGTACAGATTGAATGGCAAGTCAAGGGAATTAACCTGATATTAAAAAAAAAAAGAAAAAATAACTAAAAACATCCGAAAGTTGAGACTACTGTAAAATAAACAAAAGAGCCTACTACTACTACTACTACTACTACTACTACTACTACTACTACTACTACTACTACTAATAATAATAATAATAATAATAATAATAATAATAATAATAATAACAATAATAATAATAATAATAATAATAATAATAATAACAATAATAATAATAATAATAATAATATTTTTGTAATAAAAGGGAAGAAAACTTAGCGCTTATTGTATCTGAATGCATAATGCTAGCACAACATCAGTATAAAAAATAGAGACACGACAAAATCGCTCAAATACTATACTAGAATATATGTAAACTTTATGAATCGGACCACAATGAGAAGCAGTATGAGCATAAGCCAGAAGTTGTACAGGAGAACGACAATGTAAAACTTCTTTAAGACATGCGCATACAGACTGATAAGGCTCTTGAACATTCAAAACCCGACTTAATCTTTCTAAACAAAAACACGAGGACGTGTTTAATCGTTGATATAGCCTGTCGCGTCGATACCAGAGTGCTTGAGAAAGAACACGAATAAATAAACAAATGTCAGGATCTAAAATGGAAATTAGTTAGACTATGGAAATGTAAAGAAGTAAAGGTGATTACTGTTGTAATTGGAACGCTTAGAACCATAATAAAAAGCTATCATAAATGGCTTAAACAGATTGACGAGACACTTTCTTTTCCAATTCTGCAAAAGGCTTGCTTGTTAGGAACAGCGAAAGTGTTAATGTACAGCTTGAATGTCTAAAGTCAATGGAATTCACTTGATGTTCAAAAAAACAAAAACAAAACCCCAACTAAAAATATCTAAAAGTTGAGACTACTAAGAAATAATAATGATAATAATAATAATAATAACTTTACATTTAAATAGAAAAAAGAACAAACATATAGAAAAGGCATCACACGAGCCCAAGTAAAAGAGAAAACTGCCAGAAATGCCATACAGTGCCCTCCAACCTACCACACGCAGACATCTCCAGACATATACACATGCGTGTAGTGACACCACATAAAAACTGTCGTGAAGGGTCAAGTAACATGAAAAATGCCAACGAGAGAGAGAACCACCCGGACCTCTACTTGAACGGTGCAGAGAGTACAAACACTTTAGGAGTCTTATTGCCAGTAAAAGACCAAGTGTTGTTGCTAGCGAGAAATCAGTGGTAAGCGGCTGATGAAATCTCGCAAAGTTATCTGCAATTGTTATCAAAAGAAGTGGAGATCGCTAGAAATCTGGGGTTACTTGTTGTCACTCGGACTCCAACTAACACCACCTGTTATTTATAGTGACTTGTGTGAAAACTTCTAGTAAGTAAATAATAATAATAATAATAATAATAATAATAATAATAATAATAATAATAATAATAATAATAATAATAATAAAAATAAGAATAAGAATAAGAGTAAGAGTAAGAATAAGAATAAGAATAAGAATGACAATTGAGTCTAGAAACTGAACTAAAATAATCATTTAAAGCCTACCAACTACAGATAATTTCAAATATAACAAATATTAAGAAAGCACATTGCTGGAAACAAAGAGAACTGAAACTGTTTGAAATCTAATAGACTATGCCACATACACACCTAAAAGAAAATTATAGTACCAGCCTTGATTGGTATCTCACAAAATAGTTGTTTTATTTGTGTGAAATTCATTATAGGCGGATGTTGCTATAATATAAAAATATTTGCAATGGTTATTGAAAAAGGCGAGGAGTATTAGAAATCTGAAAAGGCTATTCGTTATTCAACTGGTTCAAGAACAATACTGCACTTTTATATACAACTGGATTATTCGGAAAATCGAAAAAATAAAAGACTCAATAGATAAAAGCAAAAACTCGGTGTTATTTAATATCATTTGCGATATTTTTGCAAGTGTTATGATATAATTATTTTATATTAATTCCTTATGCGATGGAAGTATATTTAATATTAGAAATAGAGCATTACTATAGAAAAGAACATTAGAGTGAAACAAATGTAAAGTTACTTTACAAGGGTATTATATGCAAATAGTACAACAGGGAATAGTTTATAAAAAACGTACTTTAAACTATGGTTTTTCAAAGAAACAATTCCTTTCAACATTCAATATATGAGAATATCAATATATGTAAATACATAATGCTTCCATATTCATCTTCACATATATTGTTGACTGGTTTTCTGTATATTTCTCGAATCAAATATATTCTTTTTTATTATAATATAATATTCCAATAGATTAATTCATGTGATACCTTATATTATATGTGGGGATGTTTTATTGAATTAATTTTCCACCTTTTTCTCACAAGTATTTCTTGTTTTAGTCAGAACTTATAAACGATTTATAATGTTTTTACAAACTTTGTTAAAGTAATAATGTAAAACAATGTTTTTTAATAAATTGTTTTTACTTTTTAATCAAAGTACTTGTTTAAAAAATGGTTTAAACAGGTTTTTACGAAATATTGTCTGTCGTACAATTTGAAATATAATAAACTTCTAAATGACGTAACTGTATATTTATTTATCATTTTCCTTTATATATATATATATATATATATATATATATATATATATATATATATATATATATGTATGTATATATATATATATATATATATATATATATATATACATGTATGTATAAAATTCTCAAAAGAAAAACACTACTCACACATTTAAGCTTTAAAGCATTATAACTTATTCCGATCCGGTAGGTTGTATCAGATGCTTAATTAACAAGCTACATTTAAAAACTAGATGATCCATCGGATCGAAATAAGTTATAATGTCTACAGGTTAAATGTGTGACTATTATTTCTCTTGTTATACCTGCTCTGTTTTACATTGAACCCTCATACTCGGATTTCCTACCGAATTACTATATATATATATATATATATATATATATATATAATGAAAAGTAACATCATTAATAAGAATGCAGTTAAATTATCATGTTTAAGTGTCAAGATATAGCATCATCTATTATACGTTCAAATAATGTCAAAATACAACAAATTGTTAAAAATGACAGTACACAAACTACTACTCCACAAATACTAGAACGGTAGTCCAATGTAATTGAAAAATACTAAAAACTGTCAAGTGGACCGGAAATTCATGCTTTCAAATATAGTTTATAAATGTAACGTTGTAATAAGTAATAACACTCGATCTTACGTCGGGTCTACAGCATGCAGTTTTAAGGAAAGATATAGAGATCATGTGTTCCTATCTAAATCTGAACTTTGTTCCGAACCCAAAAGTACCCAAACTTCTCTATAGTAGGTATAGTACGGAACTGTTGAGGACTGATACTCAATGCAGATTGTTGTATATATATATATATATATATATATATATATATATATATATATATATATATGTATATATATATATATATATATCGATTATTGACACATTTCGCGACTGGATAACTTTGTCAGCTCCTTCAATTTCACGTATATGGACTGCTATTTATAACTTGGAGTAATCCTCGGTTAACCCTCTGAATGTCATTATGTTTTTCAATTTGTATGACCTGGATGGATTGTATAGATTCAACAAAACGTATGTTTTGGGGTTGATATATTTGATGTTATGTATTTTTATGTATTTGTGTATATAAGTTTTATATATTTTCAAAGCTTAATTTTATTACCTGTAGTAGTATAACTGCGGTAATGGTCCGCTGAAGAGAAGAATTATCTTTGAAAACTCATGAGCTAAGGGCTTAAGGATACTTTGCTTGAACTTTGAATTCTAATAAAATTTGATTGACACCTTATTTTATTACTTCATTTTATATTATAATACATATATATATATATATATATATATATATATTATATAAAAGAAAGCATTTCGAGACGTTCATCTTGAGACGTTCTCTTCCTTGCTTCTTTCTTTTATTACTTCACCGATTAAGACATGCTTTTATATTAATATTAATGCGAACACTGGCAAACATTGACTTTACAATTGTTATTATTTAATAATTGAGAACTCTTACAGGTAAAATCGTGGGCTGAAATATATATGATTAAATTAACGATCTATTTCAATGCAGTATACTTAGATGATTAAATTGATTATGTACTAAATCGAAGCTATTTTATGTATGTATATATTAATCTATCTATACATGTATCTATATAGGTATGCTGACATACACACACACAGACACACACATATATATATATATACATATATATATATATATATATATATGTGTGTGTGTGTGTGTATATGTATATATATGTAATTTTATATATATATGATTATTTTTATTTACACAGACATGTACAAAATCTGCGACACTGGCATGTGGATGTTTTGAAGGCAGCTGTAAACACATACATATATATAATATTAAGCAGGTTTACAAAACATTGTGAACCTTTTAAAAATTACATATGTATAGTAAAGCAATAAAATATTATTTATTTAAATGTACTTTTGTAGTTTATATGTTACAAATTACAAAATAAACAAATAATAACATAATTAAAATCATATAATAAATGAATAAATTTATAAAAGTAAAATTGAAATATTATTTCCACAGGTCTGAAAGGGGAAAATAAATTACGCCCCAACATATGAAGCGTCCTAAATTATTACGTTTAAAAAATTGAGTTCAAAGTGAAAAAATAAAAAAAACTGCATAAAAAGAGTAACAGCATCGCAATTCGAAAACTGATTTAGTATGATACCCGGTGTAATATTGTGGCATGGGTTATAAATTTAAGAATGTTATATATAATTGTAAAATTGAATGTAAAAGTTGTTGATTCTTAGCTACCAATTTTCTTTTTAGTGAATTTTTTACAATATTGCTATAATCGACATCAAAGTATATTTGGATGGCGTAGTTATTGGGATTGTGGAGAAGTTTTGTTACTTTGGTAATACCATTGGGACACAGGGTGGAGCGAGTGCAGTGTGATTGAAAGAGTTTGGAGTGGATGGAGTAAGTTCAGGGAACTTCCGCTATTACTAACCAGCCGAAGCGTAACGCTATCGACCAAAGGAAGAGTCAATCAGGCATATGTATGCAGTATAATTATGTATTCAGAAGGAAAGTCTTGTTAGTAAGGATTAAAGACATGTGTTTTATTGAGAGAAATAATATGAAAGTGATACAATGGATGTGTAATGTGAGTATTGAAGACAGGCTTAATTCTGGTGACCTCAAAGCAGGATTAAATATGAGCAGTATTGGGAAATTTAGAGAAGAACAGTACATTTCGATAATATGGCCACGTGAAACTAATAGATAGGTTACTGTATCAGTAGACTAAGAATAGTTCAGATAGCAGGTTCAGTTGACAGGAAAAAGCAAGGGAAAATATGGGAGGAAGTGAAAATAGACTTGAGAGAAAGTGAGATGAATAAGGATCTGGTCAGCAATTGGTTAGTTACTCGATTTATTAAAGCTATCATTAAAAACGTACGTTTAACTAATTATGATGATTACGATGATGATGATGATAAAAATTGGTATTCAAGAAGATGCTTTACGGAGAGCTTAATTTCAATAAATATATATTGAAAACTTACTAGCTAGCTCTACTTACGTATTGAGAACTGTTCAAGTAAATACTGAAATGTTTACATACTCAAGGCAGGCGCGAGACCGCTCTATCCCTTAATAGACTTTAAGAATGACCTATGCTGGAAATCTCATTTTTTGATCAATCATAACTCAAAAAACAATAAACCAAATTAGTTAAAACTTTGCACAAAATGTGTATTTTATAGGTTCTATAAGTGTGTAGAATTTCAGCATCATTAGTCAAGGCAGCCCAGAGACCAGAAAGTTCAATCACGAAATCATGTTATCTGTGTGTACGTACGTACGCACGTACGTACGTATGTGCCATCCTGTATCTCATCAATTATTTGATGGAGTCAGCTGATTTTTAGCAGAGATAGAAGTTCTTGGGTCTAGTTGATGGCATTTTAATTTCAGTTTACCATATACCTTAGTTTTCCAGAAAATTTCAAAAAAACTTTAAAATGGGCATGGTATAGAGGCATAGCCTTTACAAAAGTAGTGACATTCCATGATAAATGCCAGTATACTGAAATCATATGCCCTTAATATAATTAAGATGAAAATTCATGTACACTAAATGTACAAAAGCAAGGAAATTCCCATTTACACTTTTATTGTCATTAAGTGTATGCGAGCACAACAGGGCTATGTATTTTACTGGTAGGAATTTTTCTTCAGCGTACCTCACATACTTCATCCACTCATGCATAGAGATCTATACTGTAGTGATGTGATAATGAAATGGTTTGGTTGATATGTAGTCATACCCTTAATTAATGACAATAAAAGTGTAAGAATTTGGGAATTTCCTTGCTTTTGTACATTTAGTGTATATGAATGTTCATCTAAACCCTATTAAGGGCATATGGTTTCAGTATACTGGCATTTATCATGGAATATATTATATCTCTTTATAATATCATATGTCTATACATGAAATCATATACATATATATATATATATATATATATATATAAATAACTATATATATATATATATATATATATATATATATATATATATATATATATATATATGAGGGAGAGAAACAGAGAGATGGGTGGAAATGTGTGTGGTTGTATATGGATTTGTATATAATTTAAAACAAAGGACTTGCTCAATTAGTTCAACTCTCTCAACTACTAGACCATTTTTGTCAAGGTCGTTTGATTTTAATGGCTATCCAAACTGTTTATTTAATATGTGAAATGTGTGTGCCAAAAAAGGGTGAGAACATTTATTTTCGACCGCAAATAATTGGTTCGTGCCCAAAAAAGATTTGTTGAGAACGGCTAATTGAATGCATAACCGACCATAAAGAACGAAGTATATCTCATGGGCATCAATTTTACAAACAAAAGTTATGAAACGCTCACTATATATATATATATATATATATATATATATATATATATATATATATATATATATATATTATATATATATGTATATATCTACATATATATATATATATATTTATAGTGTCATATATATATATATATATATATATATATATATATATATAGAGAGAGAGAGAGAGAGAGAGAGAGAGAGAGGGAGAGAGAGAGTGTGTGACTAGTTGTCTGTATGTCCAATAATTAGATTTAAATAAATATCAAATAAATAAGCAGCTCTAGTGATCAATTGGGAACGTTTTTTTTATATTCCTTATATGTACCGTCCTGTATGTAATTGTTTTTTTTATATGGCAAGATATATGAATATATATACATGCATATGTTATATGTATATGCGTGTATATACACATGCCTAAATATATTTATATCTCTATATTTATGAAGTTACATATGTGTTTATATATATATATATATACATATATATGTATAATTCTAAATATATTCTGAATTCTATTATATACATATATATATATATATATATATATATATATATATATATATATATATATATATATATATAATTCTAAATATTGGCTTTTATCTACATTCTTTCTGGAATTGTAAGTGTAAAGATGAATTCTTCATACCGGTCTCCTAACTTAAACTCATATGTCATTTTTCAAAGACAAACTCAAACGTATTTGCTAACACGGCCGTTATCAACAACCCGGTAAATTAGCGAGTGATTAAACCTATTTTAAGGTAGCCGTCGTCAAAGTGTTCGACTACTGCAATGAACATGCATTGAAGCCACAATCATGGATGTGTTAATGCTACTTACTACGGAGCCCAACCATTGATTAGGGACAGAAAAATAATAATAAATATTTGTTTTCATCTACATACGTATACGTTTCGGCCTTTCGGGAATCGTCACTGTAGAGAAGATTATTTATACCGGTCACTGGACCCGAACTCCGGATCACATGTCATGTTTTAAACCCAAAATCCCCTCTCTCTCTTTATCTCTCTCTGTCTCTCTCGATATATATATATATATATATATATATATATATATATATATATACTGAGATCTCATCAGGAAGAGTTAGAATCCGATCTTAACCTCAGATCATATTTGGAGAGAAAATATGATCTGAGGTTAAGATCGGATTCTAACTCTGCCTGATGAGATCTCAGCTTATAATAACTGTTGATCGATAACATCGACATGCCAGTGTCGCAGATTTTGTACATGTCTTTGTAAATAAAAATGATCATATATAAAGATTTATTTGATAGTAAGCACTTTTTATAAACCCGGTTGAAATTCTTTGGATTACTACCCTGTGGATATTTTTACTTGGATTATTAACATTATATATATATATATATATATATATATATATATATATATATATATATATATATATATATATATATATATTTATATATATATATAAATATATATATATATATTTATAATATACAGGGTAAACTCCTGAACTAATTAACCGATGATTATGAATGTTTAGTATGTAGTCTAAAAAATACAGTGAGTTATATGGGTACATTATTTTTTGTTGTAAATGTTAACATTTAGGGTGTGACAACGTATAAATAATTTTGTGAATTTATTTTTATTTTTCATGGACCGATCATTATGAATTTGGGAATATATATACTAGAAAATTAGGTAGTTTACATGGGAACATGATTTCTATTGTAACTCGTAACTTTGAGGGGGTGCATATATATAAAAAAATATTTTGTATATTATTTTTAAATGTTTGTATCGACCGATCATAATCAACCCTGTATCGCACACAAAATCTAATACCCCAAAGACTTTCAAAAATGAGTTGGATACAAAATATTTAGACACACGAATTGCTCTACATATAATTTTGAGTAATTTTTAAAGATCGGTGCGTGCGTCAGAGTCAATATTATGTAAGATTCTTAACTATTGAACTCATCATTATGAATTATTTAATATGTATTCTTGCTTACATCGTGAGTAACGTGCGTATTTTATTCTTTTGTAAACTTTACGATTTATGGAAGTTCAACTGAAACTCTACCATTCTCTTCAAAAACAGGAAAACATATTTTTATTAATAACTAATTCTATATTTATTGGGAATGGTAATTTACTAGTGTATGTATAAATGCGTAAATATACGTTGAGAAATAAGTGAATAACGACGAGGATGCAAACTCAAATTGAACTAAAGATATATCCATATATGATATTTCGTTTATTAATTGCAAAAATAAATTCGATAAAAAAAGACGAGATATGAAACAGTACCATTAGTTTATATAACTTTTGTATATATGTACTTATTCATTTTTCATTCATTAAGAGTTGGTCGGATGATATGCAAATTGTTATCTGCATACACACATATAAGCAGCACACACATACACACACACACACACACACACACACATATATATATATATATATATATATATATATATATATAAGTATACATTTTTATTTATACAAACATTATTGGTTACATATGTGCATACATTTTTCGGTTGCCCTTTGCACAGAAAGTCAACCTCATCAGACCAAGGATTCCAGAGCAGTGTGATGGAGTTGGAGACCTTTCTCCTCTAAATAAATCTTTGTTTGGGATTGGTTATTTTCTATTTCTTATGAATTAGTATCGGATTACCTATTTTACTTGTTGACTCTTACAGTTAGTTCCTACTATTTTCATTCTTTATAGGGCCTGCCTATTCCCTTTTTTCTTTGTTTTATTACCTACTGATATTGGATTCCTTTCAACTCTATTTTACCTTCCAAGTTTTACAAACTTATTTAGGTATAAATATCTTATCTATATATAAAAAAACACACATGTAAACAAATGTAATAGATACACAAGTACAAATTAATAAACAGACATAAAAATACATACACATCTAAACATGGATACACACACACAGATCCACTTTCAAGCAAGGATATAATCAAAATACATACGTGCGCATAAATATACTTTAAATATATAAAAAAATAGTCTCAATGTATTAAATAATTTCAATACAAAAGATACACACGCCTGCACAAGTAAATACATAAACACACACATATACACATATATGTACATATATATACATATATATATATACATACATATATAAATGTATACACAAATACACATGCACACACACATACATGCATAAAACCATAACACAGATATACACACAATCACACACACATTTTCAAGCATAAATAGTTGTTCTTGAAAATATGTACATATATACATATATATATACACATACACACGCTCAGACAACACACCTATATACATACATATATATACACATATACACACATGTATACATATACAAAATGCACATAAATTGATATATACAAGTACATACCTAGAATATATTACCTAGACTATACAAATATAAAACTAAACACAAATATATACGCGTATATCCATAGGCGGATATACACAATATACATACACAACGTATACAAACATATACATATATACATACACGTATGTATACATACATATATACACATATATACATAAATACACACATACACATATACATATATAAAGCAGACACATATACATATATAAAGCAGACACATAGGCATATAAATATAAATATGTCCATTAACCAACGTATACGTACACAAGAAATGACTATCAAAATAAAAATAAAATAAAACGTTTGCAGTAGTATAAACATACTCGAACAAATAAGATATCAGTTAAAGTATTCATACCCGTACATACACTTATATGTCGATCCAACTATACATACACACGCATGTATACATACATACACATATGCTCACAAATATATATATATATATACATACATACATAAACCATAGAATTATATACGTATAACCCATTACAGAAACACGCACACTTTCATACCCATATAACATGAATATACATAAAATCATTATATATGCATACAGACAACGTACACACATATATGTATGTGTATACAACTATTTGCATGCATGCACACAAAACAACACCACATGTACACAAACATCTATATTTCAGTAGTTAAAACCATTCATTAGTGCTCCAATCTATCTCAGTTCAAATTACCTACATGTATACCTGTTCTTGTATTGATATAAAGATGAATACCATAAAGACAAGCAAACTAATAAAATATAGTGTATGTAATTACAATAGCTAATTCTATATATATATATATATATATATATATATATATATATAGACACATACATACACACACAAATATATATATATATATATTTATATATATATAAATATATATATATATATATATATATGTATATATATATATACACATACATACACACATACGCGGTAACTATGAGTATGTGCTGGAAACATTATTATGCGTTGATGTGTAGTGATTTTTGGATAATATAGATTGTATAAGTTCAAAATTATAAAGACACTAGAATTTAAATTAAATATAATAATAATCATATGAATTAAAAAAATAAAAAAATAAAAATAAAAAATAAAATAAAATAATAAATTAAAACACAAAATATAATAATGAAAATAATAAAAAAATTAAAATAAAAAATAAAATTAAAAATTAAAAATTGAGTATGTGTTATACTAACAATGAAGTAACATTCAGTAGAGTGATAGTAGTTATTCGTAGTCTAAAATCTGCTTAGCGTGTTCTCCTTTAAATTTTTGCAGTTCAAACTCGTTTCGTTTCTGACGTTGAATAATTTTTCCCTATCTTTAAATTTAACAATTTCTAGTTTCTCACCCAGGCATAAGAAACAGGTGAGGTGAGTGATCTACATGTTTTTGCTTTTCTTATACATATATATATATATATATATATATATATATATATATATATATATATATATAGTATATTACTGTGTTTCATGTCTCCACATAAGATTTATAAGGAGATATAATTTTTTTTATATAATAATTTTCAGTATTTACTTCAACAGTGGGGCTAGGTAGTAAGCTATGAAAATACATTTATGGCAATTAAGCTACACAGAGACTCCCGCGTTTAATCCCCGGCGCGAATCTTCAGGCTAAAATGCATGGAATGATTTTTGCCGGGTGTTTTTATATATATAGCTACCTAGATAACCAAGCAGATTCTTTGTTGTTCTCTCAGCCAATCGTTGGGCTATTATATAAAAGCGAAACGTGGGTATGTATGTATGTATTTATGTATGTATGTATGTATGTTTTTCCAAACCCTCGGACGAATAATAAGCCAGAATTATAAGAGACCGTCGATTTATTCCTGTAGAACTGACACAAAACAAGCAAGGTCGATGCTTAGATCTGATCGTTTTTAACTATCTGTTCAGTCTACGCATGCGCAAATATTTTGGCAACTTCCGTTTTTCTACGCTAGAGCTGCGAGATTTTATTGAAACATCTTACGCAATTCATACCGTTTGTTTGCTTATGCTAAAAATGAAAACCTTCTCTCTCACTTAAAAAAAGTAAAACTTGTGTTTTAGAATTGTCAAAACCTTTCCTGTCTACGATCAGTGAGTTAGAAATACTTACCGAAGAGAATGTTTTTGTTTATTTAATTACACTAATATTTGCGTGCGTGTACGGTACCCAAAGAAATATTGCTTCATTCCTACAAATAAACATCATGATTGTTTGTAAAACACATTCTTCATCCACTAACAAAGGTCGGAAAAGACCAATGCGTTTCCGGTCTAAGAAGTGTGTTCCGATCATTTATCACTTCGTAAAAATACATACATGTAATCAAATTAAATGAATAAAATATTTATTTGTTAACGATGAAATAAGAAAGATGTGTGTTTCTTTAAACTTACAAACATATTTTAATAAAATATTTTTAGCTGGGTACAAAAACATCGGATGAATTACTGGTGATCCTTAAAAATTTGAAAAGAATATATAAGCATTTAAACTGTCGAATACAAATAACTTTAAACTAGCATGAGGATCTGCTAAGAATTTAATAATATCATAAATAATAAAGTTAAACTGTAAGGGAAATTGAAGCAGAAAAAAACTCAAATATATTTCGTCAAATTGAATGAAAGAAATTTATCTTTTTAATGAAGATTTAAATAAAATGTTGTTTTTTTAACACTTACACACATATTTGAATAATATGTGGGCTTATGTCTAGTGTGTTCTGTCCGCTCGGTGAGTAAACAGCAGAAATTATTTGTTTGCAATTTTGAAGAATTAAAACGACCAATTTTTAAAGGCCGATAAATATAGTCGCCATCTTATAAACAGTCGAACTTTCCTACTTTCTACCATAATTGGTGTTTTCGTTAGGAGCAAAGTGTAGTATCCATTTTGTGTCTTGATACTACACCTTTCATCTGTTCTGAACTCGGGCATGGCCATAGGTTAGATCCTTCGAGACTGAAGCAATTTTTACTTTCAACTCTGCTATTATTTTCTTCAAGTAAAAACTTGATTATGTAAAAAAAGATAAGTCCTTTCTGCAGGAAAATAAAATTAGTAACCTTTTTGTCTGCTTTTGTATATGTTTTTTTGTGTATACGATTCTTCATAAAACTCATTATTCACACATTTGTTTGTACTAAAAGACAGCAGTCACTTCACAACAATATAAAACTGTGTGTTACGGGTTAATACTGGTACATGTATAAGGGGTTTAGCATCCATCGTAAAAGATACTACACTTTGATCTAAGTGCGAGAATAAACATGATTTTTTAAATATTTACCATGTTTTACAACGGGATAGGATCTGATACGAGGTAGCTCGAACATAGACACGCCACTTTTGTATAGAAAATAAACTAATGTTATTATTTCAACCTTTTTTAATATGATTATAGTTTATTAGATTGTTAGGGTACAGTACAGAATAGTTAATAAATCTCCTCTCCCCCATGTTAAGAGTTGCTGTCAAACTAATGTTATTAATTCAACTTTTTTTTTAATATGATTATTGTTTATTAGATTGTTAGGGTACAGTACAGAATAGTTAATAAATCTCCTCTCCCCCATGTTAAGAGTTGCTGTCAAACTAATGTTATTAATTCAACTTTTTTTTTAATATGATTATAGTTTATTAGATTGTTAGGGTACAGTACAGAATAGTTAATAAATCTCCTCTCCCCCATGTTAAGAGTTGCTGTCAAACTAATGTTATTAATTCAACTTTTTTTTTAATATGATTATAGTTTATTAGATTGTTAGGGTACAGTACAGAATAGTTAATAAATCTCCTCTCCCCCATGTTAAGAGTTGCTGTCAAACTAATGTTATTAATTCAACTTTTTTTTTAATATGATTATAGTTTATTAGATTGTTAGGGTACAGTACAGAATAGTTAATAAATCTCCTCTCCCCCATGTTAAGAGTTGCTGTCAAACTAATGTTATTAATTCAACTTTTTTTTTAATATGATTATAGTTTATTAGATTGTTAGGGTACAGTACAGAATAGTTAATAAATCTCCTCTCCCCCATGTTAAGAGTTGCTGTCAAACTAATGTTATTAATTCAACTTTTTTTTTAATATGATTATAGTTTATTAGATTGTTAGGGTACAGTACAGAATAGTTAATAAATCTCCTCTCCCCCATGTTAAGAGTTGCTGTCAAACTAATGTTATTAATTCAACTTTTTCCAAATATGACATTATTCAACTTTCTCCAAATTATTAATAACTAGATATTAAATTAAATTCATTTTACATTGAATATGATTTTCTGTTTCTAAAATGTTCTTTACACATTCGTTCTTTTTTCGAACTACTACACATTTTTTACTAGTTATTTTATCTGTTTTCTGATATAATTTTCACAACAGTGTTGTCAGTATTTGATTATTTTTTTTAAAGTGGTGATGTATTATATTTCATCTACACCACCCGGGCGTCTATTATATAATTATTTCGTCTTCTTCCTTTTTCGGAAGAGGGGGATGGCGGCTAATGTAAATTTAATGTGAATATATCGACATACGCGCCAAAGAATGAAAAAAAAAACACATTGGTGCTTTTTTCTTCTTTTTCTTTTTTATTTCTTTTGTTAATTTTGATTGTTTTCGTTTAACTGACTTATTTTTCATGATATATTATACTGTCTTCTGTTGTCGTATCGTCAAAGATGTTTGGTGCATAACTTCATGGTTTAGCGTTCGCTCCCAGTTGACTCTCGAAGTTTGCTTTTATTAAAAGGTGCACGGAATATACATTTAAAAGGGAGGGTGAGACAGGGTTAGTACTTACTTTTGCAACGGGGAGAGGGCAAATGAGGGAAGGGCGGGGAGAGCCAAAAGTCAGAGAAAACCTTTTCTTTTTTACTTTTTATTTTTTAATTTTAAAAGAAATCTCCCTTCCACAGCGATGCCATGTGGCACGTCGTGTCCTTCCAATGTATAAAAATAACTTGCAGTTTTCTTCAAAGGACAACAATCAACGCCCCACAGTAGCACCCCTGGAAGAATTCCGCTGTAGAGGCGCCTCAGGCGATTAGTAGTAAACTAACCCTATCGCAACAGGTGAGAAAGCAAAGCTTGGGAGAGTGGACCTCCTAGAACCGCACAGGACAAACCCTGACATCGGCGGAATGAGGGCATAATGGCCAAGACGATACCGGTCTAAGGGGTGTAACATCCATCCGAACCGATACTACATTTTGATTTTTTTTTTGCAAAAAATATAAAAAAACATTTACATTCAGGACACATTTAGCACAAGGCCATCATAAGTGTTAGTGTAGATAAGGGTGGTTGGACATCCTTGGTCTAATGTAATAAAATTGTCTATCCTTCTCTTAGCTAGAATTGTCTTTGCTCTAGTGTGCTTAGATTTGGGGCGAAATGTATGTAATCGTTTTCAAAATTCGCTCTATTAAGAAGTTAATTTATTAATTATCGTTGAATAATTCTTGAGAACTGATATATTTTTTTTAACTGTTGTTCTTTTACATTTTAACGATTTAGCGTTCAATTCTAGCTTTTTTTCTCGACAATTTCGTTTGTTATTCGCCAAAATCTTGAATAAAATTGATTGTCGGTCTAAAATTGTATTTCTTGTCTTGAAATATAATTCTAATTTAATTTTTAACTTGTCGAGATTTTCTCTTAACTAGGATATTTAATCTCATTTCAGAGATGAAAAATCGATTTTACCGAGCATTTGAATATATATCGTGCTAAATAGGGAGGGGAAACTCAATTGCCCCGTTTTTGTTTGTTTTGTTTTTCTACATTACGTTATTTTTTTGCCACACGTAATAGCAATTTGTTTTGTTTTTGTGCAAATTAATTTTTATCGCCATCTTGTTTTTGAAAAGACACCTACACTCTTGATGAAAATTAATTTATCAACACTGAAAGATATATACTGTAGGATATTAACGGAAATTCCTTTAGAAATAGGAATATTGCGGAAAAGAGGAAAAATTATATAATTAGGTCGACTAACTCCTTCGCTGAAATAGTCAACACAATCTTCTCAAAGTAGTTTTATCGACAGATTGATTGGCTGTGATCAGAAAAAAACTCTACTGATGGATTTACTTGATCTTTCACCCCACATCTGTTCAATCATGTGTCAAATATTTAAATGTTCAGATGTTTGATTACTCCGAAATCAGAGATGTCAGGTTTCTTCTAACCTTCTGGCAACAGCTTTGTCGCGCGTCTCGTCGCCGATACACGTGTGTGGCGGTCTGGCCCGCCGACCATCATCATCATCTGCAAAAGCCTCTCGTCGCTACCGCTGTACCCACCATCATCATCGCCGTTGATGAGATTCAAGACAATTTATTAAACCGACAGACCGATGGTATGTTTGCTGCACGAGAGAGAGAGAGAGAGAGAGACAGAGAGGCAGAGAGAGAGGAATATTTACTGTTGATATATACTAATTCTACGTTCGCTACTGGTGTTCACCGCGCCTGCCCCTCGTCGTGGTTCGCAAAAGCCGTTTTTCACACAACTATCTTCACTAAATCGTCAGGAACAAGAAGGCTTAACTAAGCCGAACAGAAGTGGCATAACTTCCGATTTTTTCTTTGCTACTGCCACCCTTTCTGGGGCGTCATCTCCAATGCGGACACTCCACTATTATCTAACACATGGACTGATGAAAGGTTATAGCAAGTATAAAAATATTTTGGACAACAGTAAAGTTCATTCTACATTTATGAGTCATTTAAATAATTACAAATGTATCGAATTATTTGGTGTAAAATGACATCGTTACAGTTATAAGTGAATCTGCAAATAGTGAAAAGAAACGATATAACGAATTAGTTGAAAGAAAAAGACTATATTTGAATTTTAATTCGAAATAGCTACACAAATATTTTTCTGGAGTGTCGAGAAAAAGATCTGTCAAACGTATGACGGAGAAGCCTTAATAGCAGGTGAATAGAATGGCACACACTACAATATATGCCTAATTTGATTTACGCCGAAGTGCCGAGAACGTTAATGGAGTTAATTAATTTTCTTATTTACGAAGATCCAATAAATGTATATGTTATAGTACGAATTTTTTCTTTTAGGAATTTCTTAAAGTCAAGATTCTATCCCGATTAAACACAATATAGTGTTATAGATCAATAACTGTGTTGGCTGTAAGCGACTCACATAAAAATATAAAATGTATTTCAATGTATTTTAGACCAAAATGAAGACACATGTTGAAGGTGATAATCCATTGGCCAGATATAACAAATTCAATTTTATATTTATATAAAGTATTCTTATGCATTATTATCGCGTGCTGAGAAATTGTTTTACAATTTGATTTGAAATAAACACAAGATAAAATAAATTATGTTATTCAGTGTATTGAAAATCCATTCAAAATATGAACAGTATTAAATATTATCGAAACAACAATGCTTGAAATTGAACATTTGAAAGATTCTGATGCGCCTTTTTTCAATAAGAACCAGACAATAACAAATGAAATATATGGTGATATACCTAGAAATAGTTCAGTGTCATTTAATGTCATTAACGGGGCGATGTGCACATCTTTAAGAATTTCCATTTTTCAAACTATTCTATGTGAAAAAGTGTGAAATGTGCGCAGATAATTTTCCAATGAAATATATCATAATTTACAACGCTAATACTCATATTTATTTATATAAAACATTTTAGGTCATGAAATTAAATAACATTGTACTATGACAATGACTTTGAAAAATGCGAATCAAGTCATGTAATGTTGGGATTATTACGTAAACTAGGTTTCTTAAATGCAATACCAGAGATTGTAAAATTAATTCAATTTTTTCAATAACTCCGACCACGTGTGTTGCAAACAAAAGAAGTTTCTAAACTTTAAAATTCACAATTGTTTAAAAAGCTTGGCTTCACAGGGGCAGATTTAGAATAGGAAATAAATTCTTATGAATGTAGAACGGCAAAACATATTACGCAACAGAATATTTTCGGAATAGGCCACAGCAAACAAGGCACATTGCCACTGAAACATACGAGTTTCTTTGAAATAAGGGCCAGATTTATACAGTTGTGCAGCGATATGTTTGTTTACATTGTATTACAATTTCTAAATGTTGTACAGTCGGGGAAACAAGGAGTAGGGTGTATTCCAAATGCAAGTAGTTCAAGGAAAGAAGCAATTAGAGCAGACACTTAAAATAAAGTAAATGATGCTGTTGTTCGAATAAATGTGTGAATGTTTACATTGTAAAGTGAAATTTTCATTAAATGTATTGTTTTTTAAAATTTTATCAGGGATGAGGAATCGGATAAAAACTATGATAACTAAAACTCTAACATTTCTGCTATCAATATAACTCTAGTTATGAATATTGTCGTCCATGATAGTATTATTGATTCTTCAGACTTATTGTTTGGTGTCTTGTTTAGTAATTATGTTTTTAATAAACAAAACAATATTTGCGTAAACAATTACGATTATGTGCTGAGTGAGTTAGGCGATGTTAGATGCACATTTAATCCCAATTTCTTTTTTTTTCATATTTCGCTTTCGTTTAAATAGTTTTCATGGTAATTTTTGGAAGCCTCTTCCGTCGTCTTCCTCCTATGAATTGTGAACAGACTTAAACAAATGGTTGGTTAACCCTTTTATTATACAGTATACATTCAAAACGCCCCATGAAATTACTATAATACTGGGGCATCCATGTTCCCTTTAATACGGTCAGGTGAATCTCTCAATGCAGGAAGTGGATCTTATTAATAATTTATAGACTACTCAAATCTACACATAAATTAATGAGGAAATGACATAACATCAATGTAAAAGCCGTGATCTTCCGAGGAAGGATTTGAGCGTAATCATCGGTAATGCTTCCTTTAATCGTCAGCATCTATTGAATATTAATCGTTCTTATTTCACGTAACAGAACGCACTATATCAAATAGGTCTGATCTAATGAAACTAAACAAGGAATTAAGTGTTATTACAAAATAAACCGCCACCCAAAGAATATTTTGTAAAACACATATAACATAATCCTGAAGTTATGCCATCGATTTAACAAACATCCTGGATATATTAATGACTACTTTTATTGAGAAAGTATGTTTTAATTGTAATTAAATGTAATCGCTTACCTTTTAAAAATTGTAAAACACATCGTAACATATTTCAATTATTAGACGTTTATATGTTTAATAAATAGGTTCGCATTTGAATTAAATTAGATAAAGTAGAATTCAAGCATATTTTCAAAAATTCAAACATGTACTCATTGAAAAAATGTCTAACGATTTATATATTTTAAAATCAGGTAAAAATATTTTCTACTCTGATAGCATATTTCTTCGGACTACTTGCTTTAAGAATGTCCTTAATTCCCCCTGTCTCTCAGACCGTAAAACATGAGGACATTTAAATGTAATCTGAACACACATCATGCTGCAGAGCTCTCCACCCAGGTTGTTCCCTTCAGTCGTAATTACTTGTCTGAAGTTAACAAAAGTAAACCCTGGAAATTTGGTCAAAAGTAATACTTAAATGTGTGGCTATTAACCTTTATTCAGTATGATGCATCGTAAGTCGCCTTGAGATAGTCGTTGTTATTAGACTTACATAAGTATCTATTTCGTCAACGATTGTTTCCTAAAGAATATTCTAATGTCCCTTGGGATTCAGTGTTGCTTACTAAATAAATACTTACGTAAATCTCACAGCAATGACGCCCTTAAAGCGTTTTACGATGTACTATACTGAAGCAAGTTTAATAGCCCAAAAAGACTGGACAATGTGTCGAAAAACAATTTACATATTTAAACGAAATATGTACATACTAACGGGAGTCAGGGAAATTCAAAAATACTTTCAACATAAATAATTGTATCTTATAATAATATGTATTTTTCGAAAGAATACATGGCTGTCAAAATTAAGTTAAAATTATTATTTCCTCTTTCATAAAAATGTTGTCATTCTTTCAATAAATACAACAAATACGTCTCTTTTACATTCATATATCCTAAATGTTAGCAATATATATATATATATTTAGAACCAACAATATTCTCTGTCTTCTTACCATAAATTAATTATCAGGTAAATATATTTAAAATCAATAAAAACAAATGTAGCTTTTTGGAATATATTCATTTAAAATTGCAGTTTTAATAGATGAGACGACATAATTTGTATAATATATATATATATATATATATATATATATAAATATATATATATATATATATATATATATATATATATATATATATATATATATATAAATAATTATAAATATTTATTTTTATCTACATAAGTATACGTTTCATCATTACTGGAATCGTCAGTGTAGAGAGGAATTATTGATACAGGTCGCCGGACTCGAATCCCGAAACCCGAGTCATGTTTACAACTACAAATTCTGCTGTCTAAGCCCACACAGCCGTTATTAACAACCCGGTAAATCAGCGAGAAATTAATCCTAGTGTTCTTTCTACTGAAAGGAACATGCATTGAAGCCACTATTGCGGCTGTATTAATACTACTCACTACAGAGTCAATCCTGCATTTGAGAGCGACAAATAATTATAAATATTTGTTTTATATATATATATATATATATATATATATATATATATATATATATATATATATATATATATATATATATTATGTGTATATATGTTTATATATATATGTGTGTGTGCTTGTATATGCATGTATTATACATTTATCTCTTGAATTATGTATTAAGTTTTCAAAAATTACCTTCATTTCCTGAATAATTTCAGATTATTGTTCGTGAGATTTATAAATTCATAAACGTCCAATGTCCAAATCTTAGAATCAAATCTATATTCAAATTTTCAGCTTAAAAATGTAAAACTTATTTCTGTTGTTTTTTTATAAAACTAAGAAATCGATCAAATAAAAAGTGTCTTGAGTTTAAGAAAGAAATAACTCTGATCGATACAGATAAAAAAAAGTCGAATTAACTATATTACTGGTTATCCTCTTTTCATATGCAATTTAGACGATCAATTACTGAATTCCTGGACAATGAATGAACAAAACTCCCGTTTCTTAATGCTGAATTTTGAAACGATAATTTTGATTTTTATGTTACCATAAAATGAGCTGCTGCGCAAAATATAAAAGCGATACGTTTTTTATTGTCGTACGGAAATGTGGAAATTGGGAATGGGTATTCGTACGATGCATCCACTTAATCTTCGCGTTTAGCGATAAATATGATTTTTCGAACTTAACGAAGATTCAATTGAATTGCTTTCTACGGGACGAAAATCTGACACAAGGCCGGAAGATAGGACAACTAAGCTCTCCAAAAAGATCACTCTGGTTAGATACAAAAAAACCTGAGAACAGACCTACCGTCCTTCATAGTACGGGCGCCTCAACTTTCTTCTCGAAGTAAAGATTTACGTTTCGGATAGTATATTGACTAAGATTGAGCTGGATAATACCTCAATCAACAACAGAAGGGTATAATGGATCTTGCTAGACCCAAGATGGCAGAATTATTCCAAGACCAACCTAGGTGTGTATGAACGCTAGAATTAAAATGGATGACCTGATCAACGAACGGACATAGTCTTATATAGAGTGTTTCAAATAGGATTGACACATGCTATTTGAAACTTGAGCGTGACATATCATCGGGGTAATATTCGTATAGTTTTAATCCTCACAAACGGATTAACTTCATGGGCAGCTAATACACATACTTCTAACAACGCGATTAGCGCTGAAAATACTATTTTAAATTACAACCTTTTCTAGAATGTTCAGTGGCAGCAGCCGCTATAATCACTAAACAAGGCACACAGTTATCATAACTAGAAAGGATGAATATAGCAATTTACAACCTCTCGTTTTCATTATTTTTTCCTTTAGTTCCTCACATTTCATAAGCGATGTTTCTGGCAAAGAGGGGACAATTGCTGTTTTCTGGTCGGAATCTTATCTAACACTTATCATTGGCTATTTTTTATCTTGAAGTAGTTTTTTTTTATCCTTACATCAAGTGGCTTCATGTCTTATCTGGAGCGACGTCCAAAAATAAATAATTAACGATGTACCTACCTACATACCTACCTACCTACCTACCTACCTACTTGTACTTGATGCGGCATTTATCCATGGCGGTTTGACCTGGCTTCAACCCGAAGGCGGAAGTGTCATGGAAGTAAAAAATTCACAAGCGGTCCCCAGTCGTATGCAGATCCCGGTTAGGAGAGGTGACGACGTTAGGCATTTTGCAGTTCTTGCAGGAAAATGTCGGTGTCCTCTTACATACAGCGCATAGTATTCCTAAATGGGCACCCTAGTTGGTACTGACCAGGCTCAACGTTGCTTAACTCCAGTGAGCTAGCGAGAACCGGTGTATCAACGTGAGTATGCTGTGAGTATGCTGTATATAATTTACGATGACACACTGAAGGGAAGGTTTTTTACATTAACCGTGACAGGCAGGGAAAATATCATTCCAAATTTCACATGGACAGAGCGAGGAAATATTATGTCGAGCCTGACTGTGTCAGATCGAGAAAATCATATTTTAAACTAAACTGTGACAGACCGAGGAACTGTAATGTCGGTGATCCCAAGTGTTACCCATCGATAGAATATGGCTGTTTGACAGAAAATAGCTAGAAACTTTTTCAATATACTTACTGTCAGCGACAATAAATACTTTCACCAAAATTTACGTAAATTCATCCACTAGTTTTGTTTTGATAATAATAAATTCTACTTTTTGAAGTACGCGGAAAATCGCTGACATTATCATGATATACAAGGAAGATAAGTTCGCGTTTGACCTCATTTTAAATATGATGCTGATGGGGTATATCAAAGGGAGTTGAGCAATGACGGAATTGATTCTGATGCCGACATTGGCAGCGATTCTCCGTGAACCAGTAATAATTAAAATTATTTATTTATTTCATGAAAATAAAACTACTGGATTAGTTTACGTAAATTTTGGTGATCAGTATTTTTCACTGGCAAGTAAGTACATCGTAAAGGTGCTTTTTTGCTGTTGTTTGTCTAACCATCATATTCTATATAGTTGTAATACCGGAGAAGCATCGTTATCTCCACGAAGATTGTGACAAAGCAAAAAAGATCTTATTCAACATTGTACCAAGACAGAACCAGGATATATTGTTTTAAAATCATGACTAACCAACAGACTGACAGGGTTCCTTTTCGAGATTATTTGTCACAATAAAAAATATCATTGGGATTTAAAAACATAAGTTTGACGAACTAATGAAAAGCTAATTCAAAATGTAAGCGTGACACATGTGAGTAAAACGGACAAGCACACATCCTAGGCAATATCTGAATCTTTCGAAAGTTACCTCTAGTCTGTAGTTGAATCGGGGCATAAATTAATGGTAAAACTTTAATGCTGCTAAAACAAAGCTCGTTTTCCGTCAACAACTACGAGAAACTTCTTCACCCACTGATTGTCATTGCAAATAACACTTTACTCTTCGGCCTTATATTCACAGGCAACACAAATTCGAACAAATACATTTAAAAAATTGCCAAGGCTGCGCATAGAAAGTGGGCTCATTTTACCGTGCTATAAAACTTCTCACACTGACAGCAGCGTATATTTCTACAAAGTCACCATCTGCCTATGCATGGAGTACTGTTGTCACATCGGGGCTTGCGCAGCATCTACTTGTTTCCCCCTTTTAAGTAATGCTCCACGAGAGTATCTTATCTAATACGTCTCTCACTATCCACTAAGCTCCAGCTCTCGTCCCATCGCCGCAATGTATCATCTTTATGCTTGTTTTACATGTACTTCAATTAAATATGATCCGATGAACATGCTGCTCTGGTGCCACGACGACTTAAATACACTAGACGAACCCGAACAATCAGCTAGATCTCATCTATTCATTGTGAAGGTCCCCAGATGTCGGGGAGCCTTCTACTTCAATAACTTCTTTCCTCGACCTGCCGGCCTTTTGAAGTCACTCTCTGTTCCCTGTTTCCCCGACTTTATCGACATGCAGAAATTTTAAAAAAAATGTTAACAAACATCTCTTCCAGTTAAGGATGACTCCATAAACTTTTCCCCTAACTCTCAGTAACTCCTTGCGTCTACAGTGGCAACTTAACTTGTTTAGGATGAACTAAATTAAATAAAAATGTAAAATAAATAAATGAAAAAGATGGACATTCCATAACAGGCAACATGATTAGAATAAATACATAGAATATACTGCCAATTCCACTGCAAAGAAGGTGCCTTCTCTTTTTCGGGCAAAAAAGGGTTTTCGCATTTTCCAGTATCCTATATCTTTCTATAACTACCATTACCCGATTCATGGAGTGTTGTTGCCACGTCTAGACTGCTTCGCCAACCACTCGCCATCTTGACCAGGGTGCAAAAGAGATCTTCTAACCTAATATGTATCGCGCTGCCTACCAAGCTCCATCACGGTAATGCTGCATCCTTGTGCTTTTTCTGTATGTATTTCTACAGAATGTGCTTGAACGAACATAGTACATTTGCCCCCCCCCCATCAATGTAAATACTACCAACCAACACGACTCGCAGCAAAATCCCCCTTCATTGTTGAGATTCGCCGATGTGGAAAAATGTCAATTATGATAGCTTCTTTCCTCTGGCCGCCTGTATTTGTAATTCCCTCCCTGCTCTATGTTTCCCTAACTGTATCAACATAAATGAATGTAAATGTAATCTGAACAAACATATTGCTGTACAATTCTTTACTTAGAATACTTCATTATAAATCTGGCCCTAATCTCAGTAGCTCATTACGTCTCAGTGACGATATTCCATGTTTAGGGTGAACAATATAATAACAAAAAAGCAAAACCAAGATACGTTTATTCAACCTGCGAGTTTAGCAATCAAACTGTGACAGAAAAACGTAAGCGTGAAAGACTGATTGACTGAACAGACACTTTCATAGAAAGGTTTGGTTCTGTGTTACGGCAAATCAAATAGTATGTGTTATTTAATGCCCATTAATACCAAGTGTATTGGTCAATTAAAAAAGTTTACGTGTATTTAATCAAGGGGTTTTCCGGTGATAATTCTATTTCAAACATTTGCGTGATAGTAGGACAAAAATGTAATTTCAAACTCAAGAATAAAGACCAATGAAAATGCTATTTAAACCTAAGCCCGAAAGACTAAGCGATGAATTGAACGTAATATAACGTGGCTTAGATGCGTCTAAAACAAGATGCGTTTATTAAAATCTACACGTCCAGCAATGAAAATGATATTTCAGACTTAAGCCTGACCGATTAATCAAATATTATTTAAAAACTGAACATAACAAGCTGACGAAACTGTAATTTCACACTTAAGAGTGGCAGACTACCAGCCGAAAACTCTCTGATTACGATAGAGAGACATCACTGATTTATACGTTTGTTTTCTTACTATGAAATTTTCCTTAACACATTTTCAGATTACGGATGAAAATGTATTTCAAACGATTCTTTCATTTAATTTGCGCGGTTATCCATAGAAATAGTATTCCAAACTTCAGCTTCACATATCCAATGCCCGACGGACAAAATCGATCTCATCGATACAAGGACGTGTTTGGATAGAAGTTGCTTGATAAGTTCGAAATTAAGTAGGGGAATACATTTCTAGGAATGGCAATAAAAATATTTATCGATGCACGCACGGATTTTATTTTTTTAGTTAATCATCATAAACATTGAATACCGATATCTTAATTCACCATTTTTGAATGTCCCATGAATGTATTTGTTGAGTGTCCGTTAGAAAACGCACCGATGTCAAGTTTGATATATACACTGCAGCAATTTATCTGCGTGTGGCCATAAATATAACTATGTGTGGTATGGCTCTATGTGTGTAGCAGTGTGGATGTGTGTGATACGGGGGCAGTTCACGTATGTTCGTATTTACAATGACGTGTCGCGTAGCATGTTAAATTCGCAGCTTTTTGGAGTTATGTGTAATTACGATCTTCACGTCACTCAATATAGGCGTGCTTATCTCTCGTTTGTCAATTTAATAATGTGGCGTAGTAGTGATTATTAAATGATAGTGATAATTTGAGGTTCAGTAAGTTCCTGACCGGATCCTCGAGGAAAGCACGAGTATGTACTGCCTTAGATAAAGAAGGAACTCATTGTTTGGAAATAGATTCTGTATTAGTTAAGAATTTAATTTATTTTAATTTGTGATGGTTGGATTTCGTAATTCTCCAATAAGAGTGTAGCTTTTTGTGAGATGAAAGCTAGCCAACGGAATATCAATGACGTCATATACAACGGATAAAAGAAAGAGAGAGAGTGAGAGAGAGAGAGAGAGGGCTGTGACCAGTATCTATGGACCCAATAAAAGTTAAACTCATCTTGAGATCAGGGTATTGTTACAATTATAGACATGTGGACGCTTGTCTGCATATATGTAGGTTGCAGATGGTGTAATGTGTGTGTTTGTGTGTGTTCAATAATGCGTTGAACATAAGGGTGTTTAACTGAATAACAAATAAGTCTGAAATTTAGAATAGTGGACATTCGCGTACATCTTGACTCATCATCTCCCGTAGAGTTGGACACATACATCCCCAGATTCAATTGCGCAGGGTATTGTGCCGAGTTACCAATAGCAATTAAAATGCATTTTCAAAAAGGTCAGATAAATATACAAGAAAAAGAAGACGTTTTCAAACGTGATTAAACTTCGGATGTGTGGCAAATATTTGAGATCTGAGATTAAACGCAAGTTTTTGATTTCTGTGACGATTCTACATAGGTTGTTCAAGATTCGTAATAAAAATTATTGTTGTGAATGAATATCACAAATGCTAAACTTAAAAAAAAATGTATCATATATATTTTCGATTGAAACAACTAAACACTATTTATGTAACCAAAATGCAAACAGTTGCATCATCGTTTTATATAGTATATAGGCAAGCAATCTACGCGCTCATAGCTTAAGAGTGAGCGGATAAAACAAGAAAACTTTTTAATTTCGAAAAGACAAAATGATATCAATTGAAACGTGTGCTCATTCTGTATATCTGTTTATAAAATTACATTTTTAAGAGATGTTTTTCATGTGTGTCTCGATGCTGGTGGCATCATTAATTGACCGTCACTGTATGCCAAACATCATTCTAAAACCGATTATGTCATGTTTCACGATGGCACCTTAAACGGTGAATTACACAGAGTAATGTGGCTTCCGAAAGACTTAATCTAGTGCTTGAAATTCCCAGAACACAAAGTTATTGCTGTTGACGGGACCTGATAGAGAGAAGTGTGCTTCAGCACGGAAGCATACCAAATTGAGCCATAATAATTATATGCCTTATCCTTGGATTATTCTGAAACGCTATTCCATTGTCTAGTCCTGTAAAAGGTACAGAATAATATCATTCATATTACCGGAGGGTTCAAATAGATCGCGCTTATACCGAGACTCCCTATACTTATGTGTATAACACCTCCACAGTGAATAGGTGTATTATTTATGATTAAATATCAATATACCTTCCTGATGTTTGATAATGGATGACTGTCTTTGATTAGTCGGTCGTAATCATGTGTAAAGTTAAATATGAGCGGATAAATGGTCTAGTATATAATAAAAGAAGTTTATAATACTTAGATGTTGAAGGCATAGACCATGCCAACTTGATTATCTAGAGTAGAACGTTAGTTAATCCTTGAGAATCTACTAAAAACGTATATCACGTCACATGACTCTCAGAGAGGGAGATAGAGAGAGCGATAGAGAAGAGAGTCCAGTTAGAAGCACGCGAGACGTTTGGACGTGTAAATATGGGCTGACAAGATATAACCAATTTGTATCGATCCTTCTGTGACTCCCCTACACTGGTAAGTGATTGAAAACGAAGATAACGCTGAATAAATGACTGTTGTATTCAATCAGTTTTTTGTCAAGTTTGTTTTTATGACATTATTAATAAGAAGTTTTAATTACAGGACGACATTCCTTCAGTCTGAGATGATCACGTGAAGCGCGTAAAAGAACGACAATCATCCAAGGTGTAAATACTTTTTGTGAACCTCAATATTTATGTAGTTATTATAATAACTTTGTTGTTTTGTGTATAACACATGGTTGAGAACCCAACAATATGAGAGAGATTTTAAAATAGGCAATATTAAATTAAATTAGTTGGTGTATAACAGCAGTAGCATACAGAACTCCCCCTGTCGAATGCATAGAAAAATAAAAGGCAATGAGAATGCCCAAATAATTTATGACGCAAACAACCACCTGATCGGAGCGAATGGTTTACAAAAACTAAATGAATTTATGTTGTATTCATTCAGCGTTTCTGTGTTATTTCATTAATCTTAAGTTAGCTTCACATTTCAAAGAGGGAATAACAAGATTGAGAATCGTTTCACTATGTTGACTCTCGATAAAAGATAAAACCATTTAAGCGATCACTCAGAAACATATACGGTGTTGAGTAGCAATGGTAGCTTTTGTATGAATTTCGTCCCCCGGGCGATAAGAGAAACGGACATGTAATTGAGGCTAACCATTTCTTCCAGTGTGATGGCTCACAGAACTGAATACATTAATGTTATGAATATTCAAAGTTGTTCATAATTAATCATTCATTCGAAGCCAAGCGTCACGACTACTTTGAAAATAAGACATGTTGGGGCCCTATTTACGAAATCTGAATTTAATTAATTCATAAAAGAATAATACTGCAGGTCTGTTCGCTTTAAGAATATGAACATTTCAATTATCAAACAATTGTGACCACTCTCTAAAGTGTTGCCGCCATATTGGAAAAGTGGTATCCATTTTGGAAAAATAATTCCACTTCGGAAATCTGTATATATTTGCATGTTCGGTTCTTGATTTTGATTGATGGTAATATTCGTTGTACCGCAATTTGTATTTGTGCTTCTAAATGAATATCACTATTTACTGAACTAAAAAAAGTAATTCAAATTAAAAGTTGCTTGTAATATAGCAAAAAATAAGCATATCTATTTCTAAGAGAGATGATTAAAATTATAATTTTGTTCAAAAAAGCCATTTAATCCGTGATACTAAAGTCAACTAAACATAATTTCTACCACGAAGTAAGATCAATTTTGTTTACTGTAATAAACGATTACCAGCTTCGCATTACATTATTTTTCAACTAATCAGTGACATGATCTTGAAAAATGAATGATTTATCCGCCATGATTGTCTAGTAGGTTGTAATGTCTAAACGGGGAAAAGAAAAAGAAATAATGGGAAAAGCGCAGTTTAAGCTCATCGCTAAATTAATTAACTTTCTCTGTGACTATTTTAAATCCGATCTCTTACGTCAAACTGTTTAGAAATGTTATCCGTCTCTGTGTTTGTCGTCTGCCTGACTTCATATCCGACTAAATATTATGAACTTCCTTTCTCACGATTTTCAACCTATACAAGATATGTCAAATGTTTGAACGCTCTGTGATCCTTTGTCGGAAATGTTTCAAATTTGCCTCATTGCACCTGATTTATATAAGTAAATATATTTTAGATTAGATGTATACTAGCATGCGTATGCACCGATATCAAAATAAATCATGTAACTCGGCAATAATATTGTTTATTGTTGAAGACATACATAAAATCTTACATCTCTAAATTACATATTTTACAGCCAAGATCTAAACTAATAAGGTAATGGGATTTCATTGTCATTGAGTTGTAGACCCAGTTTAAAAATATGCAATTTTGTGATTATAACTCTAGATTTACTTTTACAAGAAATCAAAAAGTTTCATCTAAAGTTAAATTGTTTTTAAAATGTTATTCCGAGTAAGACTATTTTGTCTTAGTAATTAAACTTTGTGATAATTGAAAGAAAACAAGATATACAATAATTTTCTATACAATTGCTTCTGAAAATACGAGACATCTGTTTTAATTATTTTTGAGAAAGACAACTGATAAAAAGTTGGATTTCATTGTTATTGAGAGTTCACATAACTTTCAAATGTATTTTAATATTTTGGAAAATAGTTGAATAATCTTTTAATGATTTAACCTTTAACGACAAATCAACAAATTAAATATTTTTTACTGGATCATAATTTTGTAGAAATCTTACAAACATAGGATGAGTTTGTATTGTATGACTCTCCAGTATTATTTAAACCGCTATTAAATATTACATTTTAAATACTTCGCAACTCACACAATCAAAGTAACCAATTCGAAACACTATGGTTTTGTAAAATATATCAAAGATTACAAAAAAAATATTTAGGATCACATATGTAAAAAGAACATAAGTTAGTAATGAGACTGCTTAACGTCGCTTGACAAAAAAAAAATTCAAAGTCTATTCTAAGTCTAAATACTCTATATTTTATGAAATATTCCCGTAGTTATGCTATGGAAACATTGATTTCAAAAATAAGCTATTCATCCGAACAGGCTGAGATTGTGTGTGGCGGTTACTCTTATCTGAAAGCGTTGAATCCATTATTACATTTTGAAAACTCGAACGTTAAACTAGCAGATGACATAGTTCATTGGCTACAAAATTGGCTAAAAAGCGAGTCTATACGATGAGCAGGGCAGAAGTTATGGCTAAAATACTTACTTCAGCCATTCTGTCACATTGACCTTGCCCTAAATCTAAATATATAAAAATTACATTCGCTCGCAGTTGTCTTATGACCGATATTTTGATCACGTCGTGTGACGATTGGTAAAACTATGCGTATGCAAAGCTGTACCCAAACAAATATAGTTACAAACCAAAACACTCCACCAAAAATATAACTTCTTTGGCGGAGATTTATAATAATGAAAATCAGGGTAGCGTTTTGAATTGAAGTCTAGGTTTTATTTTGACCGTTTTTGTTTACTAAATTCGGTAGGTAACTTTTGTGAAATACACATTTGGATTTGTTGTTTAGAAAGAAATGTTTCAATTAAAAAAATGCTACATGCGGTAAACTGATTAAGAGACTATGAAAGAGTAAATAGTGAAATGGACTAGCGATGACGTCATGCGCTTTGTTCACCTAGTGACACACCGGCGAGGGGTTCACCGTATATAAAGGAACGAATGTGAGAGTGATATAATGACAAGATGCTTTAGCAATGAAAATTAACAAAGTTAAATAAATTTTCCGAGTCTTGATTCGTGGTCTAGACTGCAGAGAAAAATTGATTCTCGAAATGCTCAACAAATACACCTACCCAAGTGATTTCTGTACTGGTTGTTAGCAAAGCTCTCAAGAACCTTTATGCCATCAAAGCAACTGGTTAAGATAACACTCCATTAATTCTGCTTCAGAGTCTAGAGCAGGAACAACGTCCTATTTTTACAAATCTGTTCAATGGTTTCTTAAAAGAGAATTGCTGTTCATACTCATTGAAAAGCTCAACAGTCTGCCAGTGGTTGAAATTGCTGAGGATCGGTCTACTGCAACTCAGTACAAAATGATCAAACAAACTCCTGTAAGCTATTGAATCTGTAAAAAAACAAGAAAATTGGCAATCACCTTAGCAAAAGCAATATACTTAAAGACAAAGAATAAGGATTTCGATCAGAAGTTCCACAGCTGACGTGCGGACTGTAATATCACAGATGATCAGCGAATCTATCGACGGGATATTGGCGTCTAGCGCAATAATACTTGACATATCAAAATCCTTTTGATAAAGTTTGAGGCAAACGTATGGTCTACAGGATTGTCAGCTATGGAATATCTGGCAATTCCTTCAAACCCATCAAATATTTTATCTCTGATAGGTCTACGAAAGTAGATATTGATGAGCAGATGTCTGAAGCACATGGATCAAACTTTTTACTGAACTTAATCAATGATAATTGAAATAAAATTATGAGATCATACGTCGACATATATGCAGAGGATTACACTATATGAGGCAGCACGTCGATGAGCACTGGTGATCAAGATCTTACTGAGGATCTTTCTCTTGAACTAAAGCATGTGGTGCAATAGGGGAAAGGTGTCTTGTTACATTTAAAGTTCTTCCTTTTCACCACCAACATTCGGGTCTTTGTATCTCAGTTAAAATTAATAGCTCTCTCGTTGCTTTCATAGCCTCCTAGGACAGATGTATACTCTAGAAATAAAGTAAATTCTCACATTCACTTTGTTGCTAAGGTTGGAATCATTCTACTGCCCGAGGACATACCTGAATGTTGAAGAAAGAGTCAGATACGTTTTAAGTACGTAGGATTTGAGGTGGTGCCGCTCAGAGCACAATTTCTTGCTTTGACGAAGTACAAAACCAACTTTGCAATTTGATGATCTATTTTCTTCCCTACGGTCCCTTTCTAACAGAAGAGACGTTGTTTGTCTTTCTTTACTCTATTCTTGTTTTCATGAGCTACGATTTCCCGTTCCGCCCTGCAAAACCGTTACAAAAAGTACCCGTCCAGCTTACATAACTGCAACGAACATTCCTGTCTTCATATGTGAACCTAAAACCAAACAGAACTTCTGTAAACGTAGCTACTTTTCAAGAACTTCTCAACTACGTTATTACAATAGCATAAGACTGCCTTCCTTCTGAAACGTAAATAGAATATGCCGGAAGTTCTATATAATATGCAACTAGTTCGTAAGTTATTAAAACCGTTACAACATGTTATTCGTTGATTCATACAGATACAATAATTTCATTTATAACTGAAGTCGTTTATGCACACAATATAGATGTTAATAAGAAAGATATTCGAAAATAAATCCTTACCAATTTTTTTATTTCTGAGTGAATAGATACGAATGATGTCATGTCAAATAGAATTGTTACGTTAATGTTTTAATTTCTATGAAATACACTAAAATTGTCGGCGATTTCAAAAGTTTTAAATGTTTAAGGGTTTACATTATTTGTAATTGTAATATTTTAAGAGTTTTAGTACTTTTTTCTTTAAACACTTGTATTATGTTTATTATTCGAACTACGCCACCCAGATTTGCGTCGTCATCATAAAAGTTATTAATAGTCATTTTATTATTATTATTATTATTATTATTATTATTATTATTATTATTATTATTATTATTATTATTTCATAATAGTCTCAACTTTTAGATGTTTTTAGTTGGAGTTTTCTTTTTTGAACATCAAGTCAATTCACTTGACTTTAGACATGCAAGCTGTACCTTTACAATTTCACTGTTCATTACAGGCAATGCTTTTGTAGAACCGGAAAAGAAATTGTCTTGTCAATCTGTTTGAGCCATGTTTCGTTATAGTTCTAAGCCTTCCAATTACAACGGGGATCACCTTTACTTCTTTACGTTCCCATAGTCTAACTAATTCCCATTTTAGATCTTGATATTTTTTTCGCGTTCTCTCTCCTGCACTCTGGTATCGATGGGGCAAGCTATATCAATGATTAAGTAAGTTCTTTTGCTTTTGTTTAGAAAGATTAAGTCGGGTGTTGAATGTTTAAGTACCTTATCAATCTGTATGCGCATGTCCCAAAGAAGTATTACACAGTCGTTCTCCTGTACCACTTGTAGCTTATGCTCATACCACTTCTTATTGTGGTCCAATTCATAAAGTTTGCATATATTCCAGTGTAGTACCTGAGCGACTGTCGTCTCCCCATTTTTTTACTGATGTTGTGCTCGACTTGGGTATTCAGATACAATATGCGCTTTGGTCCCTTACCTTTCATTACACAATCGGCATATTGGTGATTCTGCAATTTTGTCAATTTAATGATTGATTGACCTAGTGCAGGTGGCTTGTTCCTGGGCTGCAATTAGGATGCTCCCAGTAGATCTTTTGAGATCGCCCCTGACCAACCAATTCCAGTTGTTATTATATCTAAATGCCCTATTCTTAAGGAATACACTGTGTAGTATCTTTCCAAATAATGTTAAGCCTCTCAATTCTAAGATTTGATTTTTTGCATCCTAGTTCTTAGTATTTCCTATCTTTTCACTTCACGAAGAAGAATCTCATTACTTTCAGAAATATATTTATATAGACAATCTGCTTCTATATTTGCAAGATCTTCACCACTAAGTAGACCTCGACCACCTTTGTTTCTCGGTAGATATAATCGATCTGCATCTACTTTCTTTGCATTTCCGTGTGGTGGTATCCAAACAGTTTAGTTCATCTACAATTATTATTATTATTATTATTATTATTATTATTATTATTATTATTATTATTATTGTTATTATTATTATTATTATTATTATTATTATTATTATTATTATTATTATTTGTAATCAGTAGTAGTTCTTGCACAGGTCATCATCAGTGATTGCTCACTGATAATAACCGGTGGTGTTCCCTGAAGTCTGGTGACCCTAACACTAACCCTAACCTCACTGATAATAACCGGTGGTGTTCCTTGAAGTCTGGTGACAACAAGTCTAACCAGATTTCCAGTATTCTCTCTTATTTCGATAAATTTTGCAAATGACTTTGCATAATCACAAAATCCGCTTTCCATTGATTTCTCTCTGGCTGAACTTGTGGTCGTCACTAGGATGTTTGTGCCAATAAGCGCCCAATGTTCCAGTACTCACTGTACTCTTCTAGTGGATGTGTGGTGAGTGCTCCCCCCTCCGATCTTTCAATTCTCATTGATCCGTCACAGCCATTGTGTGTGGTATAAGCTGAGGATGATGCCTTTTTTGTTTGTGAGAGGGAAGTTTATGAGATTTTTTGCAGTTTCATTTCCTATGGGATCGCGTGGTGTTTTGACCCATATTTTTGTTTTACTCCTATTGCAGTTTCTATGTGGCTTGTTAGTGTCCGTAGTTTATGTGGGTTGGTTGTCACATTCGAAGATTTTTCTTAAGATTTCAGCTGTTTTCATCATAATAATTATCATTGTTATTATTATAATAATAATTATTATCATAATAATTATTATGATCAATATTAATATTAATATTATTATTATCATTATTATCATTAGTAATACTTTTAGCTAGTATATATATCTCTCTCTCTCTCTCTCTCTATATATATATATATATATATATATATATATATATGTTTTAAGGTACACAATTTATAAATAGTTTTAAATATAAGCGGAATTCTCATCAGCAACGTTTATCCGGAAGATTTAATCTCGGATTGCATCCAGAAGAAAGTTGCAGCATTCAAATCTCCTAGAACTTTAGTCCCACCAAGATGTCCAGTTTATCTTAAACTGTCTTGGATAGGTGGTATTAGTCAGGAGTTAGGCAAGAAAATCACTAAAAGTGTAACTGGTTGCCTTTTCTGTTGAATTACGTTTGGTTTTTGGCACAAGATCTGCTTTTCGGTCTTTTTCTAAAGATAGTCTGCCTTATTTAAAAAAATAAATAGTGATATTATTTATAAATTTAAATGCCAGTGTGATGTTGTGTATATTGGGCGGACGAAATTGCATTTAGAGACTAGAATAAACCAGCATATCCCATCCAAAATTAGACAGGGTAAATCTGGTTCTTTGTGCTATACCTCTACCTCGGCTTTGGAATCGTCTATTGGCCAGCATTTAGCTGACAATGCATGCTGCGCCAATAAGTATAAAATAGAGTGGTTCACTATCTTACATCGGGCGGATTCTACTTTGCATTTGAAAATTTTAGAATCCGTCGCGATCGCCTTACGAAAGCCTCTGTTGCAAGCAGAAGGATTTCGTAAAGACGTTGCAATTATTTGGGGAAAGTTAGTTGGCCTTTTTTTTCTCTTGCCTCTAAATCTGCCTTTTAGTCGTTTTTATTCGTTGAATTGAATTAAATCTTTTAAATGTATATTTTCACCAGCAGTAAATTCCCCATACTTGCTTTTTTTTTCTTCTTTTCTTTTTTTCTCACTATTAATTTATTTCATCCTGTTTTATTCCAACGATTTCTCCTGATGAAATGTTGAACGAAAGAGCTCTCGAGACCACACTTACGGAGATTAACAAAATTCCGCTTATATTTAAAACTATTTATATATAAATATATATATATATATATATATATATATATATATATATATATATATATATAAATATATAGTTTTCTAATGAACAGCTGCGTATTACTTCTTTTGACGTACGTAACTGTCCAACTAACGAGGTAATGAATTGGAGGAGTGGATGATGACGAAAGAATATATACTACACTCCTCCTCTAAATGAGAAGGTAATGGGTAAGAAGAAGGTCTCATGACAATAGAGAAGAAACTACATTACTCCCTGAAAAAAGAAAGTAATGCCTGGGAGGATGATCTCATGATGACAGAACAAATACTATACCACTCTCGCTGAATTAAGCATTGAATGATAGTTCAACAGTACATGGATAGAAATAATAGTATAATATAAGCTTCAGACAGATAAAAAATCTCCATTAGTAATTTATTTATCAGGTGACCCTATTGTTGGCATTGGTTTCCCCGATATCTTTCGAGTCCGAATTATCTCAATAAATAAATCGTGGGCGTACGTGACGGACCATCTAGAGGTTGCCAACATCCTAAGTGAAAGTGTTTCTGTGGAAGAAACTGGGTTCGAACTTAGAACACCCAGGTCGTTAGTCCGTGTCGTTTATCACCATAGCCACCAACAGATCCTTCTCCATTAGCAATAGATAAGATGAGAGGATTCGTAATAGGAGCAGAGTTTCGGCTACTAACAGGCAGATCAATAATTTCACTTATTAATAGATAAGTATTGTTGATCTGACTACACTCCTCATCTCAGTTGTTATTCTCACAACATTTCGGCTGGTCTAACCTCCGGCCTTCTTCACGATAATCAATTCATTCTTAGATGTTTTATGTTGAACTCATGAACCTGTACAGAATTTTCAACTGAACCTTTTATTTCATTCACCACGAAAATCTGTTCTTGTCACGATGTTAACCACTTATCTTATTCTTAATTATTATCGTCTGTAGTAAGGATTACACCTTTAACCTCCAGAAGCCTTTAATATATAACTGATTGTTAATCAACACTTTTATCCGTTGGGCCACTTGTTTATATATGTATTTGATTAATTATATCCTGATGTATTATTTATAAGTAAGTATTGGTTCTCATATTGTATTTAATTTTATACTAGGTTCATTTATGAGGCCATTGTCGCCTAGCATATGCGATGCTTCTTTAAGACTTCTTACTCCCAACCGTTTTTCTCCATATATTAGTCTTACTTCGTCCCACAGCAGTTAATGGTTTTAAAAACGTATTCGTTATTGTTACGTTACAACATAATTTGACCAGAATAATAACTTGATTCAGTAGTTATATCGATAATACCGTGTAATTTACCCAGATCCAATCCAGCTGGTTGCTATTATTCGTGAACATAATGTAAGTTATCACGTGAAATATCTAAAATAATTCAGACATTTTCTGTTCTTTATCTGATATTCGCCGCCAGCCAAATTGTTTGATAATGCCGATAAGAAACTCGTGAAAAAGTCTTCATGAATTCCAATATTCCATTGTTTATATTGGAACTGGATTTTGTGCCAGACATAAGCTGAGTTGGTGACTGGACGATCATTGTTGGAAATTGCTGTTACCAGGGTTCACAGATCGAAAGTCAGATGTCTAGGAAGTTGGTCAATAAAGAGTATTTTCATTATAAGATGTGCGAGAGAAGAATTTTTATAAAGTTGAATTGTCTTTCACGGGCACAAATATGGATGTTACCATTCACAACAGGCATTAAATTGATTCTTAAAATATAGAACCGTTACAAGTATATTTCTCTCTATTTCTCTATATTATCTATCTATCTATCTATCTATCTATCTATCTATCTATCTATCTATCTATCTATCTCGCTATACATACACACACACACACATACACACACACAAACACACACACATATATATATATATATATATATTCATAACAGGCGTCAATATAATTCTTAGTATATATGACCGTTACTAGTTAAACTGATTATCTTCTGCTCTTTCTCTCTCCTTCTATGTCTTCCTCTCTCCCCTCTTTTTCTCTCTGTATATATATATATATATATATATATATATATATATATATATATATATATATATATATATATATATATATATATATATATATGCAGGTGGAGAGCAATCCGACGTAATGGGAAATGAAAAAGTTAAAACCAATATATATTTTTACATACTCATTAACGTTTCGTCTTTATAGCATGACATTTTTCTTTAAATGATCATCCTGAGTAAGTCTTACAATAAAGACGAAACGTTGATGAAAATATAAAAAATATCATTTGGTTTTTCCTTTTTCATTTCCCATATATATATATATATATATATATATATATATATATATATATATATAATGCACTTTTATGTACTTATTTTTGTTGGTGATTGCAGCCTTCGTTGTGGTTTTTTTGCTTACTATTATTTCGATTGTCTCACTTCCGAAGTGATTCAGATGCAGAACATTGATGCTGATATATATGCTCGCTACGTTAAGAATGCATTCTTTAAAATATTTTAAAAATAATTATATATTTTTTACATTTATTCAGTCAAACAAGGCATATGGCAACTGAAGTGTAAAGGGCTACTGTGGTAAGGACCATATTTATAGGTATGCAACTTGAGTGGGGAGTTTTGCAGAGAAATGTATGTTCACCTTTCCATTTAAATGAATACTTGTTGGTGCTGTTGGGGAAACAGAGAGGAGAGATAATTCCTAAAGAGAGCGGTCCGAGGAAACACAATTTCAGAGTAGAAAATATTGCGGTATTTAGGGGCTTCTTCACGGGTGTGATTTGGCAGATAGTCGGTTGCTCGGGGGTAATTTTGTTTAGCGGGTACAAAAGCAGGAATTATGAACACATTCGCTGGAAGTCCTTATAAAGCAAGCACATTGATGATGCAGTTAAACGGTGAGAGAGGGGCTGAAACTTGGCCGAAAGTGCGGGACCTATTAGGTTAGAAATTCGTGTTAGCCCCTTGTTTAAGGAGTAGAGACTAGTAATTAATGTACCTGAACAGATGTGGCCAGAGTACTACACGCACGGGTGAATGGTGGTTGTGTAGACATGTAGGATACTGCCAGATGTGAGAAGATTGCTAGCTCAGCGAATTTTCAAACAACTCTCTTCGTGTTTTTAATATTCGTGACGCTGATCATCAGGTTATTTAGGTGACCCCATACCAACGATAACCTCCACCAGATAAGTAATAACCACACTAAATAACCCTAACATGCAACAGTATTGGGTATGGAAATTTATCAGATTTTTGATGAACAGAAAACGAATTATGAAGAATGGGCATATGTGTTAAAGTTTAAATGCCTCATATCAACATTCTTTGAAGAATTCTATTGGTGCCAGAAGTGTTTATTAACCCCAGTTGTTTACGATTAAATTTCAAAGTTGAGCTCTTAAAATGAAATAGATTAAAATCCGTTTTTTTTATGAAACAATTAAAATCTTGTGTAACTTTTCATAATCATCAACTTCGTTAAAATCGATTTCCGTATCTGTCGTTTTTTGGGGTAGCCAACTCTTAAAGGCAGAATATTTAATAATAAGCAAATATCGTTTGTGATAAGTGTTTGTTCTCAAAATGATGATGATACAAATATTCTATTTATTTCTATTCATTCATTTTTGTTTGCTGGAGTCTTTATTGGCTTTCACTTCTATAGATGGTGTGTTTTTAATTATGGTGTAAAATCGCCGTTGGGAAGACGAAGCCAACTTAGCTTTAAATATAACAACCATACAGTTGAGTTTGCAGTGATTTACGCGAGAAAATAAAACAATGTAACACAAATAAAAACAATGAAATAAAGATGAGAAAATACTTACACATTTATGTCAAAATCATTAAGATTATCATATTTATCAGATACGCATTACAACTGTTGCATGCATCTCACTCAGCCAAGCACGGACACTATTCAATAGTCATCCGGACTGTAGACACCGATGTTGTAGTGCTGGCAGTGTCCGAAGCCGAAACTATACTATGATCTTTTAATGATCAATTCAGTTTACTATACTTATTCAAGCTAATATAGTATTTTTATGCTCAATTTACGGGGGGGGGGGGGGGGAATAATCATTTTTTTTTTGTTTTTGTTACATTACCATTCTCCCAGATATTGCCTCAACCTGTCTTTTTAATAGTTTAGTATATGTTCTGTTGTCATGAGACCAACCTCCCAGCAATTAGTTCCTTCTTTGGAGATTGTGTAGTATCTGTTTTGTGGTCAGGAGACCATTCTCTCATTTATTACCTCCTACGTTGGTTAGAGGGTAGGGTTCGTCGATAAGTAATTGTCATACTAGATGTTCTATTAACAAAATCAACGCTTACATTATATGTATACTAGCAAAAATATGCGACCATATTGAGCATATTATTGCTAGTAGAACTACGTCTGCTACTACTACGGCTACTACTAATGCTACTACTAATACTACTACTACTAATAATAATAATAATAAAACTACTATTCTAATAACAACAACAACAAGTAATAGCTATGAGCATGCCGATGCTAATGAGTGTTGCCAATTGGAATGTAAAATCGCTTTTGGGAAGACAAAGCTAAATTAGTTTTGAATATAACAAATATCTAGTTTGCCATGAGTTACGCGGTAGATTACACAATGTAACAATAATAAAAACACTAAAACAAAAATATGAAAATACTTACACTTATACTTATATAAAAAAATCACTAAGCGTATGATATTTATCAGATACGCATTAGGACTATGACGTCTGACTAATCGCTAGCGACTTAACCAAATAGTCACTAATATAGCCACCATCTTGTGATTATTGACGTTACCCATACCAGTGAAATGACGTTTTTATTAATCTGTCTGCAATCATAAAGTACGGACACAATTTCAACTAGACATTACTTGCATATGGAACATAATGAAGGAAGTGACATATATCAAAAATCTTAATTTTTTCACTTAGTTAACCCCAAACAAGAGAAGTTGCCACTGTAAACGTAATGGGCTACTGAAGATTAGGGTGAAAGTGTTGGGGGTCATCCTAGATTGGGAGCTGTGCAGCGAGATGACTGTTCACATTTGTTTTAAATTTCTGCATGTCGGTTCAGTCGGGGAAACAGGAAGCAGGGAGTGAGTTTCAAAGGTCGGCAGCTCGGGGAAAGAAGCTATTGAAGTAGAAAGGCTCTTCGGCATCTGGGTACCTCGAGAGTGTATTTACGTCGAAGGGGCACTAGAGCAGCAAGTTGATCGGAGCACATCCCATTGAAGTATTTGTAAACAAGCACAACATTGCGGCGACGAGACAGAGGCTGAAGCTTGGTGGATAGTGAGTGACCTATTAGATTAGCTACTAATGTTTTTGATCTTGTCAAAGAAGGAGAGACTAGTTGATGGTGCACCAGCCCGCATGTGACAACAATACTCCATTTATAGGCGAGTGGTGGCATTGTAGAGATATAGGTCACTGTCAGATGTGAGAAATTTTCTTGCACGATAGGGCGAGCCCACTTTTATTGAAAATCAACCATCCGATTATATATTTCTTCTAATATCTATATTTATTATATCGTGATATTACTTCTCATGTACCTATCTATGTGTCGCATGTTCAACTTACACATGTTTTGATCATTATTAATTAATTATTTATTCAAATAGAAAAATGAAATAACGTACAGTAAACCGTACAATTTTTAATCCTATTAAAAACAATCATTTAATTATGAAATTAAATCCACAAGAATTCATTTTTTTTCTGTAAACCGGTCAGCCATTTAATGTATTATTAATTGTTTAAAAAAAAGAATGAATTGCTACGTGACCATTCGAAATTTTCACAAATTTCGAAGAATTTAAACTGTCGAATAGAGAGTAATATCGGAGTATAAATTCCTTAGATATTCTCTCATGTATTAAAATATTGCAAGTTCGGAAGCTATTTGCACCCAATAGTTCCATAAATAGAGATTAAATCAATATTACCTCAACAAAATTAGTTATAGTTTTATACAGAATTGATAGGCTAATTCTTTAACCCAAATACGAATAAACCGTTTAAAATAGACGTGTAATGACGTGCGACTTCTTTCAAAATACATAAATTTCGAACAAACAAACGAGATAATCACGTGGACTGAAGAAAGCGAAGTAAAAAAAAAACTATTACTTAGCATTCACTGTCGGCCAAATGCCAATAAATGTAATGTATATCTATTACTAAGGTGGGTTTGATATCTGTCAGTGTGAAGCCGAAACTATATTATTACTTATAGTAATGTGCTATTGTACTATCTTCCAATGCTCAATTCAGGGGGGGGGGGGTAATTGTGTAGTAACTGCTCGTTCGTCATGAGACTATCCTCCTTTAAAGTAGTGTAGTATATGTTCTATTATCACGAGCCATCTTCCCGGTTATTACATCATCCTTTAGGTTAGTGTAATATATATATTCGTTCGTCATTATACCATCCTCCAAAGCATTACCTCTATCTTTTTTTCGGGCGGGGGTGTAGTGTAGTAACGGTTCTGTGGTCATGATATGATCATCCTTAGTGTTGTCTACGCCTTTCTGGAGATGAGGTGTCTACTATTTGTTCAGTTGTCATGAGACAATCTTCCCAGGAACATCCTTCTGCGTTGGGGAAAGGAGACATACGTCAACAAGAAATTGTAAATATTGGTTGTTCATTACCAAACGCAACACTTACATTATATATACTAGATAAAATATTATTGCTACTATATATAATTTATGGTGTAAAAATTCGTTCCTAAGAGACAATCGTCTGCTTAGTTTTTTTTTTGATTCAGTTCTTATTTGAAGTGTATATATATATATATATATATATATATATATATATAATCCAGGTAAAACATCCACAGGGTAGTAATCCAAAGAATTTGAACCGGGTTCATAAAAAGTGCTCAATATCAAATAGAGCTTTTATATATGATTATTTTTATTTACACAGACATGTACAACATCTGCGACACTGGCATATCGATGTCATCCATCAACAGCTATTATAAACTTAGATCTCATCAGGACGAGATAAAATCCGATCTTAACCTTAGATCATATTTGGAAATACATATAAGAATAATCATATATATATATATATATATATATATATATATATATATAAGGTTCCTATAGAGCCAGCCTTGTATAGCCGATCGACACTTATTAAAGCTCGTATAAACTGAACTTAAAATGATAACGAGAATGAGTTTATAGACTTGCACAATCGTTTGCAAAGAATCAATTGCATTTTAAAGAGAGCCTATATCGATAAAGCTATACATTCCGGCCTGGGCTGACCCTACTAGATACAGGTTCGACTGATAAAGCCTGAGAGTCTTTTTTCCACTACAATACTAATCTACAAAGGAAAGCGGTATTATTTTTTCTTTCGCATGTTATCCAGAATCGGGGATTGCAAAAGAGGCCGAGGCCGCAAAGAACTGCATATTTCATTCCCTGCATGAAAGGAAAGGGAGCGTTTCTTTTCGTGCTTTCATCTTGTTCTCTTTGATTCGCGCTCGATGGATTTTGGGGAAAATTATTTTTGTATGCGTGTCGACGAAACAGATAAGTTTGCAGATCAAAATACAGGATTAGTTAGCGCCAAAACGAAATTCATGTTTTCGTAACAGTCCAATATGCATGTGTTCATGTAAGTTGAAATATAAGAGCCTATGATAATAAATATAAAAAAACTAGTATGACGACCCGACGTTGCTCAGGATTGAATGAGGATCAGTACCATGCCTCGGTAAAGTACATGCGTTACACCATATAGTGTTCTTTGTTTTTATTGCCCCCCCCCCTTTTCGTTCCGTCGCTCAATATAGTCAGAAGAAACTGACAGTTTAGAAAATTGTCTTAAGTGGTTTCTTATACACAACGTTTGAATTTGATTGAAATAGTATATTCTTATTTTAAGTTTAAAGGGAGTTCTGACGCCACGGGTCACTTAGAAGTGATGTCACGTAAGTATTCGGCACATCGAGAGTAACGTAGAGATCGAGATAACTTCCATTGTTTTCCTCAGGTAACTTTATACATAGAATATACATTTCTTCAACATAGGATACATTTTAGATTTTATGTAAATTTATTAAGTGACCATTCTATAGAAAGTAACATACAAACATCACACACAACCACTTTGAGTTGTATATGTAGAGATATATGCCTATTATATTATAAATGTTGAATACATATTGTCGTTCTTTTTTCGTGTATAAATGATTAAAAGCTTTTTCATATATATATATATATATATATATATATATATATATATATATATATATATATATATATATATATGGGGGTGTATATGTTTATGTTGAATTTTTGGATCGTAAATAACAGATAATTTCGTAATTAAGTTTACCTCATACACGTACACGTATGTCGCCGTTACTGCGGCTCATCAGCGTGACTGACTATGACTGGGCTCAAACCTCGGTCTAATCTTTACATTATGTGTCACGTCTTAAATTACATGATTATTTATCGTTGGAAAGTTATCGTTTGACGTTATTCGCGATAGTAAACTAATGGCATAGATCGCCCACCTCCAATGTATAGAGTTGTCTCGCTTACGCATACGCACGAGTATTCTCCCATGCATGTGCCTTGTCGACTGACCTTAAGATATATATATATATATATATATATATATATATATATATATATATATATATATATATATATATATATATTTAAAAAGTGAGGCTACCAACATTTGTAAAACACTTTTATCAGCAATTGTTGATCATTTTTTATTACATCATTTCATAATTCTATAATTTTGTAACGCGTTTCTATCATTTGTGCTCTCTTCAGATATGTATTCCATTTAAAATAAATATATTGATTTTTAACAGTTTGCCGTTTCTGCGCATGTGCGTGCGTGCGTGTATGTATGTGTTTTCATGTTTTTTGCATTTCTGGATAAAAGTTGTGTGTTTTTATTTAGTATGTGCGATTCTGAATTTTATCTTTTCAGTCAACCTCGGAGGTGGTAATTGAGAATATATATGCATGTATAAACATAAACAAAACAAATGTATGCGAACTGACTCGCCTACGTACACAAACATAAACTAACCGCACACGCACACACGCAGGCAGTGTGTCGACAAGGTCATAAAATCTCAAGAGCAATTTTATAAGCATTCTGATAAAAAATGTACTAAACAACCACAGACAAAGATGACTGAGAAGGTTTAAGGTCAGAATCACACTTACTTAAAGAAACACATAACTTTGACCGAGAGAAGCAAAAAATATAAAGACAGACACACCCACACGCCCGTGCCCATGCGCAGAAACGCCAACCTCTTTAAAATAAAAACTGTTTTAAATGGTAAAAAATATCTGAAGAGAGCGCAAAGGCTTGAAACGCGTTATAAAATGATAAAATAATAAAATGATAAACAATTCGTGAAATTTTTTTTTTACAAATGTTGTAGCTTCACTTGTTAAAATATACATTTTCTCTCGTTGAAACTGCACTGCTGCTGCACTACATTATACTTAATATATATATATGTATATATAATATATATATATATATATAATATATATACTATATATATATATAATATATATATATATATATATATATATATATATATGCAAACATTGTTTAAAATAACATTATTTTTTTTAACATAGTTCACCCAAAACAAGGCAGGCTGCCACTGTAGACGTAAATGGCTACTGAGAAAGGAAAAGGGGAAAAGGAAGGGGGTCAACCTAACTAGGGATCTGCGCAGTTGGTTGGATTATAGAGTGGATTGGCCAATGTTGGTACTTGTTTGGTGCCAATAAGCTCACACAACCAGTCCATTAGTCACGACCTGGTCCATGGGGGTTGTGGCCTCGGGAAAGCCTACCGGAGATAATTGCAGGGTCCCTTTCTATGCGCGACATGGCACATACAACTACTCACGGTATTACAAGCTTTCTAACCTGTACCCTCAATCTGTCGGAACAAGAGAGACCCAGACTGGTCATGTAAGACTTAGTGACGAAAAAATTTCCTCAAGTTGCCCAAATAGAGAGAAGGAGAACGGCGTTCATTGTCCTAGTAAGGAAACAAGGCTAGGCACTGAGTGTTTAGAGGGGTCCCATTGCTGTTACCTCTGCGCATGACTAATAAACAAAGAAGGAGTGCAAGGGCCGGCGATAGGCAGAACCTATCTGCTCCTTAAGCAATTGTAGGTTTGCAAACCGGATATTTTGTCCGAGATTCCAACTCTAGGCGTTAGTTTAATTAAATCTATTTTTTACAATTACTCTCATGGTCTTTCATGTGTTAAAATCAAACAAAATAATAAACGTTCCATAGGTTTTTCACAGGTTTCAAAAGTTTCACGGACGTTTTCCATTCGTCGTCGAATCATCCTTAGGTGTCAAAAACAAATGGAGAAAAAATGTGAGGAAAGAAAAGAATATTAAAATACATCAGAGAAAAGCCCATGTTGCTTCCATAATAATAATAAAGTTAATAGATACATTGGTAATACAATCATTACCCTATCCCGCCGCCTCACCATGCATCTTGTAAACTCTAGCTCAATCTAATAACATCTACAAAAGCATAACTGCCCTCCCTCTGGTTAAAGACGAATTCTAGTTAATAACACAAACATTATACATTCCTAAACCAATTTTTGAAAAATTAAAAAAACTGGAATCTATCTACATGAAAACCAAACAACGTAAAATTAACAACATCACATATGAACACAGTTGTACCATTTTGAAATGCTTAACCTAATGCTATTGTGTTCTGTGATGCCATCAAGCGTTGCTGAATTTAAATCGTCAACGACTTCCTGGAACAATGCGAAAAACGTTCTATGCGGGTTTCTCCGCCGTCTGTGTTAAATTCTCTTCTTTCTCTAGCTTTTTTGTTCACTTGCTTTTGACATCTGAGGATGATTCGACGAAAAATCGAAAACGTACATGAACCCTGTGAAACATATTAAACCTATGGAACATTTTTTTAACACAAAAAAAGACCATTAGAAAAATTGAAAAATGAAAAATGCATAATTAAACGGACGAATTCAATTATTTTTTAACAATGTTTGCATAAATGAAAACATGCTGCTTTAATACACACACACACAATATATATATATATATATATATATATATATATATATATATATATATATACACACAGACATATATATATATATATATATATATGTATATATATTCATATATATATTTTTGTATCATTTATTTTTATATATTTTTTCATAGATAAAATAGTAATTCACGGACACGTGTTTCGCCGTTACTGCGGCTCATCAGCGTCGCTGACTATGAATTGGCACTAACTGTGTATGCTAACCGTTACGCTCAATGCCCCGTCTGAATCTTCATAACTATTCATCGTATATAATGTTGCTTTTTGTTTTTATTATTTTTAGTGATAATTAACTAATGGTATATTTCGCCAACCCTGAGCGTATGGAGTTGCCTCTCTTACACACACGCACGAGTATTCCAACATACATATTCATAATCGACCACACCTCACGGGACGTGTACATATCTTTATATATATACATTTCTGTGTTCTAGTGATTTATCGAGTCGAGACAACGATTAAGAAAATAACGAAAAGAGAAAATTACGTCGTCTTTAATCAGACATGTATCGATAACAATCTTCTTCCTAAATACACACGCATGTATATACAATACCGTCCAAAATTAAAGAACAAAAATTAAATTTTCTGAATCTAAACAAAATTATATATTATTTTTTGTGAAAATATACACATTATGTAGTTGGACTTTTACTGAGATTTTCAGATGAATTAAAATAATATTTTTTAATTTATCCACCATTTTACAGAGTTTAAGTGTCCAAAATTAAAGAACAAAGTATCATTTTTGACTAACTCACATTAAAAAAGCAAACGAGATTTAATATTTGGTACTTCCACCTTTGTTTTCAATAATTGCTGCGCATCTACGACTGCAGGATTTCACTAAATCTTGACATTGGGCCACAGTTATTTTGGCCTATTCATCTTTCGGTTTCAGCCACAAGTATTCGATGTTTTCCGGATTCTTTGCCATAACATTCTGTCCTAGAGTCTTCCATAAGTTTTCAATAGGGTTCATGTCAGGACTCTGAGCAGGGCAGTCCATTACCTCCAACTCTCGATCAGCCAGATAATTCATGATCAGCTTTGCCTTGTGGCAGGGAGGATTATCCTGCATAAAAAACAGGCTTTTCGATACCAGAATTATGCAACACTGGCAAAACATACTGTTCTAAAACATTATTGTATACAGTAGCATTTACTTTAGTATTTAAGCTTACATATGGTGATGTACCCTGCCATTATATCATGCCGAAAATTTTCACGGTACCTCCACCAAATTTAACAGTTTTTTTGATGCAGCTAGGATCCGAACTTTCGCCTTTTCTTCTTTTTACAAATTGTTTTCCATCACTGCCAAATACATTAAATGTCGATTCGTCACTGAAATATTTTTTTTCCAATTTTCTTCTGACCATATAACATGCTTTTTTGCGAAGGCCAATCTAGCTTCTTTGTTTTTTTTTACTTGTTAGCGTTTTTTTTCGAGGCGATCTTGCAAAAAGACCTGTTTCGTGCAACCTTCTGGACACAGTTTGTTGTGAAACATTCGTGATACCTTCCATTTGTGTAAAAATGTTGCCAGCTGTACGGAAACGGTCTTTAAACACTAGCCGTTGTATAACTCTGTCCTCTTTTGCCGTTGTCTTTCTTGGTCTACCAGGTTTTTTTGTTCCAGTTTTTTTATATAGTTTGAGAACTCGGCTTACAACACTTTTTGAACGTTTAACACGTTTTCCGGTTTCTTCTATTGTCAACTTTTCCTTTCTTAATTTACGATGTCTGCTTTGTCGTTTAAATCAGTTTTATTTCTTTTTTACATGATTAATATTGCGTGACTTGTAGCAGTGATGATAATTAAAGTTTAGAATATTTATTTTCATCCTTTTATGCAAAACAACCATACTGTTTTAAACTTTAAACAATTATTTCACAAATTATGTAGTTGGACTTTTGCCGATATTTTCAGATGAACTAAAATAATATTATTAAAGTTATCCACCATTTTACATATTTCAAGTGTCCAACATAAAGGAACATTAAGGATAATGTTCCTTAATTTTGGACACTTGAAATATGTAAAATGCTGGGTACCTTTAATAATATTATTTAAGTTCATCTGAAAATCTCGGTAAAAGTCCAACTACATAATTTGTGAAATCTTCACAAATATTGAAATATAATATATTTGAGATTATGAAGATTGTTTTTCCTTTATTATGGACGGTACTATATATATATATATATATATATATATATATATATATATATATATATATATATATATATAATAATAATAATAATATTAATAATAATAATAATAATAATAATAATAATAATAATAATAATAATAATAATAATAATAATAATAATAATAATAATAATGGTAAAACATCCACAGGGTAGTAATTCAAAGAATTTAAACCGGGTTTATAAAAAGTGCTCAATAACAAATAGAGCTTTATATATGATTATTTTTATTTACACAGACATGTAAAAAATCTGCGACATTGGCATGTCGATGTTATCGATCAACAGTTATTATAAACTGAGATCTCATCAGACAGAGTTAGAATCCGATCTCAATCTCATATTTGGAGAGAATGAAGTAGAGAGAAAAAAGAAGAAGAAAAGAAATTTAAAATTTTAAAATGTAGGGAGTCACGTGGTTTAGGGCCGTTAAAAATCAAAAAAGTTGAAATCTAAAATCTAAAATAAAAAACCTAAAACAAACACAACAAATACATAAATAAATATACAATAAAATAAAATAAAGTGGAAAGAGAGACATATAATGAAGAGAGTAGATAGATAGATATACAGATAGAGAAATGAAAACGTCTGTTGATTCAGACCGAGAGAGGAAAGAGGTGGGAGAGAGAAGGTAAACATGCAAGGTAATGTGTCAAAATATCGACATAACTGCTGATCGATAACATCGACATGCCAGTGTCGCAGATTTTGTACATGTCTGTGTAAATAAAAATAATCATTCATATATATATATATATATATATATATATATATTATCTTAGCTACAAAGCAGGACTCTAAGTATAGTCGACGAGTCCTCTAGTCTGTCTTAATGTTTACGCTGTAATGGTATTAATATAACTTAACATTCTCCGTACTGTGTGGGAATGTAGAATGGCCTTTAAGGTTATGTAAAAGCGTGCAGATCCACAGGTGGCTCTGTGAACCGAGTTCGCGCCCCATAACCGTCTGAAATTATCACTTCCCTACACCGAAGAAAACAATAAGCTCAAAACTACGTCGTCTGTAGGTAAATACAATTCAATACATGTTTATAAATATTATTAATATATACATATAAAGATAAGTGTGTGGGTATATATGGAGACTGACAGCAATCCAGAAAAAAACGAAATGTATAGAAAGTATGAACAAAAATAAACGATCGAAGACAGTATTTGGTTTATGAATTTTCAGAAAATCTATTTATTTCTCAAAATATCTTTCACATACTAATTCAGTAAATATGAAACTCACTGGTTAATATTAATGAAAAATATCCGGAATACTGTGACATATTTTAATCATTTCGGGATAGACAATAAAGAATAGAATAAAAAAGTGGGACCGTCAGGCGGTTTAAGAATTCAAGATGGATTCCTATATATATATATATATATATATATATATATATATATATATATATATATATAAAGTCGTTAGTCTAGAATCATAGCTTAAATCAAACAAAAAAATCACAAAAGCATATACACTACTATGTTAATGAGCAAAAACGATTCCGTCGAATGCTCACTTACTTAATAAACATGCACGCTAAGATGAAGAAGTATACTACGTATTCGAAATCTTAAAATCTCACTCACGATAGCGTGCCAAACTATCTATGCAATATAATTCAACTATTAGAGATCTATTATCAACATAATTATTTTCAAAATGCTTACACAATGTTACACGATATTGTCCAAAATATAAACAAATATAACAAAATATTTGTAAAAACGGATAAAACTTGAAACTTCCATAAATGAATAATATAAAAAATAAACACTCCCACATGCAACTACATCATGATGATTATCATTCGCGTCTTTTTATTTCACTTCTGGTAAAGAAACCCTCCCTGGTTTCTTTCCACCTAGTTTTACCCCAAGCTAGGGGTGGCCAAGAAGGACCTAGTTGACTATCGAAGTCGTCTATCCACCGGGGGTTTAGCCTTTCTCTAGGGGTTTTTCATTTGCTTAAAGTCCATTCTGTCGTTCTATATATGCACCTGTTTTCTGTATAATGTCAGTACATAGATATAATGAATACTAAAAATAAACAAATCGCAGATACACTTAAAATAAGCGATGATTGTAGTGAAAATATGATGCTAACCCATTATAAGTGAACACAAAATTCAACCACCCTCTGTTCTAGTTTTATCGAATGTAGGCTTTGCAATGACCCTACTAACGAACACGTATTTAATGTTTAATGTAAGCGTACGTATGTTTAGTGAGGTACATGGTTACACGCTGCATATAACAGATCAGCGATGGGAAAAATATTTGTCTCGAAATTAGACCAACTAATAAATTGTTTGATCCACTTGAGATTTTGCAAAAATTATTGCCATGTCCAGATAAAAAGGCTCCGTGGTCAGAAGATAGTAATGTGCATTGATAAATCAGCAATTAATTTTTTAGTAAGCTGGATCTGTGGTCCACAATAAATGAGACCAATCCCTCTCTCTCTTTCTCTCTCAAGATATGTATATATATATATATATATATATATATATGACATTTTCACTGTCAGTCCACACAACATCCGGACGCCATCTTTTATCACCTCAAAGAAAGAGTCTTGCGTATACATAAAAAATAATAAGGTAAATACCTTATATTTGTTTAAAACTCTGATGATGCCCCTTATATCGAGTGAAATATAAGTAAAAATTTAAAAAGTCAGAATTAAAATATTTGTTTTGATTTTAATAAAATAATATACGCATCTAACAGATGGTTTTTAAAGGCATTTTGCCTCTTTCTTTACGTTTTAAATTTCATGGATGCTTAAAAGTTAACTGTCCCAAATGTATATATACACATATATATATTTGGGTGACCCCCCCAAAACGGGCCCCCGTGTACGCTTTATGTGATATCTCCTTTATTTATTCACCGATTGCCCTTATTTTACAGGGCATGGCAGAATCAACGACCGTGAGTACACCAAGAACTCAGCCGGAGCTGGGACAAAGAATAAAATGTGTTTAATTTTACTACAAGACAGGCTCGTTTAAGAAAACCCAGGACAGTTTCATGCATCAGTTCGAATGTGAAAAGCTCCGTCCAAAAGCAGAATTCAGAACTGGGTGAACCACTTCGAGAATTATGGGACCGTGGAAAACTTCAACGCTGCCAGTGAGAATCTCTCCAAATATGATCTGAGGTTAAGATCGGATTCTAACTCTTCCTGATGAGATCTCAGTTTATAGTAACTGTTGATCGATAAAATCGACATGCCAGTGTCGCAGATTTTGTACATGTCTGTGTAAATAAAAAAAAAATCATATATAAAGGTCTATTTTGATATTGAGCACTTTTTATAAACCCGGTTAAAATTTTCTGGATTACCACAGTGTGGATATTTTTACCTGGATTATTACCATTATATATACAGGGTGGGCCAAAATAAGGGTCCTATCTTTAAATGTGAATAACTTGAATTTGAATAACTTCCACAAAATAAAAGTTAAACTCACCAAACTTTATGTGTGTGTAGACTGACCCTTCCGAGATTTTTTGAAATAAACAAAACAAATTTTAGCCGAAAAACACTTCTTAAAACTTACAAAAACTAAAGTATTGTTTTTTACACTGTTTTGAGTTTTTTAAGCAAAAATAATGTTTTCTAAATGAGGGTACGTTCCTTAGGGCTAATACGACTCATGCTTGTTTCGGAAGGGGTCCTTTACTTATTCTAAAAAAAAATATAAAAAAATCAATAAATAGAAAAGTTATGAATTTTTAAAAATAGGACCCTTATTTTTGCCCACCCTGTATATATATATATATATATATATATATATATATATATATATATATATATATATATATATGTATATATATATATATATATATATATATATATATATATATATATATATATATATATATGAAGGGAGAGCGAGTGAGAGAGAGATAGAGGAAGAGAGAAGGAATACATCTTTCGTCAGTTTTCCGAGTTTACGGTATGTTTTAATGACGTGTGAGTTAGAATGGCAGGAGCGACGAGGCAGAAAGCCATTGAAATACGACGTCGACCCTTACCACACTTTTTTTTGTATTTAAACTGCTTCTAAAAATGTTTTCTGTCAGCTGAATGGAATAAAAGACCGGAAGTTTGTGTGCCAGTGTGTTCGCGTGTTGCGTGGTTGGCCTCTGTGACAGGTCATCCATTTACAGTCCGCTTCGTCTTCTGGGTTATCTTTTGCAACAAGCTGCTGCCGTGAAATATTCCCAGCGGGAACGCATCCACGCTGCTCCCTGCACTTCAGCTTTGACGAGCAATTTGTTTAGCTTTTCGCATATGCGGCTTTTGCGATTTCTTTTCTTGTGTCGTCGTTGCAGTGATATGCGGAATGTGTAACGCGCTCTCAGATGCCGGTGGATTATTCGGTGTCTCTTTTTCGAGGAGACGGCAGCAGATGTTTCATACGAGTGATTCCTGCGAGCATTTACTTTTTTTTTTAATATCACACTTTATTAGTTACGGATGGAACTAAGAATGTATAATTTTTTTCCATTCTCTCTAAAATATGAGCCCTGTCTAATAGTTAACATAGTTTATTTGTAGAAACGCCCTTATCAAAAAATGAACAAGATGATGGTTGTTGTAAAAAAGGTTTATTACTTACTCGCAAAGATAGAATTCATTCATCTCATTGGATATTTGCATAAAAAGATTGTTTCACATATATGTATGTTTCTACAGTAACGCACACATATAGTAATCTTTAATTTCGCGATGCATTCCACAGTGGCGTTTATCTAGAATTTTATAAAATCTAACTCTCAAATTAACTTAATATAAATTCTAAAACAGTACATGTCTTGACAGAACTAAGAAAATAAGTTCAAGTGATTATGCGCGTACTCCGGGGTCACCGTCGTTGCGGAACTCATTTTTCCATTAGTTGCGGGTCTCTTCAACAAAGAGCCAAATAATTATCTCCGCACATTTATTTATTTACTTTGCCCTACCTCAAATAAGGCAAATTATCAGCGAAACGTAAGGGAGTACTGTGATTAGGGGACAGATTTATAGGGTCCTCCTAAGTAGGGTATTATGTAAAAAAAATGCTTGTGGTAAATGTAATGCATGGTGGTAAATTCGCAGAAACAGGGAGCAGGAATGGAATTCTAACGGGGAGCAATCTGAGAGAAAAAGTTATCAGAGTAGAAAATTTTCTCGGCATGTTTGGACCTGTACAGTGGAGGGGTTTAGATGTTGCAGTTAGCTTGGTGTGTCGGAGCACATTCCCTGGAAGTACTTGTATAAACTATCATAGGGATGTATCATTGCGGCGATGGAAGAGGGGTTGGTGTTTAGTACACATTGTGGGACATATTTGATTAGAGGCTCTTTATTTTTCACTGTCAAAGAGGGATAGGCTAGTGGTTGGTGCACTAGCCAGATGTATCAACAAAATCTTAATGCATGGGTAGAAAGTGGTTTTATAGAGATATAGAAAAGTGGCAGGTGTGAGAAGTTTTCGAGCCCGGTTGAAGGAGCTCGCCTTCTTTGCATCAGACTTGGCAGTATCTTCTATGTATTTATTCCAATTCGTGTTTCCTATGTATGTTAGGATAAGGGGTTTGAACGTCGTTATCTCGAGTAAAGTGCTATCAACCATGTCAATCGGTGATTGGAAAGTTTTGTTTTTTTCTAATTGTTAAAGGGATGAAGTGTTGTCTTGGAAAAATTACGTGTGATACTTAAGTGTTGGACACATTTTACTACAGACTGGGGGTCATTTTCTGAGGATTCAACTATTGGTTTTCATATGTGTATTTTAAATCACGAAAATCAGACGTTATTCTAATATATGCTAGTGAGGATTCTTATTTGACAGGGGATAGTTTTCAGGAGAGATGCGGAATGAGTATAGGATATTCAGACCCTTTATAAGAGTTACCGTGATATTTTAATAAAAGAGAACTTGTAAGAGTAGTTATTAGACTGGGCTATATTTCAGGAGATGGGAGGGCATTGATATAAGTTACTTCGGTCATCCGTAACTATAAAAGTCTGAGTTTCTAAAATATATGCGTTTATGGAACATTAGACTGGGACAGCTTTCGTGAGAGATGCAGAAAATGATACATAATTCGGGACGTTTAGGACTTACGTGCTTGTAAATAATAAAATGATTTAAACCAAACAGAACAGTTATGAAATCAGTGAAGATTGATTAAACTTGATACTGCTTGTTTTTGTGTTATTTTATCACAAACTATCGACGCTTTAATGAATGGCATTAAGTTTCTTAACGAAGTCCAATAATACTATTCGTAAGCATCAAGCTTAAATTTACTTTTGTTAATTATATATTTTTTAAATCAATGTTTTCATTGTCGTTTGAAACTGAACCCAATTTTATATATTTGACTTACTTCGTTTAATCAGCGTGTTCGCTTACACGACTGCAATAGCAACTTTATCTGACTGGTAACGACGCTCACACAGACACAACTTCTCAACGGTTGACGAAAAGTCATAGACATGGAAATAAATATATCTTTATTCCTCCATATTTATAAAGCTATACATGTTTATGCGTTCATAGATTTGTATGTGCCAGATTTACTCATACGTTAATTTACTGATCATTAGGAGTTATGGAACATAGCTGCAAGGCATAAGGGCCCTAAATGTGGGCTATTTTTAGTTTAGTTAAGTTTTCTGCAAAAAGTGTAAAAAGGGGTCAAACCCCTTTCGTGAAAATTCAGATTCCTCAGATTTTTGTGAAAGTTTAACAATACGTAAGTTGGTTACCTCCTCTCCGGGAGGTTAGACACACGGTCAGCTGTGGGTGTTGATGAAAGTGTTTCTGTGGAACGAACTGGATTCAAATCCGGCACACGCAAGTCCTTAGTCCGCGTCGTTACCCACTTTGTCACCGTGATAAATATTCCTTTGGTGTATTTGAAAGTCTTTTTAGGGGTCATCACAGGCAAAATCCTCCATTTAAATAATTCAAATATATCAGATTTTCAATTAATTTGATCCATTATATTTTAATTTCAATCATCATTAAGGTGCATTAAAGTGGTGCAAAACTGTTTTGTACTGGGCATTAATTTTAACCGTTCTGGGGCGTGTATTCTTATAAATATTATATTAAAGATGATATAATGAATGCTTGTTTCTCTAAGGCTCTTTTCTGATATGTTTTATCACACGAAATGCATTCTAAAATATTTTTTAGATTTTGGATTGAATTCTGTTTGAAAAAAAAACACATTTTAATTCGTCGAATAAATCGTAATTTGCTACTAACACACCAATATATTTCTGATACAATATATATCACTCCTATCCTATCTCACTGTATTGTGTTTACTCCCGACTCTTATTTATATTTTGTCTACCACTTTTACTTCTCTCGCCCTCTCTGTTTATAAACTGTCATCTACATAATAAAGTAAAGTCGATATTCCCCTTCTGTATCAGTTATTATAGGTCTATAAGCACAAGCGATATATAGAATGCAGCTATGGGCACGCTTTATTATGCCAAGAATTGATGTATGTGTTTCGTAAAATATGCGTCCGTTTTGTTTGCCTTCAGTAATTTCTACATGTTTTCCGGCTTGCCTGCCGCTCCTAAAATAGTCATACATACTGAAAGCCAGTGCTTTTCACTGCCACCAGCTTAAGCCACGAAATATTCTTCATAAGTCAAATTGACCGTCATTATTGGATTTGTTTTATTTCGTTCTATTATCTTTTACCTATTATACTTTTACTAAATAGATACGGGTTGCTCCCTACAACCTAAACTTTCTACTTTTACGGGGAGTTTAATGTGCAATAATTAAATTCTGGAATGACCTAATACGATTGAAGAACACTTAATAAAAAACATTAAAATTAAAACATGGCGTCTCATATTAATCCATTCAGTAATAGCAATTAGTAAAACGAACTATGTTGTTTCCGTTTCAGAAACGTTTCGTTTCTTTTTCTCTTTATTTTTTCACTTTCCTATATAGACAGGTGTTCTCCTGTTGCTCTTATTTTTTTGCTTGCGTTTTTCTTTTGCATCTTATATTCTTCCTGCGTTTTGTAGCGGGGGGGACGTTAAAAACATGTTACACTGTATTTTTTCTTAAATCGCATTCAGTTATTCCAGAATAGAATAGTAACAAAAACACAACATAATAACCCACAGATGGCCATGTTTTTTGTCTTTTCATTAGAGTGTAGCCATATAACACCTGTTAAAAAATATATTCTCGTATTTTCAGAAAGCTGTAATGAAAAGTAATGTCTGTAGTTTCGGATGCTAGGTGTAAATATTGAATTAACTGATTTCGCGACTGTTTCCTTCCGCAGTGGGTTTTATCGACATGATCAGTCGTCCGTTCCGGCTTAAGACCATTTAATGCGAAAAGAAGGAAAGATGATACGCAGCTTCGCTGACTGTCTAAACTGTTAACTCTCTGAAAATTCTGAAAAGTGTGCGCTTTTATAAACAGACGGGTATCCGGCTACAATCGGAGTAAATATTCTTGTCATAGCCAATACGCACTCTGATTGGCTGACGGATATCTCTTGACTCGGTTTTAATTTCATTCGAACATTTCCATGGATCGAGTACTTTGACTAGATATTGTTAATATTCATGTCATATCTGGCCACAGCTGACCTTTGCAGCGGTCTTTTTACATATTTTTTTTCAATTTTTATCCAAAATAATAATATATTTTATTGAACACATTTTTCTACAGTGCATTGCTTAAATATACATTAGTATATTTAATCAAAATAATAATAAATAAATATTTTGACTCACTTTTTGATGCTCATTCCATAAATGATAATCAGTAATAATCTCGATTAAAATGAAAATATTCAATCGCTAATAACCGCTTCAACTTTATTCCGAATTAACACGAAAAATGTAATGATTTTCTTTGATCCGGATGAACACGAGATGAAAAAAAACAACTTTTAAATTAATCTGCGCGTGTTACATCATATAAATACACCGGCAACGAGGGAAAAACACCCCTATTTTCTTAGTGGTATTTTTCGTATGAATGTGTACGTGTGTCTATCCGCGTTTTCAATAATTCCGCTTAACAAGATATCCCATCGCCGCAATGTGGCATCTTTGTGCGTGTTTTACAAGTTCTTCAATAGAATATGCTCGGACTAACTTGCTCAACGGAAATATCCCCGACGATCAAAAAAATCCGACCTCTCATCTGTGGATGTCCCCAGATGCCGGAAAGCCTTCTACCCTAAGAGCTGTTTTTTCGCGAACTGCATGCATTTAAATTGCCTTTTCGATCCCAGTTTCCGCGACTGTACAGACATGCAAAAATGTAATGTGAACAAACATCTCGCTGCACAACTGACCACTCAGGATACCCATAGAAATAAGTCCCCTTCATTCACAGTAGCCCCTGACGTCTTTATAACAATATGTCTGATTTACAGAGAAATACAAATCTTATTCCTTACTTAAAAAATAGAAATAAAAACTCATTGGCATTTTGTTAAATGCAATATTAACCCTTAAATGCTTTTGGTTTCAAATATGACAAATTCAAACAAAGTGCGTACTTATTATAATGTTCTAACGAAAATGAATCAAACTAAAACGTGTGGGGAAGTGTGACTAGGTATTAGTATGATGTTGCATAACCGCACCCGCTAAATCATGACCAGTGGCCGATAATCTGCACACGGATATAATAAGGCCGATATATAGTTCGAAATTCATAACTGATTTTTTAAAAATGATATTTATAAAGATGTTTATTAACTAATTGATCACAGGGTACAAATCACGTTGACACACCGGTTCCCGTTAGATCACCGACGTTAAGCGACGTTGAGCCTGGCCAGTATTAAATGGGTGACCATTTGGGACTACCAGGTGCTGTATGTTCTCTCGGTTAAGCTCGGCATTGTTTCCAGTCGTCTTGAACTGCTTGCCATTGGAATCAAGCAGTGCCGACTCAGGAGAGGTGTTGTTAGGGATTGCGCGACCCTTGCTTCATAATTACACGCGCAGCTAGCCCCTTATAGGGGTATCCATAGTCTCTCTAGACTGATCGGAGGGCCTAAAGATCACAGGGCAGAGAATCTTTTTTCTGTTTAAGGATTTTCATGTGTGCGTTATTGCATAATCATATGATGTATATATATATATATATATATATATATATATATATATATATATATATATATATACATATATATACATATATATATATATATATATATATATATATATATATATTTATATATGATGTGTGTGATATGCATGTGTTTGTAATTAGTATTAATGCTGTATCTGGTGTATGTTTGTGTATATGGTATACATGTACAAATAATGTACGTGTATATGTTTATATGTCTGTCGTGTGTTATGTGTATGCATTTTGTGTATATGTGTGTGTTTGACTATGTGTGTTTTTGACGTATATGCATGCATCAATGTGTATTTGTATGTATTGTGTATGCATGTGTAGGAGGTGCGTATGATGTGTATTTTCGTGGGTATGTGTGTATATGTGGTGAAATTATATGTGTGGTGTCAGCGTTCATCTTTAAATGTCTTTTCTGTATTATGTTCGTGTGTTCGCCGAATCCCAGCGATCGTTTCTCAGCTCTTGTGAATAATGTCCCAACTCTCTTACCACTTCTCTGCCCCTCTCTCCCTCTATCTATCTATCTATCTATCTATCTATCTATCTATCTATCTATCTATCTATTTATGACTAACTTTGGTTTCATTTTTTGCATGTGCATGTGTGAACTAGAGACTACGAATAAAAGTGAGAAATGAATGGAAAGAGAGAGAACGAAAGAGAGAGAGAGAATAAGCGTAAACGAGTGCGAGAGTGAAAAAAGAAAGAGAAAGATTGTTAAAGAGAGATAGAGAGAAAAAGAGAGAGAGAGATAGAGAAGGGGAGAGAGAGAGTGCCAGTCTTCCTTTAAGTAGTTGTGTTTTCTTGATTGTGATCGCGTGTCCGTTGGATCCATCCGATCTTTCATCGCCCGACAGTGGATGCTTGATTTCTTACTGTAATATGTATATCTGTCTGTATGTCTATCCATATGTCTGTCTATCTATCGGTCTGTCTTTCTGTATCTACGAGTGACTGCTTGTTCTTTTTGTTTTTGAAAAATACAAAATAAAACAGATAAATATAAATTATTAAGGAGACTTAGGTGGAATACTTATAAGTAATTATTCGCTCCCGTTAAAGTTTTTCTTTCTGTATTTGGTAAAAGTTATTAAATATATACGTTCTGTGGGTTCTCACACGAATCATTATCAGTGATTGCTCACTAGTAATAACATGTGATGTTTCCTCGAGTCTGAGTGGCAACAATTCTCCCCAGATGTCTAGGACTCTACTTCTCTTTCGATAACCGTTGCACATAAATTGCGTTATCGCAAAAGCTGTACACAATTTATTTCTAGCTGGCAACGACCGTTGCCCTTCTCTAGAATTTGAATGGCAATAAGCCTCTCCAAGATGCCAGTACTCCCCGTAACCTTCCAGTTGAAGTCTGTTTGCTGCTCTTCCTCTCGATCTTTCCGCCCTTTTTTACCCACAACTAGGAGTGTATGTGGTACCAGCTGAGGCTAATGCCACCAAATAATAGTTACAGTAATATTCACGAGTTTTTATGTGAGTCATTATCAGTGGTCTTTCGATTACAGAACATTTAGTATTCCCTGGAATCTGAGTGAAACAAGTCTCCACTTAATTCTAGTATGTCCCGCTTCTTTTAATTATCCTTGAGGATCACTTTGTGTCCTCGCAACAGGCATTTTTTATTTCGTTTTTTTTTTGATAACGCCCGTTAGATTTCCGTGGAATTTGAGTGACAATATATATAAATATATATATATATATATATATATATATATATATATATATATATATATATATATATATGCGTGTAGGTTGTGAGTTAATGAGTGCATGTCTATGCATGCATGTATTTGTGCGTGTATACATGTATTTATGCACGTTTTTACATGCGTATGAGTGTATGTCTGTCTGTGTGGGTATAATATATATATATATATATATATATATATATATATATATATATATATATATATATATATATATATATGTGTGTGTGTGTGTGTGTGTGTGTAGGCGTGTACGTGCATGTGTGTAGTTCTGTGTGGCTATATATGCATGTTTTAGGTGTAGTTGTCTCTGTGTGTATGTCTTCGTATCTATGTACGCATGTGTATGCATGTGCGTGTATTTTAATCTGCATGCATCGCATTGTGTACGTGTGTGCGTGTGCCGTTTTTTTATTTCTTTCTTTTTTTTTGCTGTCTCGACTTTTCCCCGGTTAGTTGCCCCCCCCCCTTTACTATACCCTTTTTTTTTCATTTGTTAACGTTTCACGCTCATTGTTTATCAAATTGTACAGATTTGATTGCTGTGAATAATCGGTAGTGGCGTTGGGAGTTTTTCTTTCCTTCTCCCCTATGCCAGTTTCAACATGCCCCTGTAGGACACACGAGCCATACACACACACACGAGCTGTACACACACACACAAGCTGTACACACACACACACACGAGCCGAACACACACAGAAACACACACACAGACACACACACAAACACACAGACACACACACACGAGCTGTACACACACACACACAAGCTGTACACACACACACGAGCCGAACACACACAGAAACACACACACAGACACACACACATACACACACAGACACACACACACACACACGTATTTGATTACTCTAATCGTCGGTTCGCTGTTTAATTGTTTAATGCTATTATTCTTATTTCATAAGATGAATTGCATCTGCCATTCCAGACCTTTTTGCAAATATCAAAATGTCATATTTGTTCTAAGCTAAGAAAAAGAAATCCTTTCCACCTTTGACATTTAAGAAATGTGTCCCAACCCAGAGTGTATATTTATCTCCCTCCCACAGTGGGAAGATTAGCCACAAGTTCAGAAAAGTTGGATTTGAAATGCCAGCGCCCTAGGAGAAGAGCACTCCTGCTGAAAAAAAATACCTGTGCAGCCCCGTTAGAATTCTCCAGTAGGGACGCCTCAGCTGATAAGCTATAAATTAACCCCTTCTAAAATAGGGAAAAGGTAAAGCCTGGGAAAGTGGACTTCCAAGAACTGGCCTCTGGAACTCCCTCCCTGCCCCATGTTTCCCCAACGGTACTGACATGCAGAAATTTAAATATAATGTAAACAGACATCTCGCTACGCAGATCCCAATTTAGGTTACCCCCCACCACGACCAAAAAATAAACCTTATCCCTTTTTTTTTCTCAGTAGCTCCTCACGTCTACACTGGCGGCCTGCCTTGTTTGGGGTGAACATTGTTATACAAAAATAAAAAAAATTTAAAAACTGCACAGAACAATGCCTCAGACGAACAGACAACAAACCATCGTGATTCTGCCGGTCTGTTTTGGGGATGAAAGTTAGAATCCAGAGTTACCCTTCTTGGGGAGTTGACTATTATCTACATTAAACACTTACCCTCTGCATTATTGTCTTTCGTGGGGATGCAGATACATGGGGCTTTCCTGTACTATTCGCATCCAAATAATTGAAAAGTTCGAAAAGTAAAAAAAAAAACGCGTTCACTTACCATTATTTAAACAAACTTACATTCATTACTTTTTAGTAAAATTGGATGTTCGTGGACTTAAATACTGTTAAAACGGACTTTTTCACATAAGGCTAGAGTAAGAAAAAACCGGAAAATTCTATTAGATATTAAAGAGTAGAATTAGAACTACGTGTCCAGGATGTTGCGACACAGACAGGAGATATTCAGTAACACGTAGTGAATAAAAGGATGAATTATTTCTGAACCACAAAAACATGGTGGTCGAGGTCGGGACAGCTGGTACCGCTCTGTGGGGTATATGTTGCGAAAAGACACACAGAGAATTGTCTCTGTATATTGTATATTGTAAAATAAAATGTAAAATTCAAAATGATTGTGTGATGTTAACTATATATAAAACCTAATGTGTGTGTATGTGCGTGTGATGTGTGTGTGTTACCTAAAGAAGGGGATTTGAGAAAATCTGTATAGAATTTAAAAGTGTAATATTATGTACAATTTACCGCGGAAGACAATGGAAGTGTTTCTGAATCTCTAGGACATAACCTCCTTAAAACGTCTAATATATTCTATTTTTTTATAAAATTTAAATTATATTTATAAAATATTATGTGGAAGACAATGAAAGTTGTCCCAAATTTCTAAGTGTCCTTCTAACATAAGGGGGGCTATTGGGATCGAGTCTTATTAAAAACTTCAAATAGATCCTATTTTTATGAAATGTATATCATATGTATAAGATGGTCCGGGGAAGACAATGGAAGTGATCATAAATCTATACGTTACCCTCTATGTGCCGAATATCTTCATGCCCTCATTTATGTGACCCATAGGGACCAGTCCCCCTTTAAAACTTTAAATACGTATATCTTATTTTAATAAAAATTTAAACCATATGTAGAAGACACTAATTCATTGAGTTTTACAACATTTCCACTTCTGCCGACTATATATAGGGGCGAAACTGGAGGTGGAAGACAGTAAACATTTTAAAAGATACTATTGTATTATGAGCATAGTGAAAAAAAAGATAGTCGTGGGCAGCATTCAATACCGAGCAACGTCGGGTTTTCCTGCTAGTTGTTAAAAACTTTAACAAAGTATAGGATTGCATCAGAAGTCAGATACTTTCTCAGGCAATAGAATGATCCAACCATTTTTACAACAAATCATTCGGCAGATTTGATATGAGTTTTCTGTTTTATATATTTATATATCATTGTAAGTGGTGCAAAATCCCCTAACAGAACTCAAACCGAGCACACTGAATATGCATTCCACTGTATCACAATCACTAAGAATATACAAACATATTTGATAATGATTTTGCGCACACGGATTGACTACAATAAATACTATATATATATATATATATATATATATATATATATATATATATATATATATATATATATATATATATATATATATGATGACAATATGGAAATAATTTTCGAACGTTATGGTAAATGAAAAACGGAAAAACCAAAATGATTTATGTATTATTCAAATGTTTCGTCTTTATTTCATCCCGAGGAACTCTTGAAATAAAGAGGAAACGTTGATGAATACATACGTAATTTTGTATTTTCCTTTTTAACATATATATATATACATATACATATATATATATATATATATATACAGGGTGGGCCAAAATAAGGGTCCTATCTTTAAATTTGAATAACTTGAATTTGAATAACTTCCACAAAATAAAAGTTAAACTCACCAAACTTTATGTGTGTGTAGACTGACCCTTCCGAGATTTTTTGAAATAAACAAAACAAATTTTAGCCGAAAAACACTTCTTAAAACTTACAAAAATTAAAGTATTGTTTTTTACACTGTTTTGAGTTTTTTTAAGCAAAAATAATGTTTTCTAAATGAGGGTACGTTCCTTAGGGCTAATACGGCTCATGCTTGCTTCGGAAGGGGTCCTTTACTTATTCTAAAAAAAAAAAAAAAAAAATCAATAAATAAAAAAGTTATGAATTTTTAAAAATAGGACCCTTATTTTTGCCCACCCTGTATATATATATATATATATATATATATATATATATATATATATATATATATATGAGAAAGGCAGGATGAGAGTAATCCAACGTAATAGGGAATGAAAAAGGAAAACGCAAAGAGATATATTTTTATATATTCATCAACGTTTCGTCCTCATTGTAAGACTTCCTCAGGATGATAATTTGAAGAAAAATGTCATGCAAGTACATCGAAATTTTGGGATGGCATGATATTCATGTCATTCTTCACCACCATTGACTTTTCGCAGCCTGGACTCTCCCCCAGCGCTCACAGTAGCCACGGCTACTACTTTTCCTTATAACCCCATCATGTCAACCCAAAATTTCGTGTTTTTTTCCTTTTTCATTTCTCATATATATATATATATATATATATATATATATATATATATATATATATATATATATCAATTTTAAATAAATAATATTCAATTATTTTTAGCTACATACACTAACGTTTCGAGTTTGCGCTCTCATCAGACGGGCGCACAGTTCGAAACCGTGCCACAGAATCAACCTCGACTCCGTAAGCAAGCGCTGTAATCATTAGACCACGGGGCATTACCAGGTATTTAATTCCCTCCCGCCGCAGGAATATGGGGCACAAGGTCGGAAAGTGGGGGAAGAGTTAAGCCAGCGACCTTAACGAAGGAGCACTCTGGCCTAGCAAAAATAGCTTGACAGCCCGTCGGCATTCCCCGGTCAGGGCGACTCAGGCAGTAAGCTATACACTTACTCCACCCCAAAGAGTGGAGGCAAGGCTTGAGAGGGTTCACCTCCTAAGACAACCCAGAATAGTATACCTCAGCCCGGCAGGTAAAAGACCACTGAAATGGTTCAGTTCCTGCTGGACTGATTGTCGGGAACGAATCCTCGACTGGTATTACCCCATCCCGACGTCCCAAATCAACCAAAGTTAATGAGAGACGGGGCATTACCACATTCAAGAAGGGAATTTAAGTTCTATTTATGCGAAGAAAGACTGACTAAATATTCTACGAACGTTGTCTGAATATGCCTTATAGCTACGTGTCAGTCTATTTTTAAATTCTCCGAATGGGCTTATAACAATATTAATGTTAAATAAATAATATTAAATTATGTTTACCTACATAGGCTCGCGTTTCGAGCTTTCGCTTTCATCAGTGCAGGGATGATAATCTCGGGGAGTCGCACGGTTTGAACCCCTACCGTGTGTGTGTATTACAGTACATATTTTTTATTTACAATACGCGAACTTGATTATACAGTTATGGCAGTTTAATATGAAAACGCTTATTATACAATATAATTTAATAAAATTGAAATATAAGCCATTAGCAATACAAGATTAATTCATTATTTATTTTATTTTTTTACATTAATCTTATTAATTTCGGAATAAAATTCTATCATCAGAGGTGACCAGAATTGAGTCATTTTGTTTTCATCAAAAACAAGAATAACCAAACTTTAAAAAAAATAATAATAAATGAATCTTGTATTGCTAATGGCTTATATTTCAATTTTATTAAATAATCCAGCAATACTTTGAAATTGAACGACCAACCCATATTTTATCAACACTAGCGAGCAAACGCTTTCTTCGTTTGACACCGGAATTTGAATTATAACCGCCAACAACAACAGAACAGAGAGATCGCACCAAAGACGTTTATCAAGTAACAAAGAAATAAGTTTTGTTATTCTTGTTTCTGATGAAAAAAATGACTCAATTCTGATCACCTCTGATGATTGAATTTTATTCCGAAATTAATAAGATTAATGTAAAAAAAAAATAATAAAATAATAATAATAAATTAATCTTGTATTGCTAATGGCTTATATTTCAATTTTATTAACTAATCCAGCAATACTTTGAAATTGAACGACCAACCCATATTTTAACAATATAATTTATTTATAATAATATAGATAAGGTACGATTGTTACATTCTCCCCACTCCAGGGGGGGGGGTCTGAATGTTAATTGTCACAAGCTATTCAATCAAATCAAACTATATCGTTATTTATCTTTTAGCCCAGGCGCTCACGATTTCTGCAGGTCCTCAGATGACCGAAGACACTCCATCTTTGATGGTCTCTGAAATCGAGAATCGACGCAGCAACCCAAGAAAAGTCACAGTGCTTGTTATAAATTTTTAGAAGTCTACTTCTGTTTAAGTATATACTTACCTGGCACGCTAGGAAGTAAGTGTAGTATCTGTTCCGATGGATACTGCACCCCATACTGGTATTGTCTTGGCCTTCGGGTCTTGATTTACGCCGGTCAATGGGTCTGTCCTGTGCAGTTCTAGGAGGTCCACCCTCCCAGGCTTCGCCTCCCCTCTTTGGGGAGGAGTAAGTTTATTGCTTACTGCTTGAGGCGCCCCTACCGGGGAATGCCGACGGGGCTGCCCAGGCAATTTTTAATGGCCAGAGCGCTCACTTTCTCGGGCGCTGGCTTTTCAAACCCCACTTACTCGACCCAAGCTGTGGTCACATCTTAATTGTGGGAGTAAGATAAAACTGGCCTTGTGCCTAACTCCTGTAGAGGAGTAAATAAATATTTTATTTAAAATATACTGGTGAAAAGTATGAAGAGGAAATACGCGGGATTACATTCTTATCGTAATCGCCTTCTACGAACTTGCAGTGTAGACTAACTAACATATGTGTTCTTCCTAGTCTCTTTGTCCCAGACCTCATGCGACGTCATATCCACTGAATTACCTGTTCTCACACAATGTTTACCTCGATTACAGCGCTTTCACCTTTTTCGACTGTTCGTCTGTTGCATTTTCTGTTATTCTCGACGGACTCGTTGCCGTATTCAAAATACATACTAACTCTCTACCTCGTCAAGATATGACACGATCTTTTAAAACCGTTATTGTATTTCCTCAGGTGAACGACACTAATGCGATGCTGTGTTAGTGTATATGAACTTTTCGATCAGGGGCTGTGCTAGTGTTTCAAGTATGAGGAATAACAATCAGTATATACACACTCAAACTAACTATAATTATACTATATATTATTTACTAACCACTAAGCAAACATTGATGTTAAGGGCTTACCTGTTAATTGAAGGTGTTATCTTAACGTCTTTATACATTTAAAAATCCAGCTTCTACCTTTAATGGAAATTTTTGTGAGCAAAAAGATTGAGTATTTTTAGTTGCCAGGTGAATATTGCAGCGTCATACTGCTACTATATAGGTAATTTGTACAATTCGTCTAGAGATCAGAAAGTGTTCGTGTATATTATGGAAGTCTTACGTACTATAGATAGGATTAGATTAGCTAGTCTGTAATTTAAAACTAGCGAAATGTAAATATCTTCTACACTGTTGTTTTTTTCTTCAAAATCGTCAAGAAATGAATGTCGTTTTGGTTTTAAAAATGTCAAGAATAATTCAGCTGCTTTTTTTTTTAACGACAAGTGAAATCTAAAGGACATCTTCGTTGTTTTTATCTAAAGTCCAACTCCTACTAACCGTGATGATGGCAGGGGGGGGGGGTGAACAAGTAGTGTAAAATATATGCTCTAGGAAACTGAAGTTTCTGGTAGGGCCATTTAAGAGAGATTTGTCTGACAACCAGCAGCATGATAACCGCAACCCGACTAATCGGAGCTTTCCTGAAACCCAGGAAGCGTCTGATTTGGCAGCCAGCGGCTTCAAACTGTCTTGTCCCTGCGTCTTGTCCATGCGTCTTGTCCCTGCGTCTGTAGATAATATGCGGCAAAGAAGTCGTTCTACCAACAGGGATATACTTACGGCTGGAGATCGATACTCCATACATTGCTTCATCGTTTATTCGCAACATATGACGAATCGTTACTTCAGTGATACGAGTGTCAAATCAGTAAACTATGACGATAATGAAACATAGAATAGATTATTTATGGGCTATTGGAACGCCACAACCTTGATGCAGGAAGAAAAGCAAGCGTTAACAATGTACTCTCTCTTCAAGTATAACATCGACATTGCCTGTCTCTCAGAAGTTAGACTTTCTTTATACATGTGGTCTTAAAATCAAAGCCCCTTCGAGATTATGCCTCATATAACCTCTACCACAGTAGTCCGACTAATGACTCTCGTCTTCATGGATGTTCCCTTGCCTTCAGTGATCGTTGCCGATGCATTGCTCCTTGTCCGGAAACCAATCTCGCCTCGGCTGGTCCGTATCCGCTTGAAAGGTTCAGTTCTCAATGTGAGTGCCACAGTTTGATTGCTGTCTATGGTCCCCACCTTTTACGCTGACAATCAAGATAAATAATGTTTCTACCAAGACGCTAGTTAAGCTTTTTAGATACATTTCCAAACTGAAGAGTAAACAAACCAATGATGCATTCCGCGTAGAACTATCCAATCGGTTCAACGGTCTCGAGATACACCAATCTGAAGATTCTACGTCAGATTGGCGTTGGCAAACTGTCAAGTGTTTAACTCAAGTCCGTGATGTCTGAGACGCTCGGAACCACCAAGCGAAATTCCATGTCGGGCGAACTAAATCAAACCTGTTGCAACAAAGCGGACACATTCGGACAACTACGTCGTTACGTTACTAATTCTACCCGCGCTAATGAAAATATTTCTGGGAGAAAGTGGCAGAAGACTTAGAACTTGCCTCAGCTGTTGTGAAACCATGTACATTCCTCCGCCCGAGCACAAAGACGGGCTGGGGTTGTAACCAAACCATCTTAACCGGAATTGCGAGCTAAACACCAATCTCAATAAATGCCTGATCGGCTAAAGTGATCAAGTTGCTAAACCTCAATCAACTGATTCTATAGAAAACGCCGATCCTACTCTTGATGACTGCAAACCAACTTCCTAAAACCTCGAACAGCTTATTTCTGTTAGAAAAAGTCTAAAACAGATAAAACTGCAAGCGAAGATTATTTCTTTGGTGAAATCTTGAAACAAAGCGCAAATATACTACGCCCGGCCATCGACCACATTATCAATCGCGTATGCTAGACTGAAATATTCCCCCAATACTGGAGCGATTCAGTACTGGCAATATTCTTTAAGAAAGGTGATAAGCGATTCTGTAGCGACTCCAATGGTATCAGCCTGATCGATGTGTCTGCTAAAATAACGCTTCAATTCTTCTGAGACAATTTAAATCAGAACGCGACTCCTAAACGAAGCCAGACAAATGTGGTTTTCGTCCGGACCTTAGATGCACCAATCCAATTATCTCCCTAAGACAAATCCTCCAACATCGTTGATGCTTCTAGCAAAGGGCAATCATCTGTTCAATTGAATTCGCCGCTGCGTTCGGCTCTGTCGACTGTGCAACTCTCTTGAAGGGTATGGAAGTCGATTTCCGCTTAAATTTCGCAGTCTTCCTAAAGCATACTACTGCTCAACTCAATTCCGCATACGCATGTACGGTGAGGTGTATAACCCTTTTAAAATACGATCTGGCGTTTGGCATGGATGTGTTCTTTGGCCAATATTTTTCAATTAAGCTATTGACTAGGACACTTCAAATAAGGTAAAAAAAATTCCTCGGTGGCACTGTAGAATTCAACTTTGTCGTCAAGGACTTCGATTACGCTGATGATATTGCGCTACTCGGTGAAGCATTTGTGGATGCCCATTATGCTATTAATCAGTTTCAGAATCTTGCATCGCACATTGGGATGAAAATGGCTTAAGACAAAAATAATGGTTGACAACTACTCCCAACAGCCAAAACCACCACAAGGTGTTTTGCTTGAAGTAGTTGAGAGTTTTAAATAATTAAGCGCTACCGTCACAGCCACGGGTCAAGGTGGAGCTGACATAAAAGCACGAATTAACCTTGCACTTCATGCCTCCTGCTAACCAAACTATTGGCACTGGTCATGATCTGAGATGAAGTGCAGCACAAAACTAATATCTACCTAGCACTGGTGCGAACAATCCTACGTTTATGGCAGTGAGTTCTTACCAATGAATACGTTAGGCGATTGGAAACTTTTAATCAGCACTGCCTGCGTCGCATCCTTCGTGTCCGATGGAAGCACTTTCTCTCACACAACACACTATGTTTCACCTATAAAATTAACTCGCTTAGACAAGCTATCCTTACAAGATATCTACGCTGGTTGGGTGATGCCATTCGCCGTCAACCAGGAGAATTCATCTATGCAGCAATCTTCCCATACAGGGTGGGAAACATCAAAATGGTGGACAAAGAAACACCTGGCCGATGACCGTTAATGCTGACGTTGAATCTACGTACTTCGCTATTTCAACAGCGATTTGCTAGAGATCATCCAATCGTTTACTTTAAATCGTTCGTCTTGGACAACCTTTGTGAATAAAACAGTAATAAAAAAGATGGAAGCGGCTGAACCTATTCCAGGTAAATGTTGTTTACAGTATAAGTATAAGGAATTACTAGAGTCAATATGTAAGTAGTATTTTAGCATTTATTTAATAGTATATCTTTTATTATATTACATCCAATGACTTCACATGTTTGCAGTTTCCATTTTGTTGTAACTGTTCAAAGATACTATTTTTCATTTCAGACAGGAATTTAATCAACTTTTGTAATTATTGCATTTTTCAATGTCTAAAGATTATTTGCAAGTGCTAAAATTAAGTTTAATGACTCGCAGAAAAAGAACTAACATGGGATTACAAAAAGTACATAATGAAGGAAATTAGGAAAGAAAATTCTTAACTTCAAATTGTAAAGAATCTTAAATGGTGTCAAGTAACTGAATTTAAAATTTTAACAAATAGAAATCGGTCACATATCCGAAGTAAAAATAATTAGTAATCCCCTCTCCAGTAGTCCATTCATATTTCGGGTAGCTGGACCTCTTATAGTTTCAAGAAGAACAAGATACCAAGAATCAAGAATGTTTGCCAATGTAATGAATTGAATCAATACTCAAATATAAACCAAGAAACATCAGGACAATCGAGTTCCTTGGGCTATTAAATATATGAAACATGATTTTAGGAAAGTCTTGTTCATAGAAAAGTCCAAGTTTACCCATGATGGCCCTAATGTATGGGCGCTGAATTTGTATGTAAGCAACATGATTCAAGACAATTTTTTAACCGGTAACAAGGTCAGGATTGAATAACGATATGGGCTGGTATTGTTGGCAGTAAGCTTGTAGGTCCTTTTACAGTCAATGACAAAAAAATATGTTATCTAAAAGTTACTGTGATTTTCTACAGCAAAACTTCTTTGAGTTGTTGAATAACCAACCTTAAGCCAAATATAAATCGTTGATATTCATGCAAACAAGTTGACTAAAACATTGTTTAAAATAGTGATATGTAACTTAAATCCAATTGGGGATATGTGTAACACACTAAGGAGAAGTATTTATTTTAATGGTAGACAGTTTAACAGCAAATTATGAACCCTTGAAAACAGTAAAAGCTGCTACAAGTAACATATCAGTTGCAACAATAGCAAATCTAACGTCTGCTGTCGATAATAGACTGTTAAACGTTATTAAATAGAAACGGGAATCAGTGCTGTAAATTATGCAATATTTTCTTTCGTACCTTTGTTAATTTCCATTATGTTTTTGTTCAATCTTAATTTTATAATATTCCTATTTTATATTTATTTTTCCTTTAATATTCATATATTCTTTCAAAATAAACGTGAGATTTATTGCAAAAACTGTCTTTGCAAACAAGATATTGACAGTAAAATGTGTTTATTTTATCAATCAAATAAGATTTTTCAAATTACGATAACAGCAAAACTCTACCATTTTGCATGTAAGTTAAACATATATAGAATAGATATAAACACTCATAGTAAAAAATTAAACATTAATTAAAAGAACTTGGTGCTTTCTGATTTGCATATAATCTCTAGACACACTTTATATCCTTTTTTACGTGGATTGAAGAGTGCAGCAAATAAAGGATAAGAGTGAATACCCTCTCTTTTGCCAATAATGATTGTGTTTACTTGATTAGGATGTTTATATAAAACATTTCACCGACGCTCCGGTATCCAGCCGATAGTGAGTTGTGTATTGAATTGTGACGCGATCGGTTTCAATTATGAAAAGAAAACATTAGTGTTAGAACAACAGTCACGGGGCATTAATGATTTTCATAAAATGTAATTTTGAATGCGTGATTGGAGAGTAAAGTAAAATAGTTTTCCATGTTATTTGAAAATTCATTAGACCCGATATTTGTTTTAGATTATGCCAATTTCGGATCAATTTAAATTTTAATGGGTTACATTCAATTGTTATCAATCCGAAAAAAATCTAAAAGTTTTGCAGCAACGTAGTAGAAGAAAATAATGCTTATTATGATCAACTCACAAGGAGTTCTGACGAATGTCATCACAAATGATTCTCACTGACAATAACCGTTGGTGTTCCCTAGAGTCTGAGTAACAAAAAATCTCCCCATATTACCAGTACTCTCCAGTTCTTTCGATGAACATTGCAAATGATATTGCGTTATTGCAGCAGTCACTTATCATTGGTTTATCCCCTGCAGCGACTTTTGGTCTTCTCTGGAATTTGGGTGGCAATAAGCCTACCGAAGGTTGCTGTAATCTCCCCATTCCGGTGGAAGTTTCGTTGGTGCCCTTCATCGGTCTTTTAATCCCCATTCACGGCAGTTAGGTGCTGTATCAGCCGAACCTGGTGCTACCACATGCATATTATTATTATTATTATTATTATTATTATTATTATTATTATTATTATTATTATTATTATTATTATTTACACATCAGAATGTTCTCACACGGATCAATAGGTGGTCTTCCCCAGGTTCTGAGTAACAATTAGTCTCCGTGAATTGCCAGTATTTTCCGCTTCCATAAACACTACTTGCAAACCACGTTCTGTTTAAAAGATAACATTAATAAAAACGAGGGGGGTTAACAGTTCCCCAAAGAGATACAACACTTGTATAAACTCATTCTGTCAGCACAATAAACCTTAACGTATTGCAATAGACACAGATTCCAAAATTTTTCTAATGGGTTTTGAAATCCGCTCTTTTTATGTCCTTGCCACAGCAGGAAAATATGGCAAAAAGCCGGAAAGTGGGGGGAAAAGCCAGCACCCAAGGGGAAGAGATAGGTTGACCTCTAATTATAGCCTGGGTAGCCCCGTGTGCATTTCCCGGTAGGGGCGCCTCACGCAATTAGCAATAACCCAACCGCTTTCCAAAGAGGGTAGGCAAGGTCTGGGAAGGTTGACCTCCTACGACTACCCAAGAGATAATATCTCAGTGCGACAGATAAAGGCCATCGAAATAGCCAGTCTCGGTCGGACTGATCGTCCAGAACGTAATCTCGACTGGTATTTAGACGGTACAATCATCAGCCACCTTTCGAAGTCTGGATCATTGCAACACTTGAAAACACTCTATTTTATAGTAACTGGTACAGAATGAATTTTAAACTAAATGCTGGCAAATAGCTGAGTCAAAGGTCGCAGGGGAAGAGTTAAAAAGGGATTCTATTAGATCTTAGATAGACTGTGCTTGTTTATGCGGATCTGCAAATGCAAGGAACCTCCATCCTTTTTTAATCCCGTTTTTAAAAGACTATTTGATAAAATTTATTTATTTTAACCGCCTATCGGTATTTGCCTGGCACTTCAATAGTCTTTCGTTTTCTTTATTTTCGTTAATATTATTGTTTCATTCAAACTATCGGTTTCTCCTGACGAGATGAAAGTGGAAAGAGTTCTAGAGAGTTTTCCGCCACTTGTATTCAAAAAAATTTCAGAATGTTGTACCTCTAAACATTTGTTTATATATATATATATATATATATATATATATATATATATATATATATATATATATATATAGTAAGCAATGAAAATATATATGGCAATCAAGCTTGATTGCCATATATATTTGCATTGCTTACTACCTAGCTCTACTTACGTATCGAGCACTGTTGAAATAAATACTGAAAACTGACACATAAAAAAGTATATCTCCTTATAATATTTTATGTGGATACATGAAGTACTAATATATATATATATATATATATATATATATATTCAACTACTTTAAATCCACAAATTTGTTATTGTTGTTTTTATAGAAATCGCTCCAGACAAGTCATGAAGCCACTTAGAATAAGGAGCTAAAAAAGAACGAAAAATTATCGCAATATGGCGATGCTTATTTGACAGAAGCTAAATGGAAGAGAGGGGCAGTCACCAAGAAGGAGGCAGTTCCATGGGCCTTGAGTTCTTAGAAATAGTCCACTGAAATAGGAAGGGGTATTAAAATAAAGTATTCAAACAGCAAATTGATAGAGACCACTAAATCAACGAGTGACACGAGCTGGAACGAAAGAAGTAGGTAATAGACCTGTAAATCTTGAAGAACACATGCCATAATAGTATTCATAGAAAAGACTGAGACTAGCAGCATCACGTATGTGAGAGGGTGGGTTACACTTAAAGATAGGTAAGATTAAAAGTAGAATGGGGCAATGGCACCGAGGAGTATTATCTCTTTCGCTGAACGGTCTGCAGCTGAAAACTGTAAACACAAGGTTCAAGACACTTTTAGGAGAAATGCAAAATTACTAGATACAGGTATTGTTTGCAGTCTGAGATCTTCTATCACGCCACCTCGCTCAAAGTTTGGATCTGAGTTGCTTACTGGAGAGAGCACTTGGATCGATAAGCTAATATCGATGACCGTTTCATAAGACCAACTCGGTCAGTTTCATGTTAATGATACACTAAATAAGCAACAAATTATGTATGAAATCTCAAGCGCCGTTAAACAAATGAGAATTGGAAAAGTCTCCGGTTCGACAAATTTAGTAGTTGTTCCAGACTGACCAAAGAGTTTCACAAAGTGTTGGAAATGCACATCGAAATTGCAAGGATTTATTTCTAATTCATTGTTCAACTTCCGATGGAATTGCTGAATAGTTGAAAAAGTTCTTTTAGTTATCATCATTTATTTTTCCAGAATGTTGTTGCATTTTATTCGCTGGACGCGATACAATTGATATAATCTTACGCCTCGCCAGTTAAAATAACTGTGTATTAAGCCGAATGTCACTAACACTAATATTGCCAAGAAGACACGCTCTGAGGTGTCAGGAGAAGTTACATTGTTCTCATTTTGTAGCACTTTCTCAATCACTCGATTACAATATATAAGCTTTTTGTTACCTACAGTGGTAACATTACATAACACTTTGTAATTGTTTGTTGTGTATAAAAGCTGTGTTCTTGCACCACAATTATTTGGAATCTTTCATGCGGTCGGCTTAAAGTTTAATTTACAATCTAATGTTAATAACATAGACATTTTTTACAAATCATCTGGCGACATATTTTTAATATATATATATATATATACACACACTTACATATATATATATATATATATATATATATATATATGTATATATATATATATATATATATATATATATATATATATATATATATATATATATATATATAGATATATATATATATAGAGAGAGAGAGAGATAGATAGCATACTGGCAGGTATGATAACATTTCTCACCCAGTAGAAGGTAGCCCACATTCTTTTGCCGCCGACTAGGCAGTATCTTCTATATATTTATTCCAAAAACTAGTTCACGAACATTATGCAGGAATAGGTCAATTAAGACGCCTGCGACGTTTTCCCACACACATTTAATGATATGCAGAACCTCTTGGACTGTAGCATACTTTAATACACTCCAAACAAGGCGTATTACTACTGACCCGTGAGGGACTACTGTGATTAGGCGTCAGAATTATATGAGGCCACCCTAAGTTGGCAGTTATGAAGCAAGATCTTTGTTCACATTACGTTTAAATGTATGCATGTTGTACAGTCAGAAAACTAAGAACCAGGAAAAAGATCCTAACGTAGTAGTTCATAAAAATGTTTTTCTTATCTGTGGACCTAACGTAGTAGTTCCTATAAAGGAAGATTTTAAATAAAAATGTTTTTCTTATCTGTGGACCCTTACCGCAAATGGAGTTGGATTTTCCTGGTCGTGCATTGTTACGTTTAGAGTGTACAAGTGCAGTAAGTTTCTCGAAGCACTTTAGTGGAAGTACTTGTTTAACACGCACAGGGACGCAACATTGCGGCGATGGGAAGAGGATAAAGCTTGGTAGACAGCGTGGGTTCCATTTGTGAATTGTTTGCATCATTTAAAAAAGAGTGCATTTAATAATTAGTTTACGAGCCCATATGTGGGAGCAATACTTACTGCCTAAACGAATGATGGCTTTAAAGACATATAGAATGCTGGCAGGTGTGAGAACTTTTCTTACCGTGTAGTGGGAGCCTACCTTCTTTGTAGCAACGTATGTTCATGCCAAAAAATGTTGCTTGTGAATGTACTGCCAGAGAGTTTTATCGTTGGACTCTCAGAGAGGGGTCTAACAGCCATAACAATCGGTGATTGGAAAAGTGTCTTATAGTTGTTAAGAGAAAATAGTTTCGTTATCATTGAATGTAATCATCTATTCTAACGTTATTCCACTACAGACTATTGGTCATTTTCTAAAGAAAATACTGATCCTGTACAGCATTTGGTTTGACTATTAATGTATACAAGACTGTTGTCATATATTATTTTGTCTCAGCCAAAGTTCAATGCAAACAGATTCTTGTTGAACGACCCTCCTAAAAAATCCAACTATGCCAAGTCCAAAACATCGATACATATCCCCAAGACAAATTCATTAGCCCTTATCCTTAAGTGACCTTTGGGGCTTCATAATCGGTTACTGTCGAGTACATAAAAAATCCTCCGTTAATAGATTCACTGATCCTCTGTGATATTTCTGTCAGCACATCAGCTGTTTATCTTGCAGGACACAATCAGTATAGCTTGTCACTGTGTAGATTGCTTTTGCTGAGGTGATTGAATACTTCTTGATTCATCACAGATTCAAACAACTTACTCATAACACATAGAAGACTGATTCGTCTGTACTGAAATACAGAAGGTCGATCTTCTGTATTTTAAAATACTGTGCAGACTGACTACGATAGGTAAAGAAAATGGGAAGCACTTCTTTTTTAAGCAACCATTTAACAGCTTTGTAAGAATATGAGCTAGTTCCAGTTGCAGATTCTTAAGCAGTATAATAAGAATGTTGTCAGGACGAGTTGCCTTGCTGGCATGCAGGTTCGTGATTAGTTAAACAACATCTCGGACATATATTGTTGTCACTCAGAGTGTTTACCATAATGACGGTACATTCGGGAGGTAAACGGTCATGATCGCAAACGATGGAAATCGATGCAAAGTTATTTGCAAAAAGTTGGCTTTATCACCTTTGGCCCATTGATTATGGTTGGAATAAAGATCTCATATCTTTATGAGACAATGTGTGTTATTTGGTGAAGGTCTTCGGAACCAAGCCTCTGCTCAGCCACTCCAGATTTAACGGATAAGGCATAGGACTCTTTCGAGGTTAGTATAACCCTTTTGCAGTGAGTGCAAGCAACCCTAGATGTGTCTTTGGTTTCAGAGCATCAATTTAGCTGAAACCAATTTCTGTGAGCAATGAAAGGGGCACATTCGGGATTGTACCAAGGCCAGCTGTTTGGTTTCTGTTGTAATTTCTTAAAGGATATTAAGCTCTCAATAACAATGATAAAACAGTCAGTTATATCAGATATTATACAGGACACATTCTTTCCTAAAAAGGAGTGTTCAGGAACTTCTGATATGAAAAAACTAATGCTGCCTCAGTCGGTCATCGATTATTGATACACTCTGCGGCCAGAGGTCTTATTACACTTTGCTTAATTCTTAATTGAGATAACTGACTGATTAGATCACAGAGAAGATATAAATTAAACCTCTTCCGTTCAAACTCATAACAATTAAAAAGTGTTAGTTTGAGTTCTGAGTGACAGCAAGTCTCCCATGTTTCAAGTACTCTCTTTTCCGTTCTCACATCAGGTGTTACTTTTGATTACTCGCAGTCACAGGTGCGTGGTTTTTAATTGAATCTGTGCGACTATAAGTCTCTTTAATATTCCAGAAGTCGTCGGTCCATTCCAGCCGAGATTGAGACAACCATTCTTTGCTACCACCTCAATATTCTCTTGGAGTTCCTTTACGGTCATTTACAAATGTTGGGTTCATTTTGTTTGTGTTGTGTTTCTTTGGAGCAAGGATCAAGTTATAGTCTTTATTTCTCACAATCGTAAAACTTTGAGATTTGTTCGATTTTCGTTCTATGGTCATTTTATTTTTGTTGTCACTGGCTTGATTTTATCGCACCAATCGTTACTAGTGATTTTCATTAAAATCTGAGCGACATTAAGACAACCTTAATTTGTTATTAGTTCGGTTTCCTTCCAGTAAAGCTCAAGAACGCGTTATGCTCCCTCGCTCGTTTCGTTCTCTCAGACTACCAACGATCACTTTCGACGATATTACTGGATGCTCTCCGGGATTTTTTAGATATTTACTGGGACGTGGACGTGATTAAATAGAGGTGTAGATTAGCGACTTCAGCGTTCTAAGTTCGAATCGTGCAGGCTCCATAGCAGCATGTTCACTATAATGCTGGCAACCTTCACGTAGTATCTTCTTCCGTAAGTACTAGAAAGAATTGAAGGTAAGCAATAACAAACACAGAATGAAGCCGCTGAAACACGTACAATGCTGATTCATGAGTATATAAAACAAGTCTATTTTAGTAGCCTACCCACGAGGAAAACGTTAGACACAATCTCGGTGTTTAATGTGAGAGATACAGCATTACTTTGAATAAGAATAAATGCTACACTTTTGCGTTTGATTTCTGTGTTATGGTCAGTTAAGCTTAACTTATCTATTGTTTCTTAGTATGATTGTTTAAATATTGTTGATGTTGGTGGTGATGCTGACGGTGATAGTGATGGTGTTGATGCTGGTGATAGTGATGCTGGTGATGATGTGGATAGTGATGCTATGATAGTGATGGTGGTGATATGAAGCATGTGAAGATGTCCTTCATCGTTATAGTAATCAGATTATCGCATTGATATCTGAAATGATAGCTCGTTTCACGCTTTATCGTTATTCCGTGTCATCATTAACTTTATTGGATCATTTGTTAAATACAATGGGTAGTACGTGATTAACAAAGAATAAGACAACGTGCTAACACATCAGTAATGCAAATATAATTCACAGAAAAACCAGCACATATATATATATATATATATATATATATATATATATATATATATATATATATCTATAGTGAAAATGACAAATGTAAAACAAAAAGATAGTTGTTTATGTATTGATGAACGTTTCGTCTTTATTGTAAGACTTCCTCAGCGTAATAGTTTGATGAAAAATGTCCTGCAAGTACATATATGTATGGAATTGACATAGGGGTGAGATAAAAGGATCTAGCGACCGTAGCTACTATGGAACCCAGAGAGTCCAGGATGTGAGACTCAATGGTCGAGAAAGATTCAAATGAATATGAACAACTTTAAGTGGGGTTGATTGAGACAGCTATGAAATAGGGAGGGGTGCGAATATAATTGAAATGGCCCCAGGGTGGGAGATGTGTAAGGGGGTTGAAATTTTATTTTGTCGTGGGGTGTGGCATGGGTTTTAGGAAGCTCGGGAAAAAGGAGGGAGGGGGAAAGTGTGTGTAAAAATGTAGGTAGTATTATGGTTGATGAGAAAAACATCCGAAAACGTAAAGATAACTTTTAAAATACGGGGGGGGGGGTAGAATATTATTGAAATCGGCTAAGGGTTGGGGAGGTGAAAAGGGGGAGATTTTTGCTGTGGTATTTATATATATATGTGTGGTATATATATATGTGTATATATATATATATACATATATATTGTTGAATGGTACATATATATATATGTATATGTGTGTGTGTGTTTGTAGTTAAATTGCATGTGCACTATATACGTGCATATGTACTAGGTATGTCTAGAAAGTATCCGACCTTTATTTTTTCGTGCGAAATAGAGACGATAGAGCGGCACCACTCTACACAGTGAAGCCAGACACCTTCATGCGCATGTGTTAATGTTATGACCGCCTTCCTGCACGTTAGTCGCTGTCTGTCGGTCACTGAGTGAGGTGCTGCACAACGTGTTCTTCGGATTACCGATCCTTTGAAGATGACTGTACGTGTTTAGCAAAGGTAGTGCATCAAATATAGTAAAAATCTTGGTTATTCTCGAAGCAAAACAATTCGTAAGATTAAGCAGGTGTTTAGAGAAGATGCGATAGGGGTAACACAAATTAAAAAGTGGTTCAACCGATTCAAAAGTTTCCGCACATCAGTAGAGAGTGACCAGCGTTATGGCAGACCCATAACTGCTCGGAGTGCAGCTGTTGTTGAGAGGCTGCGACATTTGGTGATGGGAGATCGTCGTCCAACCGTGCAGGTAGTCGGATTGAGTACAGATTTCGAACATGCAAGTTTTCGTGATGATTCCAACATGTACTAAGTGACTGCGAAATTCGTGCGCATATTGTTGTCGAAGGAACAAAAGTACCTCCGTTTTCAAGTTGCACAGGACGTTCTGGAAACCGTCAACACTTATCGTGAGTTTTAGAACACCGTGATAACTAGAGATGAGTCATGGGTGTATGGGTACGCCCAGAAACAAATAGACATTCGTCGCAAGGGAAGCACAACGAGTCTCCAAAACCAAAAAAGCGCGACAAGTGCGAAGCCAAATAAATCTGATTCTGACTGTCCTCTTTTATATCCGTCAGTTTGTGCATCACGAATAGGCAGCGGAAGGACAAACAGTGACAAAGGAGTACTATAAGGATGTTCTCCGGCGTCTCCATGACGCACTTCGGCGCAAATGACCAGACATGTAGATTGCGAAAAACTGGCAACTGCGTCACGACAACGCCCCACACACTCATCCCAATTGATCCAACATTTATTTGGTCAAACATTAATTCAAGTCGTTCGCCATCGTACGCCCAAGACATGGCTCCTTGCGACTTGTGGTTGTATAAAAAAACTGAAGACGCCACTAAAAGGTTCTCGTTTTAAGACTAGAGAAAAAGTAATGCATAACGCGACGGCGGAGATAAACACCATTCCAAAGACAGCGTAAGGATGCAACATTGCCGAGATCGGACTGGGGCTGGTGCTTGATATATATATAGAGGGACCTATCAGATTAGCGACTTTTTGGGAGGATCGGCCCACATGTGATGACAATACTCCATGCATGGGTAGATGGTGACTTTGTACAGACATAGAATACTGTCAGATGTGATTAGTTTTCTAGCCAGAAAGAACCAACTTTCTTTGCAGCAGCCTTGGCAATATCTTGTATGTAGTTATTCTAATTTATGTAACCTGTGAATTTTAGGCCGACGGGTGTAACATTGGACTCTCAGGTAGAGTGTGTATTGTTCCATGGCAATCGATGGTTGAAGAGCTTTTTCGTAGTTGTTGAAGGAAAGTAGTTTTGTCTTAGCAACATAAAATGTTACCATACATTTATGATCCCATTTCACTACAGACTAAATGTCCACAATCGGAATACATCTTGCTGTTAGTACCAATAAAATGAAAAAGAAGGAAGTATTTTTGTTTGAAAATGGTGTTTTACCCTGAAAGTCTCAGACATGTTTTTCAAAGTAATAATTTTATTCATTATTAAATATATGAGAACAAAATAACATTTCTTTGTTTCATAAATTCTCCTAATATATATATATATATATATATATATATATATATATATATATATATATATATATATATATATCAGTCAGTGCCGTATGATAGCGCAAGTGTAAAGGCGCCGACTGGCAGCTCGATGGTTGAGTTTCTATCCCAGCTTGAGTCACTAGCTGATATAGCCGCACTGAAGAGATGTGATACAGCGAAACAATAAATATGTGGATGACTATGTATATATATATATATATATATATATATATATATATATGTATATATATATATATATATATATATACATATATATATATATATATATATATATATATATATATATATATATATATATATATATATATGTATATATATATGTATGCATATGCATTTATAAACTGACCGTTCCCGAAAGGATGAACTGTGTACGTATGTATATCAAAATATTGTTTTATAAATATTTGTCGTCCCAACATTTAGGCTGGGCTCTCTAGTGAGTAGCATTAGTACAACCCTCATCGTGGCTTAAATGCATGTTCCTTTCAGTAGTCGAATACCTGACGACGGCTGACTTTAGAAAAGTTTGATCTCTCGCGTATTTACCGGTTGTTGATAACGGCCGTGTGGGCTAAGACCTGGAAATTTGAGTTGTAAACATGACTCAGGTTCCGGAGTTCAAATCCGGCGACAGGTATGAATAAATCATCTCTACACTGACGATTACGAAATGTAGAAAAAAATATTTATAATGATACGTATACTGTTAGTATGATTCTTAGTTCATAGATGTGAATCCGATAGAAGGTGTGTATAAGGTAGTGCTCAATAACAAGTTGTATTATTTTTAATTTATACAAAAATGTTGGCTACCTATATTCATGGTTCAGATTTCTCTAGCTACAGTAAACAAAGATATTCACTGTGTCTCGAGGATGCTGAATTAAATTTTTCATTTTAATTGCTTGATTGTTGATTTTCAAAATATTTCACTTTTATACATTCTAATCCGTGCTTCAAAGATGTTGTAAAATTCCTTACTTATAAAAAGCGCCAATCTGCGCATAACATCGCCAGGACTACACCTATCCTAACGTCTGAAGAACTGGACGTCTCTTTCTACTCATATCGTGATTCGACCCCTCGGGGGTGATACCATCAAAATGAGGAGGAAGAAAAGAAGAAAAAAATCTATAAGACAGTCTCGCCTGACAAAGTTGTTCTACAGCGAAAGCTTGCAAAAAAATGAATTAAATAAATGAATTTTTCATTTTAATAGCACGATTGTTGATTTTAAAAATATTTCACTCTAATATATATATATATATATATATATATATATATATATATATATATATATATATATGTATATATATATATATATATATATATATATATATATATGTATATATATATATATATATATATATATATATATATATATATATATATATATATATATATATATATATATTAGTAGTATGTTTTTAAAGGCTGTGGGCAATGCAAATTCCGGGTAAGATGCAAGTTGTAAAGAACAAAAACAATAAAACGAATACGAAATATGACTTACTATTTATTTTTCCTTAAAATCTTACATAACAGCAAGAGTGTTGTTAGCTGTTTGTGTGATGTCCGGATGATTATAAAATCATTTATTTAATATTTCGAGAAAAAGAAATATATATATATATATATATATATATATATATATATATATATATATATAGTATACATTTTTATTGATAAATTTTTGGCTTCTGATGTGCACATGTTTCAGCTACGAATTTTGACAGCATGCACTCTCTCGATTTCATTAATAGCCAGGGCTACTTCATTCTTCAATCGCTCCATCATGTCAACCCCAAATGTCGATCGGCTTGCATGACATGTACGTTAAAAGGCATTCATATATATATATATATATATATATATATATATATATATATATATATATATTCGTATCACGTAATACGTTTAGTGATATTCACAATGTATGTGCGTTTATGAGTCTTTCCTATTGTAAGATTCTACATTTTCTTTACTTTTTTTTCTTTTACATATCTCTGTGTATGTGATGCTTAAAAAAGAAGATAAAGCGGCCAGCACTTCCAACAACCCACTGACGAGTTCCTTGCGCGAACTTTTAGTTTCATTTCCTCCATTTGATCCGTGCACCTTGCCACGCGTCGGCTGGGTTCTCTCGTTGATCAACAAAAAGGCCGGGCACTATACCGGCATCGACGATGACAAACGCCTCGACACCGATTCGTCCGTCGCATCATTTATGTTTTTGTTCTTCTTGTTTTCCGTCTCTTCCCACCCTCTTTCCTTCGTCTTCTTCAAACTAGAGAGAGAGGGAGAGAGAGAAAGAGAGAGAGAGAGAGAGAAGGGGTGTAAGAGTGAGAGAGAGTGTGTGCGAAAAAAAAAAGAGAGAGGGAGAGGAGGAGGAGGTAGAGAAATAGAACAATAGAGGAAGAGGGCGTACCACAATTGCTATCACTACAATTACAGGATAATACTATTACCACTACTGCTATCACTACCACGACTACTACTACGACCAATACTGCTACTGCACATCGCACATCGCTTTTACAACAACAACAACAACAACAATATTTAGCGTGTTAGTATAAACAATAACACAACAACAACAACAAAGCCACTATAACAACAACAACAACACTCGAAGGAAGGTACCGCTTGTCTCTTAGAGATGGGTAGTTACTCCAGCATAGGATTACTTTTTATACAAATCAGAAAAAAAAACAAAAAAATATTTGACAACTATCGGATTTCTGTATAACTATATTCATATATATATACATTGTATATATAATTTATAATACTTATGATTTAAACCATTTTACGTTGTGTGTTTGTTAAAAATATTCAGTAAATATAAAAGTATAAACACACACACACACACACACACACACACACACACACACACATATATATATATATATATATATGTGGGTAATCACATACATATACAATTTATAATCGATATTTAGGTTGTATCTCTTTTTTTGAAACAGATTAAATTTACAAGTTTACTTTAGTGTTGAGAAAAAATAAAAATAACTACGAAATAAACTTTCTATCCTTCAACAAAGTAATTTCAGTTACAAAAAGCATACATGATATAATTATACGACAAGTTGTATCATAATATATATATATATATATATATATATATATATATATATATATATATATATATATATATTTTTCTATTGCAATTAATTACTTCTTTTCTAACTTCTTGATAATAAAAACTGAATTTAATATATATATATATATATATATATATATATATATAAATATATATATAAATATATTTATATGCTTGTGTGTGTGCCTGTGTATGAAAGTGCGTCTGTGTGTTTGTGTGTGGTGTGTGTTCATATACACAGGTGAAATTGAATAAGGCCGTGACCTAAAAAGCCTCACGTTTAAAATATTATCAACATATTCAGGTACAAAAAAAATGATGATTAATCAAATTCTATGAAAATAATACTGATCTTCCTGACCAAAAGAACAACAGAATTTAAAGATATGGTTTAAAAAAAACGACAAAAAAAAACAGAATTTGACAGAAAAGTTGAAACTTACCATTTTTTCAAACGGAATTGGAATACAAGAAATCACATGGGCACATTTAATAACAAACAAATAAGGTAAGTTTTCTTTTTTTTTTGAATCTTGTCTATTAGTCCTTGTCTCACCCCCCCCCCACACACACACACATGTCATATTTATTGAACAAATTTGTTTCAAAATTGATAGACGTTCAATTAGACCTAAGAAAAGCAAATAAATAAACTTATGAACACACACATGCACACACACTCAAACACACATATATATATATATATATATATATGTATATATATATATATATATATATATATATATATATATATATATATATATATATATATATACACGCACACACACACATAAATATATATGTATATATATATATATATGTATATATATGTATATATATATATATATTTATATATGTTGTTGAATGTATGAGACAACTTCTGTCTGGATATCCTTTGGTAGATCCTTTCAATAGTCCGAATCAGGATCTTAGTTTCGGAGGGGAATTAGCTTGTGAATTTGCCATAGTAGTGTTTTGTGTACTTTCAGACCCATCCGGGTCCATCTTCAGGGTAACGATGATAATCAGGTACAGATCATGTATTAGTATTATAGATGGTTTTGGCGGGAATTATGTAATAAGTACGAAACTATAGTTAGAACTATAGACATGTTAGTATATAATTACTGATATTAAAGTTAATTCTATTAATGAGTTTTTTTTTGTTTTTTATATATAGTGCTTCTGATATATGAAGTTTTTGTTTGTTAGTACTATATTCTAAGATTTGCCTGCAAGAGAAGATGCTGCCTAGACATATATATATATATATATATATATATATATATATATATATGTGTGTGTGTGTGTATGTGTGTGTGTGTGTCTGTGCGTGTGTAATTAAATAGTGCTCAATTATATGAAGAACTGTATATTTATAAAGCATAAGTTTTTATTCATACAATTTCTTTTGGTTACACATTTTAAACATGTTTGAATGCTAGCTGCAAATCAGCTGAACCTCTTCAGGCGAGCTGTGATACAGAGAAACAGTCTGTATGTAGATAGTAATATGAAGCTCCCTTTCTTGAGTAGAGCTTATTGGTAAGCATATCCGTGTGTTATATTAAAGTTCGTATTTACCTCTCCAACGTTGAGTTAATAAAGAAGTTAAAGAACATTAATGTTCTCTCCCCATATATATATATATATATATATATATATATATATATATATATATATATATATATATCTGCACTGAAGATTGCGTAAGCATGAAACACATATATATATATATATGTATATATATATATATATATGTGTGTGTGTACGTGTGTTCGTGTGATTACGTGGATACATAGTAAAGTTAACACATTTAAAATTAAATACATTTCGAACTAAGATATATAAGTATTTTAACACATAAAAAGTTTATATGACCCTATGAAAACATACACACACGCACACACACATACACACACATATATATATATATATATATATATATATATATATATTGTAAAATAATATACATATATATATATGTATATATATATGTATATATATTGTAAAATAATATATTAGGTGTATCGTTCTGTCTAAGTTCGCGACCTTTTGGTCGGGATCAAAGTGTAGTATCTGTTCCGATGGATACTGCACCCCATAGACTGGTATTGTCTTAGTCTTCGGGGCTTGATTTACGCCGGTCTATGGGTAATAAATACCTACTACATCAATATATCAATATACGGAAAGAGCTTAATAGTAGAATAAAATATACATGTAAAAAAGTTAGCAACACAGAAAGCTTAGTGTTTCATTAAAACGAATGTGATATGTTGGGCTAAATGTATACATGTTGTATGCATGATGTTTTTACAGGACATTATGAAGTTATAACTACTATAGTAGATAGAAACCCACACATAACAATGCTGTAAATGCATTGACGGAATTACAAAATACACACGTATATATATATACACACTTATATATTATATAGATACAAATGCATATGTGTTTTATGTATATATATATATATATATATATATATACATATATATATATATATATAATAATTGTCCATATACATAAATGTTTATATCTTTTAATGTCATCCTCATATTCTCTCGAGAATATTTCTCTCTCTAAGTGAAGCAAAGGTTGCGCACTTCCTATGAAAAAAACAGTGTTTGTGTGAAGGGGAAATAGCAGTCAAGAATGACTGACAGCAATGTTCGAATAGGACGAAAATGACTGTTATTTCAACGTTATTTGTCTCCTAATCTAGTTGGTCAATGAAGGCTGTATACCCTAGTATACCTTACTACTTTTTCGATAGCTGAGGAAAGATATATATATATATATATATATATATATATATATATATATATATACCTTCCCTGAGAGTATTGTTAAAAATGAGTCCGACGTCCCGAGAGACCCTGACAATATGACAGATTGTGAAAATGAATGAGGCATTGACGATAATATAGATGTTTTTACAATATAGGACTGTCCATAGACACACACACACATATATATATATATATATATATATATATATATATATATATATATATGCATGTGTGTGTGCATTGATGCATGCAAGCTTTGCACATGTATATATAGAATATTGCAACATATATATATATATATATATATATATATATATATGTGTATATTAATTGATGAAGTTCGAATATGTTAATAAGGTTAACACAACCCCATTTTTTTTCATATATTTATATATATATATATATATATATATATATATATATATATATATATATTCTCTTAAGGAAGGGTAGATTCTTTGATCTTTTCGACCAGGATTTCGTTAATTGTCTTGCTCTACTTTTCAAACTTTGAGTATTGATTTACTCCTCTCCAGGAGTTGGGCACAAGGCCAGTTTTTATCTTACTCCCAAAAGTAAGATGTGACCAAAGGTCGGGTCGGGAAAGTGGGGTTTAAAAATTGCCTGGGCAGCCCCGTCGGCATTCCCCGGTAGGGGCGCCTCAGGCAGTAAGCAATACACTTACTCCTCCCCAAAGAGGGGAGGCGACCCATAGACCGGCGAAAATCAAGCCCCGAAGGCCAAGACAATACCAGTCTATGGGGTGCAGTATCCATCTGAACAGATACTACACTTTGATCTTAGCCAAAAGGCAAACTTTGTGTAGTGCTATCAAAACAATCGAACTTTTTTTTTTGTAACATTCCAAGGTTGGGATTTTAAGCATCTTATGTTACTTTTTTTGTTGCTGCATATGTAGAGATAGGGACCAGGACTTTTTTACTCAAAGACTGATGGCTGACAATGGGTAACCTCTGTCGTGACTGGAGCGTCACTTCCAGAAGCACGTAGGTTTACACCATTGCTTACATCGTCCCGCCCGGTGTATGAACGAGAGAGGGGGACTTTTGATCCTGGATGCCGGCTTACCAGTATTTACTTTTGTCTTCATCGATATCTTGTGTCATTTCCTCCTTGTAAACGGCTTTTTATTTGTTATTCAAATCTGCCGTTTATTAATAGAGGGTGTGCCCCGTCCGAAACATAGCGGATATTTGGTCAGCGTTTTTTCAAAGGAAAAGGGTCAGGGTAACTGAAAAACGCCTGTACACTTAGACCAAGAACACCCGAGGGCGGTGTCTAGTAAGTATTCAGGTTCTCTCCAAGTAGGCATTCAAGTTCTCTTCTGTAGGCATTCAATTCATCTCTCTCTCTCTCTCTCTCTCGCTCTCTCTCTCTCTCTCTCTCTCTCTATATATATATATATATATATATATATATATATATATATAAGTAATATATTAGATGTATTTTGAGTAGCCTGCTGCGCAAAAAGTTTCGTTAAACTCCATAAAATGATATACATATATGTATATATGTGTGTGTGTGCAGGCGTATTCACACGTGTTTGTACCAGTATACGTAGAGACAGAGAAAAGAGAAAGGGAAAATTGTTATGCGTATATTACCATATAACACTCATTTTTTGATTACAGAGATTTCGCTCTGCAGACGTACCATGCATAGTTTTATTTAAAATAATATATATATATATATATATATATATATATATATATATATATATATATATATATATATATATACAAATATGTTTATGTGTGTTTATATAGTGATTTTGTTGTATTTATAAATACACAGTATATATAGATATACTTATATAAGCGTACGTGAATAGGTAAATGTAGATAAAAGTTTCGTGCATATACGTAAGTTCGTGCATGTACGTATGTAGAATACTATATTCCTATATACATAGCAATATAGAAGCTGACAATGACAGACTCATATGTATATATATGTGTATATATATTAATATATATATATATATATATATATATATATATATATATATATATATAAGGTAATAATAATATGCATCTAGCACTGACGCAATGCTCTTCCGTAAAAATAATTGAATGTGTTTAGTTATTAGCATCGTAAATATCTATAAATAAATAACATTATATATATATATATATATATATATATATATATATATATATATATATATATATATATATGTAAATAACATATATAAGCTGGGATCGACACTCAATTAGGTTAAATCTGTATGTTTTATTATGCATTCTCAGCAACCAATAGTCCTAGATGTCCTTCACATCATCGCTTCCGAGCAACGGCGTGATTTCACTTACAAGGATGCTTAAACAACGAATGTATATATATATATATATATATATATATATATATATATATATATATATATATATATATGTATACATTCGTATATATACATATATATATATATATATATATATATATATATATATATATATATATATATATATATATATCTATATGAAATTAAAAATGGAAAAGCGGAAGACCTTTTC
>OY744525.1:33062268-33067268 GCA_963556195.1 Sepiola atlantica
CTTGTGCTTGTTTTACAAATACTTCAATGGATTATGCTCCGATGAACTGGCTACCCTGGTGCCCCCTCGACGTAAATTCACTTAACTAACTCGACAATCAACTAAATCTCATTCATTCACTGTGGAGGTCCCCAGATGTCGGAGAGCCTTCTACTCAAATAGCTTATTTCCTCGTGTTGCTGGCCTCTGGAACTCCCTCCCTGCCCCCTAGTGATACAATTTATCCCGTGGTTCGGAAAGAAAAGAGAGCAAGACATAGAGAATGAGAAAGAGAGAAGGGCGCTTAGCCAGTAGAAAGCGAATAGTGTTTAAGTTTGTAATGTAATTGCAACTGCATTTGATAATTCACTTCTCCTAATTCAAACAATCTGACTCGAGCTCAAATGAGGACCCCAAAATACATGTTTATTTTTTATGTATATATATATATATATATATATATATATATATATATATATATATATATATATATATATATATATATTAGTACTTCATGTATCCGCATAAAATATTATAAGGAGATATAATTTTTTATGTGTCAGTTTTCAGTATTTACTTCAACAGTGCTCGATACGTAAGTAGAGCTAGGTAGTAAGCAATGAAAATATATATGGCAATCAAGCCCAACGATTGGCTGATGGAACAACAAAGAATCTAGCAAGCCATGTATATAAAAACACCTTACAAAAATAACTCCATGCATTTAGCCTGACGATTCCACCCGGGGATGAAACACGGGAGCCTCTGTGTAGCTTGATTGCCATATATATTTTCATTGCTTACTATATATATATATATAAATATATATATATATATATATATATATATATATATATATATATATATATATAATTAAAAATAAATAAAAATAACCGCTTATCAGGCTACTTGATGATAAGGGTGGCTGGTGGACGGTGAACCAACATCGCGATCACCGGCATGATAGTTGTAGCAGGACAAAAATTGATTATTTACGGAGACAGTTCAACAAGATCTTGTTTAAATATGATTTTGAAGCGGCCATATTGTAGTCATCTGGGAAGCAGGTTCGCGACATTGTGTTTCGCAGACGGGCAGTTCTGGGAAAGAAACTCTGCCCATGACAGTTTCGTTTCGTCTTGGGAGAAACGGAAGTCATTGGCAGTGGTAGTAGCTATGCGGGTTCTTGTTGTGAATATTTTACAAAGGGGACAATAATTTTTTGCGCAGTCGAGCATCTGTCATGAAACTACGGTAGAGCAAAGAAAGACTAGTAGCATCTCTTCTGTTAGAGATTGACTGCAAGAAAGAGAAAAATACATCTCCTACTAGCGGTTGAATGATCCAACCATTTTTCCAGTGGACCGTGTGTGATATTTATATACACATACATCTTCATACAAATATATTCTGATGTATACGTAGAAATCCGTACACAAATATATATGTATATTCCCGAAACAGTTTTTCATATATATATATATATATATATATATATATATATATATATATAGTAATTAACAGATATAATGTTCCGCCATTTAAAAGTGTTTCAGTTCGATTGAATAAGTAACTGCTTCTACCCGGGATCGAAACCTGACTTCTAGACAAGAGTTGGCACTTCTCACCACTTTATCCAAAAATCATTGTCAAATGTCGAAAGGTCTATTGGTTTAGACAAAAAGCATTCCGTTATACGCTAGTAGCAGTTCGCGATGTAACTTGCCACAAGGCTCTACCCAACAAAGAGAATATTTATATATATATATATATATATATATATATATATATATATATATGTGTGTGTATGTATGTATAACCTTCTATAAGGGTAACAATGAAATAATATATATTAAGATATGATTTAATAGACAACTCAATGTTATTTATTTAAGACTATATTAGATAGCTGGTACACCTATTAAAGTAAACCCATACTGATCCAATCTAAGATTATACTCAAAGCGATGAGAGTAAGTGGTAGGGGCGGGTCAGGCGATTAGCAATAAACTAACCCCTACTCAAAGGGTGAGAATGCAAGGCCTGGAGGGTGGACCTCCTAAAACTCCACAGGACAGACCAATAGACCGGCGTAAATCAAGACCCGAAGGCCAAGACACTACCGGTCTATGGGGTGTAGTATCCACCGGAACAGATACCAACCCCTTGTTAATTTTACGAATCAAGAGCGCTCTATCCCTTAATAGACTTAACGAATGGCCTATGCTTGAAATCTCATTTTTTTATAAATCATAACTCAAAAATCAATAAACCAAATTAGTTAAAACTTTGCACAAAATGTTAATTTGATAGGTTCTATAAGTGTTTAGAATTTCAGCATTAGGCAAGACAACCCAGAGATCCAGGAAGTTCAATCATGAAATTATGTTATCTCTGTGTGCGTACGTACGTATGTGCCACTCTCTATCCAATCAACTATTTGATGGAGTCAGCTGATTTTTGGCAGAGATAGAGGTTCTAGGGTCTAGTTGATGGCATTAACATTTCAGTTTACCATATACCTTAGTTTTCCATAAAATTCCAAAAAACCTTCAAAATGACCATTGTATTGAGGCATAGCATTTACAAAAGTAATGACATTCCATGAAAAATGCAAGTATACTGAAATCATATGCCCTTAATAGGGTTAAGATGAAAATTCATATACACTAAATGTACAAAAGCAAGGAAATCCCCAAATGTGTACACTTCTATTGTCATTAAGGGTACGCGAGCACAACAGGGCTATGTATTTTACTGGTAGGAATTTTTCTTCAGCGCACCTCACACACTTCATGCACTCATGCATAGAGATTTATACTGTAGTGATGTGATAATGAAATGGTTTGGTTGATATGTAGTCATACCCTTAATGACAATAAAAGTGTAAATATTTGGGAATTTCTTTGCTTTTGTACATTTATTGTATATGAATTTTCATCTTAACACACTTAAGGGCATATGATTTCAGTATACTGCCATTTTCCATGGAATATATATAGTAAACAACAGATAGAAAGTTTCGCCGTATTAAAGTTATTCAGTTCGATTGAATAAGTAACTTCGTCTAGCCGGGATCGAAAGCTAACTTCTAGACAAGAGAGTGCGCTTTTCACCACTTCATCTAAAAATCATTGTCAAATCTCGAAAGCTCTATTGGTTTAGACAAAAAGCATTCCATTATATGCTAGTTACAGTACGCGATGTAACTTACCACAAAGCTCTACCCAACAAAGTCATATATATATATGTATATATATATATATATATATATATATATATATATATATATATATATATATGTATATATATATATATAACCTATAAGGGTCGCAATGAAATAATATTTATTTAGATATGATTTAACAGACAACTCAATGTTATATATTTAAGACTATATTAGATAGCTGGTACACCTCTTAAAGTAAACCCATACTGATCCAATCAAAGATTATCCTCAAAGAGATGAGAGTAAGTGTTTGCTCTTAAATCACCACAGATAAAACACCTGGCGACTTCTCTTCATATTATGGAGTTATTTATCGTCCTCCCAAAGCGGTAAGATGTGACACAGGGTTGGGAAAGTGGGATTTGAAAAACCAGCGCCCGAGAATTTGAGCACTCTTGCCTATGAAAAAATCCTGGGAAGTCCCGTCGGCATTCCCCGGTAAGGGCGCCTCTGGCGATTAGCAATAAACTAACACCTTCTTAATGGGTTAGAAGGCAAAGCCTAGGAGGGTGGACCTTCTAGAACTGCACAGGACTGAGAAATAGACCGGCGTAAATCAAGACCCGAAGGCCAAGAAAATACCGGTCTACGGAGTGTGTTATCCATCGGAACAGATACCAACCCCTGGTTAATTTTACGAATTGTATTTTATATATATATATATATATATATATATATATATATATATATATATATATATATATAAAATTGATTTTCCAGCACAAAGACGAAATACATTGAACCATATCTACTTTCTGTGTTAATCTCGATTTTCAAGTTAGTTTTTTATACCCTTTTTCATTTTATACCTACCCATTCGGCAGGATATCAATCCGTCTTATACACATACGTATGCAAACACATATACTGACACGCTGACACACATATCTATATGTCTATCTCTCTCTCTCTCTCTCTCTCTCTCTCTCTCTCTCTCTCTCTCTCTCTCTGTGTATATATATATATATATATATATATATATATATATATATATATGGCACTGATAAAAAATCCGGGGAGTCTGAAGCGTAAAACCTCAGCCGCTGGGGAAGTGGTGTAGAGACAAACTCCAAGACGAGTAATGAGAAGAGAGACCAGCAGTGGTAAAAGGGAACAGACGACAGAGAGCTGCAACAGAACTCTCGAAATCAGACGCAATTTACAAATGTGACAACAGAAAAATAGCCTTACGATCCAGGATAGGCTTGCACAGAAGTCGCTGCAATTCGACAACGGACTAACTTGATGCGCAAAACTCAATCTCCTCTTTAAACATACGGATGCGTACAAATATATATATATATATATATATATATATATATATATATATATATATATATATATATATATATATATATACATTTAAATAAATGTCTAGTGGTGCAAATTTTATTGAGGATGAATATAGATGTGATTGACATTTAAAAACGAGAGCGGGGAAAAATCAATACATAAATCTACTAAGCCGGCTTTCGTCCACACTCATCAGATTAAATATGTAAAAATAATTCATGCACTACGATTAAAAACTTAAAATAGTGAAATGAAGATCAGTGACAAGTTCCGGAAAAAAAATGGAGAGGGTCACCAGTTGATCACATTGAGTCCCACAAGCCACTCTATTTGTTTCGAAAGGAAGGGTTTAATGATTTAATATATATCGCTTCCAATACATTAAGGTGAAAAACGAATGTGATCTTCTTATGGCAGAAAACCTGTCACTAGTGTTAGCCGACACACATTCGACGCTATTTATAAGATGGTGAGCAATAGCTGACCCGAATGTGTCGAC
>OY744525.1:33077268-33099768 GCA_963556195.1 Sepiola atlantica
CTATAAACTTACTCCTCCCCAAAGAGGAGAGGCAAAGACTGGGAGGGTGGACCTCCTAGAACTGCACAGGACAGACCCATAGACCGGCGGAATCATGCCCCGAAGGCCAAGACAACACCGGTCTATAGGGTGTAGTATCCATCGAAACAGATACCACACGTGGTACGAGGACTCTCACATGATAGGAATGTCCTCGATATTTAACACCTACCCACTATAGGAGTATGTGACACAAGGTCGGAAAGTGGGATTTGAAAAGCCAGCGCCCGAGAACGTGAGCGCTTTAGCCATTAAAAATTGCCTGGACAGCCCCGTCGGCATTCCCCGGTAGGGGCGCCTCAGGCAGTAAGCTATCAACTTACTCCTCCCCAAAGAGGAGAGGCAAAGTCTGGGAGGGTGGACCTCCTAGAACTGCACAGGACAGACCCATAGACCGGCGGAATCATGCCCCGAAGGCCAAGACAACACCGGTCTATAGGGTGTAGTATCCATCGGAACAGATACCACACGTGGACACTCACATGATAGGAATGTCCTCGATATTTAACACCTACCCACTATAGGAGTATGTGACACAAGGTCGGAAAGTGGGATTTGAAAAGCCAGCGCCCGAGAACGTGAGCGCTTTAGCCATTAAAAATTGCCTGGACAGCCCCGTCGGCATTCCCCGGTAGGGGCGCCTCACGCAGTAAGCTATCAACTTACTCCTCCCCAAAGAGGAGAGGCAAAGCCTGGGAGGGTGGACCTCCTAGAACTGCACAGGACAGACCCATAGACCGGCGGAATCATGCCCCGAAGGCCAAGACAACACCGGTCTATAGGGTGTAGTATCCATCGGAACAGATACAACACGTGGACACTCACATGATAGGAATGTCCTCGATATTTAACACCTACCCACTATAGGAGTATGTGACACAAGGTCGGAAAGTGGGATTTGAAAAGCCAGCGCCCGAGAACGTGAGCGCTTTAGCCATTAAAAATTGCCTGGACAGCCCCGTCGGCATTCCCCGGTAGGGGCGCCTCAGGCAGTAAGCTATCAACTTACTCCTCCCCAAAGAGGAGAGGCAAAGCCTGGGAGGGTGGACCTCCTAGAACTGCACAGGACAGACCCATAGACCGGCGGAATCATGCCCCGAAGGCCAAGACAACACCGGTCTATAGGGTGTAGTATCCATCGGAACAGATACCACACGTGGACACTCACATAATAGGAGTGTCCTCAATATTTAACACCTACCCACTATAGGAGTATGTGACACAAGGTCGGAAAGTGGGATTTGAAAAGCCAGCGCCCGAGAACGTGAGCGCTTTAGCCATTAAAAATTGCCTGGACAGCCCCGTCGGCATTCCCCGGTAGGGGCGCCTCAGGCAGTAAGCTATCAACTTACTCCTCCCCAAAGAGGAGAGGCAAAGCCTGGGAGGGTGGACCTCCTAGAACTGCACAGGACAGACCCATAGACCGGCGGAATCATGCCCCGAAGGCCAAGACAACACCGGTCTATAGGGTGTAGTATCCATCGAAACAGATACCACACGTGGTACGAGGACTCTCACATGATAGGAATGTCCTCGATATTTAAAACCTACCCACTATAGGAGTATGTGACACAAGGTCGGAAAGTGGGATTTGAAAAGCCAGCGCCCGAGAACGTGAGCGCTTTAGCCATTAAAAATTGCCTGGACAGCCCCGTCGGCATTCCCCGGTAGGGGCGCCTCAGGCAGTAAGCTATCAACTTACTCCTCCCCAAAGAGGAGAGGCAAAGCCTGGGAGGGTGGACCTCCTAGAACTGCACAGGACAGACCCATAGACCGGCGGAATCATGCTCCGAAGGCCAAGACAACACCGGTCTATAGGGTGTAGTATCCATCGGAACAGATACCACACGTGGACACTCACATGATAGGAATGTCCTCGATATTTAACACCTACCCACTATAGGAGTATGTGACACAAGGTCGGAAAGTGGGATTTGAAAAGCCAGCGCCCGAGAACGTGAGCGCTTTAGCCATTAAAAATTGCCTGGACAGCCCCGTCGGCATTCCCCGGTAGGGGCGCCTCAGGCAGTAAGCTATCAACTTACTCCTCCCCAAAGAGGAGAGGCAAAGCCTGGGAGGGTGGACCTCCTAGAACTGCACAGGACAGACCCATAGACCGGCGGAATCATGCCCCGAAGGCCAAGACAACACCGGTCTATAGGGTGTAGTATCCATCGGAACAGATACAACACGTGGACACTCACATGATAGGAATGTCCTCGATATTTAACACCTACCCACTATAGGAGTATGTGACACAAGGTCGGAAAGTGGGATTTGAAAAGCCAGCGCCCGAGAACGTGAGCGCTTTAGCCATTAAAAATTGCCTGGACAGCCCCGTCGGCATTCCCCGGTAGGGGCGCCTCAGGCAGTAAGCTATCAACTTACTCCTCCCCAAAGAGGAGAGGCAAAGCCTGGGAGGGTGGACCTCCTAGAACTGCACAGGACAGACCCATAGACCGGCGGAATCATGCCCCGAAGGCCAAGACAACACCGGTCTATAGGGTGTAGTATCCATCGGAACAGATACCACACGTGGACACTCACATAATAGGAGTGTCCTCAATATTTAACACCTACCCACTATAGGAGTATGTGACACAAGGTCGGAAAGTGGGATTTGAAAAGCCAGCGCCCGAGAACGTGAGCGCTTTAGCCATTAAAAATTGCCTGGACAGCCCCGTCGGCATTCCCCGGTAGGGGCGCCTCAGGCAGTAAGCTATCAACTTACTACTCCCCAAAGAGGAGAGGCAAAGCCTGGGAGGGTGGACCTCCTAGAACTGCACAGGACAGACCCATAGACCGGCGGAATCATGCCCCGAAGGCAAAGACAACACCGGTCTATAGGGTGTAGTATCCATCGGAACAGATACCATGCGTGGACACTCACATGATAGGAGTGTCCTCGATATTTAACACCTACCCACATTAGGAGTATGTGACACAAGGTCGGAAAGTGGGATTTGAAAAGCCAGCGCCCGAGAACGTGAGCGCTTTAGCCATTAAAAATTGCCTGGACAGCCCCGTCGGCATTCCCCGGTAGGGGCGCCTCAGGCAGTAAGCTATCAACTTACTCCTCCCCAAAGAGGAGAGGCAAAGCCTGGGAGGGTGGACATCCTAGAACTGCACAGGACAGACCCATAGACCGGCGGAATCATGCCCCGAAGGCCAAGACAACACCGGTCTATAGGGTGTAGTATCCATCGGAACAGATACCACACGTGGACACTCACAAAATAGGAATGTCCTCAATATTTAACACCTACCCACTATAGGAGTATGTGACACAAGGTCGGAAAGTGGGATTTGAAAAGCCAGCGCCCGAGAACGTGAGCGCTTTAGCCATTAAAAATTGCCTGGACAGCCCCGTCGGCATTCCCCGGTAGGGGCGCCTCAGGCAGTAAGCTATAAACTTACTCCTCCCCAAAGAGGAGAGGCAAAGCCTGGGAGGGTGGACCTCCTAGAACTGCACAGGACAGACCCATAGACCGGCGGAATCATGCCCCGAAGGCCAAGACAACACCGGTCTATAGGGTGTTGTATCCATCGGAACAGATACCACACGTGGACACTCACAAGATAGGAGTGTCCTCGATATTTAACACCTACCCACAATAGGAGTATGTGACACAAGGTCGGAAAGTGGGATTTGAAAAGCCAGCGCCCGAGAACGTGAGCGCTTTAGCCATTAAAAATTGCCTGGACAGCCCCGTCGGCATTCCCCGGTAGGGGCGCCTCAGGCAGTAAGCTATCAACTTACTCCTCCCCAAAGAGGAGAGGCAAAGCCTGGGAGGGTGGACCTCCTAGAACGGCACAGGACAGACCCATAGACCGGCGGAATCATGCCCCGAAGGCCAAGACAACACCGGTCTATAGGGTGTAGTATCCATCGGAACAGATACCACACGTGGACACTCACATAATAGGAGTGTCCTCAATATTTAACACCTACCCACTATAGGAGTATGTGACACAAGGTCGGAAAGTGGGATTTGAAAAGCCAGCGCCCGAGAACGTGAGCGCTTTAGCCATTAAAAATTGCCTGGACAGCCCCGTCGGCATTCCCCGGTAGGGGCGCCTCAGGCAGTAAGCTATCAACTTACTCCTCCCCAAAGAGGAGAGGCAAAGCCTGGGAGGGTGGACCTCCTAGAACTGCACAGGACAGACCCATAGACCGGCGGAATCATGCCCCGAAGGCCAAGACAACACCGGTCTATAGGGTGTAGTATCCATCGGAACAGATACCACACGTGGACACTCACATGATAGGAGTGTCCTCGATATTTAACACCTACCCACGTTAGGAGTATGTGACACAAGGTCGGAAAGTGGGATTTGAAAAGCCAGCGCCCGAGAACGTGAGCGCTTTAGCCATTAAAAATTGCCTGGACAGCCCCGTCGGCATTCCCCGGTAGGGGCGCCTCAGGCAGTAAGCTATCAACTTACTCCTCCCCAAAGAGGAGAGGCAAAGCCTGGGAGGGTTGACCTCCTAGAACTGCACATGACAGACCCATAGACCGGCGGAATCATGCCCCGAAGGCCAAGACAACACCGGTCTATAGGGTGTAGTATCCATCGGAACAGATACCACACGTGGACACTCAAATGATAGGAGTGTCCTCGATATTTAACACCTACCCACATTAGGAGTATGTGACACAAGGTCGGAAAGTGGGATTTGAAAAGCCAGCGCCCGAGAACGTGAGCGCTTTAGCCATTAAAAATTGCCTGGACAGCCCCGTCGGCATTCCCCGGTAGGGGCGCCTCAGGCAGTAAGCTATCAACTTACTCCTCCCCAAAGAAGAGAGGCAAAACCTGGGAGGGTGGACCTCCTAGAACGGCACAGGACAGACCCATAGACCGGCGGAATCATGCCCCGAAGGCCAAGACAACACCGGTCTATAGGGTGTAGTATCCATCGGAACAGATACCATGCGTGGACACTCACATGATAGGAGTGTCCTCGATATTTAACACCTACCCACATTAGGAGTATGTGACACAAGGTCGGAAAGTGGGATTTGAAAAGCCAGCGCCCGAGAACGTGAGCGCTTTAGCCATTAAAAATTGCCTGGACAGCCCCGTCGGCATTCCCCGGTAGGGGCGCCTCAGGCAGTAAGCTATCAACTTACTCCTCCCCAAAGAGGAGAGGCAAAGCCTGGGAGGGTGGACCTCCTAGAACTGCACAGGACAGACCCATAGACCGGCGGAATCATGCCCCGAAGGCCAAGACAACACCGGTCTATAGGGTGTAGTATCCATCGGAACAGATACCACACGTGGACACTCACAAAATAGGAATGTCCTCAATATTTAACACCTACCCACTATAGGAGTATGTGACACAAGGTCGGAAAGTGGGATTTGAAAAGCCAGCGCCCGAGAACGTGAGCGCTTTAGCCATTAAAAATTGCCTGGACAGCCCCGTCGGCATTCCCCGGTAGGGGCGCCTCAGGCAGTAAGCTATAAACTTACTCCTCCCCAAAGAGAAGAGGCAAAGCCTGGGAGGGTGGACCTCCTAGAACTGCACAGGACAGACCCATAGACCGGCGGAATCATGCCCCGAAGGCCAAGACAACACCGGTCTATAGGGTGTAGTATCCATCGGAACAGATACCACACGTGGACACTCACAAGATAGGAGTGTCCTCGATATTTAACACCTACCCACTATAGGAGTATGTGACACAAGGTCGGAAAGTGGGATTTGAAAAGCCAGCGCCCGAGAACGTGAGCGCTTTAGCCATTAAAAATTGCCTGGACAGCCCCGTCGGCATTCCCCGGTAGGGGCGCCTCAGGCAGTAAGCTATAAACTTACTCCTCCCCAAAGAGGAGAGGCAAAGCCTGGGAGGGTGGACCTCCTAGAACTGCACAGGACAGACCCATAGACCGGCGGAATCATGCCCCGAAGGCCAAGACAACACCGGTCTATAGGGTGTAGTATCCATCGGAACAGATACCACACGTGGACACTCACAAGATAGGAGTGTCCTCGATATTTAACACCTACCCACTATAGGAGTATGTGACACAAGGTCGGAAAGTGGGATTTGAAAAGCCAGCGCCCGAGAACGTGAGCGCTTTAGCCATTAAAAATTGCCTGGACAGCCCCGTCGGCATTCCCCGGTAGGGGCGCCTCAGGCAGTAAGCTATCAACTTACTCCTCCCCAAAGAGGAGAGGCAAAGCCTGGGAGGGTGGACCTCCTAGAACTGCACAGGACAGACCCATAGACCGGCGGAATCATGCCCCGAAGGCCAAGACAACACCGGTCTATAGGGTGTAGTATCCATCGGAACAGATACCACACGTGGACACTCACATGATTGGAGTGTCCTCGATATTTAACACCTACCCACGTTAGGAGTATGTGACACAAGGTCGGAAAGTGGGATTTGAAAAGCCAGCGCCCGAGAACGTGAGCGCTTTAGCCATTAAAAATTGCCTGGACAGCCCCGTCGGCATTCCCCGGTAGGGGCGCCTCAGGCAGTAAGCTATCAACTTACTCCTCCCCAAAGAGGAGAGGCAAAGCCTGGGAGGGTGGACCTCCTAGAACTGCACAGGACAGACCCATAGACCGGCGGAATCATGCCCCGAAGGCCAAGACAACACCGGTCTATAGGGTGTAGTATCCATCGGAACAGATACCACACGTGGACACTCACATGATAGGAGTGTGCTCTGTTTGAGTCTTTGCAACCATGATATTTATTATAGATGGTTGCTTCCATTAGTTCTTCAATAGGGGTGATTTGTACACCACTACACTTTCACTACATAATTATTTGTTTAAATTGTATTGAAAGATGTGGACGTCTGAACTCTTATACTTAATAACATTTACAATGCTATGCCTGACTTGCTTTAATCACGAGCGTCCACGTTGATTTATTGCAGTTGAATGATAAGCTCCAAATATGCACCTCTGTGTGGATCAATATTGCACGCTACCTTGTAGTCGTTAAGACGTTTCGGTCAGCCTTGAGCTTACGTAGAGGTGTTGTCAGGCATTGACAATTGGTTCAGTAGGACGAGGCAACTATTTACATTTCGAAGGACTCGTTAGAATGTTGTGAGGGCAATTTGGTAATTCTTCCATATATAAGAAGTGTTATACTCAATCTACTTCACACCCACCAGATCTTGAACCTTTCAGATTGGTATGTGTTAAGGTATCTCAATGATAATGTCAGTCAAAAGAATGTCCCAACAATTCTTAAACTGAAAAGGCATTCACAACGAAAATCCGGGTCATGCCAAGAATGCAGTGTGTCAGAGTTATTGGATATTTTACACGTCGTCTGAAGAAGTGATAGAAGTGCATATTTGTAGCCTAACTCAAACGCTAACCCTAACCCTCACCCTAACCCTAATGCTAACTTCACCTTCACCCTAACTCTAGCCCTAACCCTAACCCTAACCCTCACCCTCACCCTAACCCTAACCCTAACCCTAACGTTAACTTCACCTTCACCCTAACCTTAGCCATAACCCTAACCATAACCCTAACCTTAACCAGTGAACAACAATAAAACAAATATAGAAAATACTGTCAAGTTTCTTCAAAGAAGATGGGCTCCCTTTACCGGGCAAGACAACTTTTCACACCTGCCAGTCTTACACATCTCTAAAAGGCTACTATCCGACTATGCATGGAGAATTGCTGACACATTTGGCATAGTGTAGCAACAACTAGTCTCTCCCTCTTTGACAGGTTGCTAAACTAATTTATAACTTAATAGTTTCCACACTGTCTACGAAGCCCAAGACTCTCTTCCATTGCTACAATATGGCATCCCTGTGCGTGTTTTAAAAGTAGTTCAACCTAATGTGGTTCAACACTTGTTTAAATGTAACGTGAACAAATATATTGCTTCACAACTCTCTACTTCGGATGCACTCTATAAATCGGACCCCAAATCACAGTTGCTCTTTACGTCTAGGTTGCAAGATGCATTGTTTCGCGTGATAAAAGTAAGGAATAAAGAGTTGCATTGCAGTTTGGTAAAGTTCTGCTTCTCTGCTAATAATGTTTAATGCTACCATTGTTCACATCATTATTTGAAATGATTTCATTCATGTATTTCTCATTAATTTATTTTTTCTCTTATGTAATCCACCCTTTCGATCCGTTCTATGACTAATGCTATGCGTGTTTTGAATGTTTTGAATGAATTGATTGATTCGTTGTCCTTCTGCTTCGAAGATCCTTTCAGTCGTGTTGAATTTTGGTACAGAAATTTGATGTGTTTTCCAAGAGACTTCGATATGTAATGTAGTAAAAGGCACTAACGAAGTGACGTTCAGGTATCATCATAATATCATCGTTTTGGTATCATCAAATAATGAAGAATAAAATATTTCCAAAATGTCTCGGAAACGATCGTACGCCGAATGAGAGTTGGTTTTGAATTATTGGAACAATGTTCAAATTGCGATCTCAAGATACATATATATATATATATATATATATATATATATATATATATATATATATATATATATACACACATGTCTATATATATACAGGATGTCCCAAAATAATGTATACACCCTTTGAATCGTTATAACTCGTTCAATTTACCGAGTTTGATTTGCAAACAAAATTGATAAAAGAGTAGAACAGTAAGATACACATTTAAAAATACTGAAAGTAAAATTAACAAAAACATAGAAAATTAACTTTTAATAAACGTAAAGGCTACAATGTTTAAAGCAAGAAACCTGAAGTAATTGCAAACAAATGGGAGAAGTAATTGTAGTAGAATGTGCTCAAATACCGGAGTAAATGTCGCAGGACGTTTGTAGGTACAATTCTTCACGTCTTCACTATATGGAAAGTGTATTGAGCAGAACGGGTTGGGGTTAGGATGAGGGTTCATTTTATGAACATTCTGAAATTACTCTAAGTAGCCTTTATCTTTGTTAAAAGTTAATTTTCTATGTTTTTGTTAATTTTACTGTCAGTATTTTTAAATGAATATTCTTACTCAATCTTGTTTATCAATCTTGCAAATAAAAATCAGTAAATTGAACAACTTATAACAATTCAAAGGGTGTATACATTATTTTGGGACACCCTGTATATATATATATGTGTGTGTATACTTAGGTAGCATTTCTTCGTTGATGCAAGCTTGATTAAATAACAGTGATAATACTATGAAAGATTTAAAACAACTAATTTATTAATAAGAAATAAGCCGACGTGAGATAACAGTTTACTAAAAACTAGTAATGTTGCGTATGTATTCAAATGCCCAATGGGAGAATGAGTATCCAAAAATAATACATATATCGATATGACTTGAACTAGTATCTCTCGCCGCTTTACATATCACCTCTCCCCTCCTATAGTTCCATTTCACAATATCTGGTAAAACATGACACAACCAAAAAAGATTTCAGATACATATTAGAAAGAAACACTGCCACCATCGCGGTCTAAAATTAAAACCTCTGTCTCCCCATAATCGAAGCTTTACTAATTCGAGAGAAAAAAACTATCATCAACCAAGCTCGATACGAGGCGGGAAGTATACTAAAATGATTTTAATAAAAAATTAAAAGAAAAACAGTTTAAATCATCTTTCTTAATCAATTAACCAATTTTAATTTGTGTAACCTCTTACGTGCCTGAAAAGGACTCATGAGAGTCGAAAACGTTTGCAGTTTGGGAAAGTTCATAATCAGAACATGAGATCGTTGTTCTGCGAATTTGAAAAGATGGATAAAAAAAGGAACAAACAGGTAGTGCCAATATTGTTTAATCAAACAAACACACATATATATATATATATATATATGTATATATTTATAAATATATATATATATATATATATATATTATATATATATATATATATATATATATATATATATATATATATATATATATATATATATATAGGGACGAATCGCTTTAGAAAGATGTGTTCCATCCACCAGACTACATACAAAGATATATCATAAAATGATGTACCCATTTCTTCGTATTTTCAGATCGTCTTTACAGCTTCACAGGGAAACGACGGTATACAATATTATAAACCATTCTAGAGAATGGTATTCGGTTTAATATGAACGTTAACATATTTAATTCTTTTGACTCCTTTTAAAAAAAGCAACGACAGTTTTAACAAGTTAATATTTGTAATATATTTCTAACTTTTAGATAGTTTTTAGAAAGTGTATGTAGTGTCTGCGTGTTGTCGTATAATCTCAAAATAGACATGACATCTGAAAATACAAAAAATAACTATACGAGTATATTGTACAGCCAGACAACACCGGATCTTTTTGTGGACATCACAAATCTGGCTATAGCTCTGTGGCGATCTATAAATATATGATAACATTTTTAGTTTAAATGCGTATATATGTATGAATATATATATATATATATATGAATATATATATATATATATATATATATATATATATATATAGAGATAGAGAGAGAGAGAGAGAGAGAGAGAAAGGTTATATAATAAAAAGATGGCTGCTTGAATAGAACGGAGATATATATATATATATATATATATATATATATATATATATATATATATATATATATATATATATATATATATGTATATATATATATATGTATATATATATATATATATATATATATATATATGATTTCCTTGTGAGAACTGGATCCAATATTAGTTGCTTCTTTTCTATTTTTTTCTGCATGTTGCCGTAACACATTTTTTTCTGGAGGCGTACTTTGGATTTTTGAATAGCATCATTGACGAAAGATCTTGGAGATATATACATTTTTTGTGGTTTATCCATGTGCGAAACGCTCCGTCAAAATGCACCGGCATTTTTGGTTTTGGAAAATAATGAAAAATAAGTAATAAAAACTTTGTCACTGGATTTTAGCGTAATATTGTTTATATATATATATATATATATATATATATATATATATATATATATATATATATATTTGTGTGTGTGCGTATATATATATATATATATATATATATATATATAGACAAAAAGAAATGATATATATATATATGTGTATATATATATATATCTTTGTTCTATTTAAAAGAAACGTAAACCCTGAGCACATCGTTTGTTTTGCAAGACTTATATATATATATATATATATATATATATATATATATATATATATACAGGGTGGGCCAAAATAAGGGTCCTATCTTTAAATTTGAATAACTTCCACAAAATAAAAGTTAAACCCACCAAACTTTATGTGTGTGTAGACTGACCCTTCCGAGATTTTTTGAAATAAACAAAACAAATTTTAGCCGAAAAACACTTCTTAAAACTTACAAAAACTAAAGTATTGTTTTTTACACTGTTTTGAGTTTTTTAAGCAAAAATAATGTTTTCTAAATGAGGGTACGTTCCTTAGGGCTAATACGGCTCATGCTTGCTTTGGAAGGGGTCCTTTACTTATTCTAAAAAAAAAAATTTAAAAAATCAATAAATAAAAAAGTTATGAATTTTAAAAAATAGGACCCTTATTTTTGCCCACCCTATATATATATATATATATATATATATATATATATATATATATATATATATATATATATATATATATATAAAAAAAATCTTTAAAAGACATAAACCAAAGATGCTACATCATAACCCAGTACTTGCTTCGGCGGTTTAGATCGGCGACGAGGAAAACTGACACTTCTACCGGACCTCGGCTCAGTATGGAGGGTCATGTAGGCTTACAACACGACTAAAACAACACTTTCAAAAGAGCGGATGAGCTCTATTGAGGCAACAGCCACTTACACACACACACACATACACAACCACACACACACACACACCTAGCTATATGCAAGGTGTATGGCCAACCCGCAGTGCCGAGCGTGGTGACTATGGCACAATCCCCTGAATGCAGACACCCCGAAAAAAGGCTACCAGTTCCCAGTAGGTCTGAATTCACCATCCAAGGCATCAAGAGGATTAACAATAGAGGAGAAGGAGTGATAAAACAAGTTGGAAAGAAACGAGGGAGGAGTTCCTCAACCAAGACTGAAATAAAAAAAGACCCTGCTGCTGCTGCTGCTGCTGATGATGATGATGATGATGATATATATACATATATATTGAGAGTAATTGATTAAATTAAACGCGAAAGAATTGACTAAGTGTTTATATATATATATATATATATATATATATATATATATATATATATATATATATATTTATATGGGGTAAGGTACACGATATTCATGAAAATGAAATGCCGTGGTAGAAAAAAATGTCTGAAATAAAAGAAGATGAACGGAAAACAGGTTAAAATGCAGGAAAAAAAACAAAAACAAGAGAGTTGACCGCTTTCGTTCTTATAAACGAACGTTTCCAGGAAAAAAAGAAAAAAAAGACGTTAATACGAACGAAACCGGTCAAATCTCTGGTTTTCTTTTTCTCCTGCATTTTAACCTGTTTTGTGTTTGTCTTTTTTTTCACACACACACACACACACACACATATATATATATATATATATATATATATATATATATATATATATATATATATATATATATATATAAATATGCAGCATATGTTATGTTGGTAACTAACAAAGATCAATACTAGGAATACAGTTTTAAATAGATTACTAACTTAAAACATAAACATGTTTACCAGACTTCTTCGGGATGAGATGACCCTTAAAAAGTTGATATGCAGTAAAGCAAAACAGCTAACCACCTTAACATGTCGAGAGAAAAAAGGTGGATATTTTGTTTTCTTTCGGGAGTCGAACGCTGTACATAAAATTGATTAGGAATGTATACGTACACTAACATTTATCTAAATAAATGCTGGTACGATTATAGTCTATAAGCTACTCGCGATATGTTCGGCGTTTCACAATCAATGACGACCCCTGTAGACTATTTTTCTTAGCGATGAACACATTTTAAACACCACCGTACTAATTTCTTCCTTCTATAATTTTCGTTACTTTCACAGATTAGAACCCACGCTAAATTTGACCATAAACCTAACACTACCCTAAACCCTAACCCTAACCTAAACCCTAACCCTAACCCTAACCATAATCCTAACCCTAACCTTTACGATAATGCTAACCCTGATCCTAAGAATTACCTCTAACCCAAACACTAACCCTAACACTAATCCTTACTCTAACGATAGCGTCAAACTTAAAGCGGGGCCTAATCTGTGAAAGAACCTACTTTTCAAGTTACGCATGCAAAAAAATTAAATTAAACCATCGTATGTTCAATGTATGGATGAGAAACGCGGACGCTGACCCCTATTTAATGAAGATGAAATATATTCATTCCAAACTATGTGTACCGTAGCTTCAAAATATATACGTTTATGGCGATCTATCTGTAAACACCTTAGAAGGCGTTCATGAACAATCACACAACCAACTAGAATCTACAACTTTATATAACTTACAGTAATTGCTATTTTAATATAGAAAGCGATACTTACTAGATACTTTTATACAGGATTTGTGGTGAATATGTCATATGATCACTGGCTTCTGTACGTACATAGCTATGATCTATTTCTATTTTCCACTCGCGTAATTGGTGTCGGCCAAGGGATCTAATATGGCTGAGTAGAGGAGTCCTTAATAAAATGGCGCTACTACATGAACCACAAATATAGTTAGTCTAAATGATGTATGTACATATATATATATATATATATATATATATATATATATATATATGTACATATATATATATAATTTTATATGTATATATGTATATATATTAATATATATATACATATATGTATATGTATATATATATAGATACATATATATATATACATATATATACATATATATATATATATACATATATATATATACATATATATATATATATATATACATATATATATATACATTCAGTGTATAATCACGAGACATATATACATATTTATATATATATATATATATATATATATATATATATACATATATATATATATATATGTCTCGTGATTACGCACTGAATCTACGAACTGCGTCCAAGCCCATGTCACCACCAGCAACCGCCTGCAACCGCCTGCAACCGCCACCCATGTACTAATGAGTGTAGAAAGCTCGAATTATTACACATTTCAATATATATATATATATATATATATATATATATATATATATATATATATGTATATATATATAATCATTTCTCCAATTTTGATCAAAATCCATTACATGTTTTCGATTCTAGTAAAGTATCTAAAATATAAGATTTAAGTTTAAGGATTCGTAAAAATAAATTGAGATTTATGGAACGTGTTAAATTTGTGTCTAATGGCTATTAGTCAAATCCAATGCAAATATTTAATATTTAAGTTTTAAAATTCAAAGTTGTGCACGTATTATTCCCCTCAAACCCCTTTTAAAATACTCTAAGGGAACTGAACTTTAAGCATAGTTATTAATTAATGTCTGATTATTATTTTTTTAATTTTACAAATATAAAAGTTGTTTATCCTCTTTTTTATCCCTTTCGCATTGAACTAATATGAACTAAATATAGCCCGCATTACGCTTCATTACGCCTTACAACACCGTCTCAAAATTCATATATATATATATATATATATATATATATATATATATATATATATATATACTCCAGGCAAGGTAAACATCCACCGGATAGAAATCCAAAGAATTTCAACCGGGCTTATAAAAAGTGCTCAATATCAAATAGAGCTTTTATATATATGCACACCGGGGCAGCAATAGGTATTCATGTAGTATGCACACCGGGCGGCAATAGGTATTTATGTAGTATGCACACCGGGGCGGCAATAGGTATTTATGTAGTATGCACACCGTGACGGCAATAGGTACTTATATAGTATCTGCACCGGGGCGGCGACAGGTACTATTTAGTATGAACACTAGGGCGGAGATATGTAACTATATAATATGCACACCGGGGAGGAGATATGTACCTATATAGTATGCACACCGAGGCGGGGATATGTACCTATATAGAAGGCGCAGACAGCAGTGGTAATTTTATAGAAATATGTAATACTTTTGCCCTGGGCAACGTAGGAGAAATGGTGGGGAAGAAACAGCTTTCGCAAAAGGCAAAATGAGTAAGTACCGGTGAAATTCGGCGACCAGGGAAGAGAAAGGTAGAAAGATAAAGAGACGGCTATAGAGAGAGGGAGAGAAATAGAAGTTTGAATATAAAGATGTTACACACGCGATTTCTCTTCAATTATATGTGTTTATGACCCCGAGCAACGCCGGGTAGCCCCGCTAGTCGAATCATAAAACAATAAATACGAATAGTTCATCAATAAGATGCAATATATTAATTAGTTAATTGCCAGACGTCGATCGTACAAGACTTTCTAAGTTTATTAGGAAGCTGTTTTTTTTATACAAAAAATAAAGTTGGCGTTGTATTATCACCATCAATGCAACAAATAGCTCAGCTTTATCAAGATAAGTAAATGCATTGTGTATCAATTGCATGAAGAAGTTATTAAAACACCCAAAAAACAAACATTCCTTTGTTCTTTTGTTTCATATGAATTTACAAAATATAAATGTTTTTCGTTCAGAGGATACATATGTTTGCACATGATCAATACATTCAAATCGAAATTCGATGAAAGGTATTTTTTTTATTTTCATATTTTTTGTTCATTATCGATCATGTTTGTTTTTTTAATTTATTTTATCTTCTTTTTTTTTCTAAACGTTGACCCTAAAATCGATGGCGAATAAAGACTTCCGTTTATTTAGTTGTTCAGTAGCCAAAAAGCCAATATGATAAAATATTGCAAAGTACTAAAAAACCCATGCGCCAAGAAGGGTAAAGCCATTTTTTATAAAAGTAAAAACCTACGCCGCCGAGAGATTATAATCTTAAAAGAGACACATCCTTTTGGTACATAAATCTGGAATAAATAGTGATTTAAGTGTTTTTATACACAGTGTCTGCAAAGTCTGCACATATAAGATAATTGGATATGCGCAAGTTTTCATACCTGATTTGGTCGCCTTGGCATTATTCATGTAACCAAGGGTCTGATTTGAACCTTATATTCTTCTTCGTCGAAAAATAGGGTATGATTTTGCCCGACCCTAGTTTTAAATATTGGTCGAGCATAATTTTGTTAGTTAAGAATAACAGGAAATAGGATTCAGTCAGGGGCAGCTTAGTGTAAAGTCTTCTGTTCTGCGCATCTCCCGATACTGTCCAGATTTAATCTTCCGTGGGGTCATCACAAATGTTTCTCCGACCTAAATTGAAGTCATCCAAATGTTGATTCTTTATAATAAAATATATTATTTTAAACCGGAAGTTCACAAAGTGTCACTACTTTGCAGGCGAATATATTAAAAACATTATTTTCAACATTTTCGTTCGTTTTCTAATACCGGCATCAACTTAAAAGCGATAAAAATAATTTTTATTATCATCATAAAATCTACTAATACTGCTTTCTAGGGGAAAAAAATAAACCTGTCCTCACCCACCACATGAGCAAATGCCATAAGATGTGGATCATTCTTACAAAATTTCATCTTCCTAGGTCTAGCAGTCTAAAAGTGTTTTTAAAAGACACAGAGAGACAAACATCTTTTTTACTAGTAAGGTGCCCCATTGAATTTTGAGTGATAAGCAAATATGTAGAAATCAAATTAAATAAATTAAAAAATTTTCAACCTAACTCGAATTTTTATACACTGATGAAGTCTCCTCATGAATATCAGTGATATTTTGTATATCATGAAAATATATGTTCTTGAAATAGGCAGAAACAATTGTTTGTAAATAGAGTTTTCTTGAAGGAAATATGGAATGTTTCTGAATAACTAAACTTTACATGTTAAATTAAGAGTCCTAGTCGTACATGTTTGAGCTATAAATAAACCTTTCTGTTAACCTAAAAGAATTTATATTTTCACAACTTTAGGATGTCAGATCGATCTTATGTGTGCTAGAAATAGACGTGACGTCACATGACCAAAGTACGTCAGTCTGTTTGGAAGCATACCCGTGTGAAATCGGGGCTGTAGATATATCCAGATAAGATAGGATAAAGCTGTAATCTTTATATGTTCCCCCGTGCCAAACTCGTCAGTGGTTTTCAACAAAACAAAGCGAATAAAGAACTTCTTGTCTTCAACTGTTTGCCTTGTCTTGGTCCTTATTTTCGGGGTATGAACAAACTTGCTTGCAGGCGGCATGCTCGGTCAGGCAACATCACTTTGTTACAAACGTTCATGTATTTTAATTGATTATACTTGTAGAGCATTGTTATAGGAGGTATATATGACAGTAGGAGGTGCACCTGCCGACACGTCCATTCTTGGCTATTTTTGTAACCGACTAGATTGTTCCATAAAGGAAGCTAGTTTCCCCGCACCTTCTGGCTTTGTGCTATATTTTGCTGTATTTTTGCAAGAACATTCCGACGGATTTCATTTTAAACCATCGGCCCAGACAACCTGTATTATGCTCTTCGGATAAGTCTGGGCGATATTTCGACACACTTTTAAACGTTGATTTGTTTGACACTATTAACACTATTAACGCATCGGATTAATTAGTTAGCAAGAGTAAACACTATTAAGATATAAAAGCTATCGAAAACCATACCTCCACACATTTAGCCTCATGATATTTTTCTGGCATGAAACATGAACATTTCTGTGTAGCTTACTTGCCATGAATAAAATTTGTTATGGTAGTAATAAGCTCGCATTGCGGATTGAGCGCTGTTTAAATAAATACTGAACACACACACACACACACACATATATATATATATATATATATATATATATATATATATATATATATATATATATATATATATATGATGGACTCTCTCGTCGGTTTCGAGGTATGAGGTTCCGTCAACCCTGTTTATTGAACCCTGTGTTTGAGTCGCAAATGACTCTTTAGTCCTGCGAGTGATTTGCAGAGAAGTCCACAGATTATGCAAGAGTGACTTTAAGGCTAGAACAACAGCAGATATTTCGTTTCTTTCCCTAGTTTCATGAAGTTTGACAATTTTCGATGCTGCATTATTCCTGATGCCATTATGGCATGCCCTCGTCCATTCATCACGATCAATTGGTGTGTCTCAAAGGAAACATGGTTAATATTTGCCGCTGAGGTTACGTTTTAGCTTGGATTTGTATATGCACATAAATAAACGCAATATATTATATTACCTTATACTATTGAATATATATATATATAATATATATATATATATATATATATATATATATATATATATATATATATATTATGTGTATGAGGAAATAATGACAGTGTGTTTAACTACGTAAATAAGAGCATACTATATTGATACTTTTATAATATCATACAATGATTAGACACACGTGCCGATGGTTTCTGGGCACGAGGTGTTTAAATAGTACCCATTCATTGGCGGCTGGATAAACGGCACACTTTTTGCTAACACTCGTTTTGCATCAAAATGTGCGGATGGCTGGGTAGTATTCCAACACCTATTGCTTAAGACCCCGCCGTTTATAGCCAACAAAAATATAATTGTATAATATATATATATATATATATATATATATATATATAGAGAGAGAGAGAGAGAGAGAGAGAGAGAGAGAGAGAGAGAGAGAGAGAGAAAAGAGAGAAAGAGAGAGAGTGAGAAGTTAACGACGCAGACTATAGTTATAGGCCAACAACATTTAATATCACTGAGTGCTGTTCTTGATACAAATTGTTTTTTCACTTTTCCAAATAGTCGATTTAGTATTTCGGTCAAATGGTGTATATTAGTTTTCTGGGTTTCTTTTTCGATTTTCATTCCCTTTTTTGGGAGTACTTTCAAGTTGAGTCGTCCAATCATCTTCAAGCGGTGTTAATCTTGCTGTCTATTCTAATATGGTTTAACTGCTAGATTTTTTTTAAAACTGCAAGTAATTTACATATTTGACGCAAACGTTTTCGGCCATCATTGGTCGTCTTCAGACGGATGATTGATCAATGCAAAATAAAATTGTTGAATTTATTAAGAAGACGTTTCCATGTGATTAAAACATGTTTTTAATGTTTTTAATCACATGGAAACGTCTTCTTAATAAATTCACCAATTTTATTTTGCATTGATCAATCATCCGCCTGAAGACGACCAATGATGGTCGAAAACGTTTGCGTTAAATATGGAGATTTCATACACTCCATGGTTAATAGTAAAAGATCTATCGTTCGACGAATAGAAAGATTGGATCACAAAAGGAATAAACAGAAGTTGGCTCTCCTGTTTAACCAGATATGTATAAAAGAAGGACTGTTGCCTAATTATACAAAATGTAAACTATATGATCATGAAGCAATACATAAACCCAATACCACCAATTACAGGTTCAACCTAGTGGAACGTGAGATACAATCTAGCAGAGTAAAGATTAGGGAATTCGAGGAAGAAATTCGAAGCATGGAATATCGACTGCAATCTGAGACTACAGCTGAACATATCCAGGAATGGCTTTCGGACCTTAGAGCACACAACATCACGTTGAACATGAACAAATTAATTTTTAAAAACATTACAGATTATATAATGGAGAAATTAACTTCCCTGATACTAGAGATAACTATATTAACCTATCCACAATTCAACTAAGTAAACACCAAAAAGAACTATTAAACCTAGGCCCAAATTGTCACATTCAAAAATGATTAAACCCCATCCAAAAAAGTTGAAATCGAACTCTTATTTCAAAACATTAATAAACAAGCAGAAGAGAACAAAATCCACATACATCCAGACACCCGCTACACCCTTAAAGCGGAATCCATTAAAAATAGAAGCACCTGTAACAAACCGCAATTACTTACTACTGACCTTAGAAAAGCTGCTAAAGAATTAAAAAATCACCCAGACATTATTATTAAACGCGCAGATAAGTCTAACACATTCGTTAAAGTTAGCAAAGAACAATACTACTCTAAATTAAATGACATTTTATCAGACACATCAACATTTAAAAAAATACAACGTAACCCTACCGACCAACTTAAAACACACATCAATAAATTAATGACAAAAAACAACGCTCATACAGATTCCATAAAACTTAACAAAATCATCGGCGAGTATAAGCCCGGTTACATATACAGAAACATTAAAACACATAAAATTAACTACCCACTGCGACCTATTATATCTCAAATCCCCACACCTATACACACACTTGCCAAAACCCCCAATAAACTATTACACCTTATCTGCCCCCTAGCTATAGAGTAAAATCATCAGATGGATTATTAGATATCCTACATACGGTACAACCTAAAGATTAACTGTTAGCTTCTTTGGACGTTGATAACTTATTTACAAATATCCCAGTACACGAAACTATTAACATAATTATTAACAGCATATACAATAACTCAACTCTCCCTGCACTCAAAATAAACCCAAATATATTACGCAAACTCCTAATTTCTTGCACCACTGAGGTACCGTTCTATGGTCCTAATGGTAACTTATACACCCAGGTAGATGGCGTTTCAATGGGATCAGCCCTAGGACCATTGTTCGCTGAATATTATATGTCTAACCTAGAAATGAAAACTTTTGATATTATCCCTTAACCTTCCATATATGTCCGATACGTCGATGACATTCTCCTACTGACAAAACACTTATCTAATTTAACTCAAATAAAAAATTCTTTCCAAAATAATTCAACATTAAACTTTACACAAGAAATTAATATCAACAAAAAAATTCCCTTCCTAGATATAGAAATAGAAATGTCTTCAGATAAATTTATCACTTATCCGTATAAGAAACCTACTAGTACAAATTCCAACTTGCTTACTTTTAAGGGTGAATGCCCTGATAAATATAAAATGGCTATCATAAAAAACCTAATCTATCGTGCCAAAAGGAACTCCTCCCATAACGAAATATTTTTTAAAGCACTTGCCGATATTAAACAGACATTAATTAACAATAACATCCCTAATTACTTAGTAGATCAACAAATAAAAAACTCACTAACCGCCATAAATAAAAACACTAACAACAACATTACTAATAATAATATAAACTTGTTCTATTGCAACCAGATGCACCCCAACTATAAAGTAGATTAAAAAATCATTAAAAATATTGTACATAAATATATATCCCCTGTAGATAACGACTTTAAAATTAGATTTATTATTTACTACCAAAGGTTTAAAACAAGCAAGTTACTAATGAAACATAATCCTACCGACAATGGCTTACTAAAAACTAGTAATGCCATATACATGTTCAAATGTCCTATCGGAGAATGTATCTCTGCCAACAGCACGTATATTGGCATGACTAGAACCAGTATTTCACGTCGATTAACTTGCCACCTGACCTCCCCTCAAGCTCCATTTACAAACACCTTACAGCACATAACATCTCCAAAGATAAGTTTAAAAATATCTTAACCGGTAGTACATCCATCCTTGCTGTGTCATTTTGCGGTATTCGCCTCCCCATAATGGAAGCATTGTTCATTCAATTAAAAAAGCACTACATCAACCATGCTCGTTATGAGGGGTGCGAAGGCGTGTTGAAATGCTGTTGAATGTTTGTAATGTTTTTACTCACATGGAAACGTCTTCTTAATAAATTCACCAAGAGAGAGAGAGAGAGAGAGAGAGAGAGAGAGAGGGGGGTATGAAGAGCAGGACGAGAGTGGGGGTTTGATCCAACCGCTGCTTCTGTTGGAGATGGTAAACATCTATTTCTCTATTCTCACTTTTCTCTTTCCCCCACCCTAACATTGCCAAAACGAAAGAAAATAGTATTATTCTTCTTTTACTAACCGACTGACTCGCCATAGGAAAGCATCTGATGAACCCCATTCCGAGGATGAAATAAATGATAATGAAAATAGCTTAAAAGTTTGTTTTACTTTTTCATTCTTTTTAACGTAATTCTTACTCTGTTTTGCATTGAGCTCTCATACTCAGGATTTCCTACAAAAAAGTACTCGATCCAACACCCACACTATGAATATGGTTGCCTTTCTGTGTAATGATTACACATCAACATAATTGGCAGCTTTCGTTAATGAACTCTGTCAATGATGAAGAGTATGTTTTAATGATCATCTTTTCCAATACTCACATTAACAAATATCAGAGATTAGAGCGGGCAAAATATAATAGAGGCCATCGCAATTATTACAAACAGTAAATAAATATTTAAACTGTTAAAAAAAACCATCTGTATTACCCTATGTAACCGACAATTCGCCGAATACTCTTTTCCTTGGGGTATCATCACTTAAGAGGCGTGAGACAAGATGTCACTTATTCATAACTCAGCTCACACCACTTAAAATATTAGACCCGCAGGATGAGCTCATTGAACAAAATATCCGTCATATGGGCCAATCAAAAATGTGAACAATTTGCATATGTTTTA
>OY744525.1:33104768-33127268 GCA_963556195.1 Sepiola atlantica
ATCATAACAAAATGACATTAATGCGGGTGACCCCAGGTGTCTATACTTAGATTTTTAGAAGATTGTCACTGTGGCTAAGTGATTAACGATGCGTACTGAAGACCTGGGCGTGCCGGGTTTGAATACAGTTTGTTCCACAGAAACACTTTCATCAACATCCACACATGACCTTGTGGCTAATCTCCTGGGGAGGAAGTACATTAAATACCTGGACTTTTATCATTTCTCACCTTCGAAAACGCATTCCCGTGATGCAATTGTGTTAGAGATGGGTATATTTGCCCATGACAATAACATGGTCATTTTCAAGTCCAATGTTAACAAACTCTTGTTGAACCGTCTTCTTAAGAAATCAAATTTTGCCCAGGTTCAACCATCGTTACCAATCGTCATTGTGTTGTCTCACCGCCCATCTTACAAACTCATGAAGTAATATCCTCAAGTGGTCTTTAACCGTCGGTAAGCGGTGACTCATTAGTTCATAGAAAAGCATCTTCTCTTATTAGCTGTTTTATGTCGTAGAACATTTAAGTGTATATATAATCTCTATAAACGGGATGAGTTACTGTTTTTTTTAACGTATTGTTTTCTGTAGGGCACCCTGTACAATCTCATGGTCGATATCTGCTAGATTAAAAAACACACTGTTTATTAACTGATCATTTTTATAGTACAATTATCACGTCGCTTGGATGTTCTGCTTTTCAGATATAAATTGCTAGAACGTGACATACACTTATAAAATACCATGTATATCAATTTAAATCCTATTTAAGATAGGCGAGTTTGAACTCGGTTATCAAGAAAAGAAGAATGAACTGATTTGGACACATCGTCAGAAGAGGCCTTGAAAGCAATATTTACCAAGCATACAAAGAATAATTTTCCGGTAAAATACCTTGTGGTAGCTCTACAAATCGCGGAACTGATCAGATCGGCAGCAATGTAGAGCTTCCGTTGCTAACAGTAAAAGGATTAGCAAAGCTCTGAACTATATGGAAGGATTGTGTACTTAGAAATCGTGCAAACATATGAGGATTATACAATAAAGTAAGTAGGGGCTTTCAAAATATTCAGAGATTAGGTAAGTACAATTGATGCGTAGCAACACTGACCTGTGGACGTCTATGTGACGCATTTTTGCTTAGTACCGCCTGCATAAAGGCACCTTAAAGTTCATCCTTCTGACATCCTTCAATGATACACAAACCAGAACAGGCCTCATTGAAGGCGCTATTTATTATTCTGATCGAGTTGCGACTATAAAAGAGCGATTCTATTAAATATTAAAAGAACACATTGATAAGGACAGCCGCGATGTAGACAGCTCAGATTATCTGCAGCTTAAATTACCTATGATGAACTCCAGCAATAAACAAACAATTCGTAATGTCTAAGTTAATTAAACGTTCAGAGGTGGGAAAGTAATGATTGTGGTGATTCGGGCATGGAAAAGACAATTATTAAATTTCGCACCTCTTACCCGCCATCCAAAACCGTAATGGCCGTTTCATTGAGGCATCCGTATTGTCTTCAGGCACAAGACAGTCATTAGTAACCAAACTTGATTGGAAGAAGTAGATCTATCAAAGTTATACATGAAATGTGTCGAAAGTATATTAATAAAAAGCTGCGAAAAGGATATTTTCACCGATGTCCTTGAGTTATCTTGTTACACATCAACTATCGTGTTTCATTAATTTACACATTTACTTGCCTACGAACGAGGGCATAGTTATACACAAGGGTGTGTTTGATGGGAGGTAATTCCAGCTATCTACACCGGGCACTCTGTACTTGAGCCACAATTAAAAATTGCCTCAGTTTATGAAAAATTATCCCGTTCTGGATGAGACCGGAACAGATACTACGGTAAAAGAGAAACAGTCTACTTGATGACGGCTTCCGGTTTTTATATCGGGAATAGGCAAACAGTGTTTATTAAAAATAAACTACAATTTACATTTTAAGTGGGAAATTTTTTTACGGGGAGGCAAGTAATAATTTGTTTTCACCATTTTTTAAAAACTTTTTTAACTTGTTTGTATAATTAGAAAATTTATGTATTACAAATAATAAAACGAAACTTTTTTTCATAATTGGAATGGTTTTTTTGGGGATTGAACATATTTTCTAAACAGTTAATTTACTGTTTTTTTATAATTATACTTTTCTTTTAATTATAAATACATAAGAAAATCAAACTGGTGTGTAACATTTGATTTTTTAAATTTATTTTTCATTACAAAATATCAAATGAAAGTATTTTTTATAATTGGATTTTTTATTACAAATCATAAAATCTACTTTTTTATGATTAGATTTGTTTGGTAGTTTTAATACATTATTTAAATAGTTTATTTTGATAATATTTTTAAGTAGTTTAGTTACGATTTTTTAATAACTGAAATGTTTAAAAATTCCACCAAAATCTAAGCGGTCGAAAATGAATAGGTACTGTTTTTGATGGGCACCGCTTGTAACTCTCCGATTTCAAAACAAGAAGCCGTCATCAAGTATACTTTTTCTCCATTACCGAGTCTACAATTTGAATTATTTATGCACAAAGAAGATTAAATTCTATTAAGAAATTAGACACATGCCCATCAAAACTACTTGACCATTCGTACAGGCCTTTTCTTTCATTATTTTTCCATATGCCCATCACGTTCACTTCAGCATCACCACACTAACACATTTACTTTATAGAACTACCCTAAGTAAAATATACCTACCCGTTTCAATTGACCGCTTGCTGTTGGAATTCCGTTCCGGCTCCATGTTTCTCCGACTGTGCCAACATTCAGAAATTTAAATGTAATGTGAACAAAACAGAGAGTAGAAAGAGAGACTTGGGTTACGTTTGAGCAGCTTCCTAACTCTCGCTTCTCTTATTTTGTCCTTTAGTCTTCGCCTTATATAATCGATATTTCTGGCAAAAGATGGAGAATTGTTGTTTTCTTGGTCGGAATCTATCAATCTAACACTTATCGTTGGCTAGTTTTTTTTTTACCTTGAAGTGGTTATTTTTAAAAAGATATTCAAACACACACCTTGCTAAACGCCTTCTCACTTAGGAAAGCTCCTTTAAATCTAACCCCACAGTAGTCCCTTACGACTCAGTGGCAATACACTTTATTGGGGTGAATAAAAATGAAGGAAAAAACTAATGGATAATCTGCAAAAACGCATAATGGAAACAGTAGACATGATCAGACCAGATATGCTGCAGAAAGTAAATACAGAGCCATATTAACGTGTTTATGGTTTCAGGGTGTCTGCAATACCAACGTATAGGACTTCATGGGATCATGTGATTGCAGCGACGAATGTATGTAAATGTTGCAATAGAATTGTATTTTATATCTGCTGGAAATCAAATATCGTTTGTGTGGTACTCAGCCCTGTTAATTGGCTCACTTCGTTTGCGTTAACATCAGATGGGTCTAATCCCTTGATCTGGAATATTCACACAGATAAATGTTTTCTTTACAGCTAAAATCAGTTTGTTGCGATAGGCAACCACATGACGTCACATACTTATAAAAAATGTTAAACAGTTTTGTTTAAGTAGTTTTCTTTTTCTGTCCCGCTGTTGTGGCAAAATGCCAGGATTTTATTGAACCCACAGGGTCATCAATCACTTTACTGACTGTGGATTTTAAAAGCTTGTTTACACTAGTGACAAGCTGAGATTTTCTAAAACAGGGACACCAGTTCAATGATGCGTACACGTTTCATTAGTTAAATGGGTTGGAAAAATTTGAGTCTTTAAGTTTTCAAGAATACATCATAGCTCGAGAGTGTTAGAATTATTTAAATTTACTCAGACCTTTGGAATCAGTTGCTTTCTATATCTCTTGATTCTGCAGAGGGTTATTGCAGCTTTATTTTATCGATGCAATTAGTATGTTTAAATGTGTTATATTCGGCATTCCAAAGGCTCCATGCAAAAACTGGTAAAATTTTAAGTATCCACTATGTTTGCTTGTTATTGCGGTATATCAAGCCTTTGCTGATTAGGTAATGTCAACACCAATCTCTTTTGAAAAAAAACACCGTACGCTCAAAATTATAGACATCTTCAAATATTTACACATGTTCGGTTTAACTTCTATTTGATATATATATATATATATATATATAGATCTGAATCAACAGACGCTCTCTCTTTCTCTTTCTTTTCCTCTATGTGTCTACCTTCCCACCACCTCTCCCCTCATCATTATTTGTTCCCTTTTCCACCTTATATTTTTATTTATTTATTTATTTATTTATTTATTTATTTGCCCTGTTTGTTTCAGATTCTAGATTTTAGATTTTTTGTTTTTCGTTTTTGTTTTTTAGATTTTTAATTTTTAATTTTTTAACGGCCTTAATTTTTGAAATGTTAAATTTCTTTCCTTCTTCTTCTCTTTCTCTATCCCTCCACTTCATTCTCTCCAAATATGATCTGAGGTTAAGATCGGATTATAACTCTGCCTGATGAGATCTCAGTTTATAGTAACTGTTGATCGATAACATCGACATGCCAGTATCGCAGATTTTGTACATGTTTTTGTAAATAAAATTATCATATATATATATATATATATATATATATATATATATATATATATATATATATATATATATATATATATATATATATATATTACAGTTCCAAGCCATAGCAAACACACGTTTTGTTAACACCTAAATATGACAGTTCTTACCACCATTAGAAAAATTAGGCTTGGAAAAATGGTGACGATGGGGTAAATCAACACTCCATGAAGCCACAAATTGGGACCTAATCATCAGATGAATTTCATGTGATACCCAGATTCTACTTCATGGAAAGATGGGACATTTTACACTCCAAAGATACGGACCTAAGTACCAGATTTAGATTTATATCATACCGAGGACACATTTAGTTAAAATAATAATAATAATAATAATAATAATAATAATAATAATAATAATAATAATAATAATAATGATAATAATAATAATAATAATAATAATAATAATAATAATAATAATAATAATAAAAGTCCTAAAGAAGGTGTGAAGCGACTGAGAAAAGAGAGAACCAAGCAGCTAGTAGGGTGCAGACAGTACTTGAATCTCAGGTAGGCTTATTTCCACCCAAATTCCACAAATAACAAAGGGTTGTTGCTTGCGAGAAAACAATAGTAAACGGCTGCTGAGATAACGCAAAATAGTCTGCATTTCTTATCGGCAAAAGGTGAAGAGTTCTGGGAATCTGGGAAGATCTTTTGTCACTCAGACTCCAAGAAATACAACTGGCTATTGTAAGTGAGCAATCAGATAGTGAATAAATAAGAAGAAGAAAGTTCATTAAACCCTGTAAAAAGACTAGGAGAAATTGAAATCAAAATGAAGATAGAACCCATACGAAACACTGCTAAAAAAGCTGAATAATAAAGTAAAATCCTCGATGATAAGTGTGACCAAGTAGATATAAACTGAAATAGAATAATACTTTATAAACACAACTAGAAACACAGAGACACGCTTACATGAAAAGAAAGAAACTGAAATTACGAGAGTAAATAAGAAGCATCACACAATATGACTCTCCTATATTTGTCAAATTAAGTGTAACTCTGAAAGAGAAAATATGTGGATTAGCAGAAAACAAACTTCTGTACGCGCTGTGACTTGATTACCCTAGTTCTGACTTCGATTATATTAGTGATCATATGATATACTCTTAACAACAGCATGAATCCAATGATGCGTCGACGTTTCAATAAGAGAATGTATAGATACTTTTCTTGACTCGACAAAACACACACCGTCGTCGTTAATTGCAATTAATTAACACTAACAATTACACTACCGACATCATGTGGTTTGTATTCATTCTTTATTATTTACTTTATATATATATATATATATATATATATATATATAGAGAGAGAGAGAGAGAGAGAGAGAGAGAGAGAGAGGGGGGAGGGGGGAGAGGAGAGGGGAGGGGGAATGATAACGACAATATACGATTTGCACTGTTTAAAATTTCAAGAATGAACACAATTACCTTTAGAATAGTTGAACTTTCCCCGATTTACTGTAATCGTTATAATTTAATGTGTTTTGCCTTTAATTTTACTGGTGTCTTTGGCATACAGGTTTCAAAGCCGGAGTGTAATCATAAGTTGAGTCATACCCAACTGTATCCTTAAGTGCTTTTTTATGGGGGTCAAAAGTGTTTCAATTCTATTTAATAATTGCGAGTATTATTACTATTTATTCAGTAGGAGTTTTCACACGAGTCATTTCAAATAATCGATCACTAGTAAAAACGTGTGCTATTCCCTAGAGTATGGGTAAAAACAAGCCTCCCCAGATGCCCAGTGCTCTACCCGTCTCCCTGTCAATATTATAATGCACTTAGCATTATTGCAGCAGTTGTTTATCACTTGCTTTCTCTAGGATTTGAGTTAAAAAAAAAGATAGATTGCAGTATTTCTATGCTCTTGCAGTCGAGGTCTCTATTGAGCTATCCCTCCTAGACTATTACGTTGTTTCAGTTTATCCACAGTCATGTTCACATTCATGTTCGTTACTACACACCGATGAGGGTGCAACTGCGATATGTTTGATGGAGGTGGTAGATTTATTATTTGTACTCACTAGAGAGTTATCACACAGCTAATCATCAGAGATTACTCACTGATAATAACCAGTAGTTTTCCCTGGAATCTCCCAATATGTTCAGTACTCTCTACCTCTTTCGGTAACTTTTGCAAATGACTTTGCATTATCGCAACATTCGCTTACTATTGATTTCTCGTTGGAAACGACCATTAGTCTTTAATGGGATTTGGGTGGCAATAATCCTTCCTAAAGTCCCAGTATTCTCTGCACTCATCCAGTGGAGATTTAGTTATTGCTCGGCTTTTCCATCCTTCTTGCCGCTTCACGACTATGTTGTGAGGTATCAGCCGACGGGGGTCACAGTTTACAAGAGTTCTTACAGATTCAGTACCCTCCCATCCTTTCGTTTTACTTCCGTTTCAATTTCTATGTTGCTGGTTAATGTTTGTAGATTTTGTGGGATTTTTCATCATCATCATCATCATCATCATTATCATCATCATCATCATCATCATCATCATCAGCAGCAGCAGCAGCAGCAGCAGCATCGTCGTTGTCATCATCATTATTATTATTATTATTATTATTATTATTATTATTATTATTATTATTATTATTATGTACTCACTAAGGGTCCTAACATAAATCATTATCAATGATTTATCACTGGTAATAACAAGTAATGTTCCTCAAGGTCTGAATAATAATAAGTCTCCAGTAATTTCCAGGATTCTTCGCTTTTCAAATCCATTGCAAATCATACTGCATTATCGCAACATCCTTTTATCATTGATCGTCGTTGGAATCTGACTGGTAATAAGTCAACCTAAGACTCCAATACTGTCGGTGTCCTCCATCCTCGATCTTTCAATCTTCCATGATCTTTTATGTGGTTCAATGTGCGTGTGTGTGTTTGGGGGAGTGTTCTCATGCGATTTACTAATTGTATCTTTTATTCTATTTCTATTTCAACTTCCCTGTAGCTGGTTAGCGTCCATTGGTTTTGTAGTTGGTTTCCGCATTCGACGAGTTTCAGTACGAGTTCCGTTGTTTTAATCATTGCTGTGCATTGTAAGCTTTCTCTGCTCTTTGAATCAAATTTCTTCCAGCATTTTCCAGGTTTTTCGAGACCGTTCCTAGTTCTCCTACGGTTATTGGTATTATGATGATTAACGCCATGTTCCATATTAATTTCACATCTCTAGAAATGTCCATGCATTATTATTATTATTATTAGTGTGATTGCTGTTATTATTTTAATTACTTTTAGTAGTTTTAGTAGAAGTATTATTATTATTATTATTAGTAGTAGTAGTAGTAGCTGTAGTAGTAGTAGTAGTAGTAGTAGTAGTAGTAGTAGTAGTAGTAGTATTTTAATCCCCTGTGAAACCAACATCACTAAACCATTGTATTGAACCCGGGGGATTAAGCACCACTAAACACATTGTTGATATCAAAACGTGTTAACAGTACTTGAGACTTCGATTTCATGATTGATCTGCTAAGATTCTCATATACGAGTACAATTATCGAATTATCTGTCAACGATACATCAGTTTAATGGTCTGGAAAAATACGAATGTTTAACATTTCAAACATAAAATTTGTATTTATTTGTAATCTGAATAATTGCATGTCATTTAACTATTGTTGAAAAACAGACACAATCGTGAGCTTAATATTTGCTGCACTCCTTGACGAAGTTATTGGGCGCGAGAAACAGCAGATAGTATTGGTAATGCATACCTGATAATTGTATCACGAAACAAAATTTGTTCAGAAATGTAAATAGCATGTGATAGGGTCCCGGTAGTTTACGCGTACCAAGACTCTCAATGTCATATTGGCTTCTTTTTTCCTCTACCATTGTAGCACTACTGTCCGGCGGTTTCGGTCCCAAAATGTATACCAGCTCCTCCTAGACAGCATGTGTCACGTTAGTTTGCTACTCGCGATACTCATAGTGGTCATTGCAGAGTGTAGAGTTTGTCTTCCTCCCCCTTTATTCTCTTCCTTTCCGTGAAACATGTGTTGTCATCGTCAAGGGAAATGGAGAATATTGCTAATCATGAGAGACTTGTTGTCACCAAGACATCAGGTAATACTCTATGTTGGTACCAGCGATCAATTACTGGTAATTGGTCTAAGAACTTCTAGTGAGTAAATAATAATAATAATAATAATAATAATAATAATAATAATAATAATAATAATAATAATAATAATAATAATAAAACTCTAAAGCTGGAGACGACTGAAGGCATGGAACTATTCGACCAAACAAAATGAGGGCGCTAGGCGAACAAGACAGCTATAAATATTTAAGAGTTCTGGAAGCAGACACAATCAGATCAAGAGAAATGAAAGAAAAGATTAGAAAAGAATACCTGAAAAGAACAAGAAAACTCTTAGAAACAAAATTATATAGCAGAAACCTAATAAAAAGAAGGAATACCTGCGCAGTATTACTAATAAGATACTCTGAACGATTCATAAGCTGGACAAAAGAAGAACACCTTGACCAGAGGACTAGAAAATTAATGAACATGCACAACACACAACATACGAAAAACGATACAGACAGACTTTACGTGAAGACTGACGAAGGGTGAAGAGGGCTGGTAAGTATAGAAAACTGTGTGGGTGACACTAAAAAGGAGCTGGAGAAATACATAAACCAGAACACAGAAAGGCTGATTACGCAGTAAGAGACACTGTCTCAACGAACAGCTCAGTAAGCACCTAAGCCGGAAACAAACAGACAAGCAAGGAAAAGTGAGAAGAAAGACAAATACATGGACGCTTCATAAGAATCGCAAGAAAAGAAACAAACGAAAATAGTTGGGCATAACTGAGAAAAAGACACCTTAATAGAGAAACGGAATCTCTACTGACGGTTCCACAAAACAATGCGATTAGGACAATCTATATTAAAGCTAAAATAGATAAAACCCACGAAAACAGTAAATGCAGATTGTGCGGACAAAGAGACGAAACAGTAAATCACATAATAAGTGGATGTCTAAAACTGGCTCAAAAAGAATACAAAAATAGGCATGACTGCGTGGGGAAAGCTGTACACTAGGATCTATGCATATAAATGCATTTCGAACACTCGGACAAATGGTACAAACATTAACCAGAGACAGAACTAAAAAAACGAAACACATCAAATCCTCTGGGATATGGAGGTGTAAACAGATAAACTCATTCAAGCAATGAGACCGGGTGTTAAAATTATCAACAAGAAGGATAAATCTTCGAAAATCGTAGATTTCGCCGTTCCAGAGACCACAGAGTGAAGATCAAAGACATGGTGAAACGAAGCAAATACACGGAACTAGCCAGAGAACTAAAAAGAATATGGAGCATGAAGAACGTCAGTATAATACCAATAATCGTAAGTTCACTAGGAACAACCCTCCCAAGAAACGGAATAAAGACTGGGAGAAATTGGAATCAAAGGGAAGACTGAGATTATACAATGCGTGGTAATGATAAAAACAGCTGACATCTTCAGAAACATCTTTTAATGCGGAAACGTTCCCACTTAAGCTACGAAGACTAACCAATCACATGCAAAGTGCAATAGGAAGAAAATAAAATCACATAAAGGGCACAACACGAACCAAGGAACAGATACTACAAGAAATTTCATAAAGTACACCACCCCACGTACACACAAAAACTGATGGCGCCAGCCCCGGTTGATACCACACAAAACAGTCGTGAAGGGTCAAGGAGTATAGAAAGATCGAAAAAGGAGAGCACTAACCAGACATCCACTGGAAGAGTTCGGAGAGCACTGGGAAATTTGCGAGGCTTATTCGCATCCAAATCCCAGAGAAGGACAATGGTCGTTGCCAATGAGAAATCAATGGTAAGCGTATATTGTGATAACACAAATTAATTTGCAGTAGTTATCGAAAAAGGTGGAGCGCACTCAACATCTATAGATACTTGTTGTCACTCAGACTACAGTGAACACCACTGTTAACTAACGGTGAACACCACTGTTAACTAACAGTGAACACCACTGTTAACTAACGGTGAACACCACTGTTAACTAACAGTGAACACCACTGTTAACTAACAGTGAGCAATCACTGATGACTGCCTATGTGAGAACTTCTAGTGAGTAAACATAATAAGGCGTATTTCTACTCAAACTTTAAAAAAATGACAAACCGACATCACCGGAAAGAAATCAATGATAAACGGCTGTGGCCATAACGCAAACAGATTTGAAACAGTTATTGACAGAGCGAGAGGGGGCTGAAAATCTCAAGAAAGATAGGTGCTTATTCAGACTCTAGGGAACAATACCTGTTATTTCCAGTGAACAATTATTGATAATAACTTGTGTTATAACTTATCGTGAGTAAATAATAATAAAAGTAATTAAAAAATAATGATAATCAATATAAAAATATTAATAATAATAATAATAATAATAATAAAATGATATTATTAATGATAATTATAATTATAATATTCATAATAATAAGAAGAAACAGGACTGCGTCGAAAAGCAGTACACCGAGAACTATGCACACGACTGCATTTCGAACACGCGGACAAATGGTACAAATATAAACGAGAAACAGTACTGGAAAACGAAAATCAGACAATCCTCTGAGACATAGAGGTGCACACAAATAAACACATGCAATGAGGCCGGATGTCATAATAATACACCAAGAAGGAAAAATCCTGCTAAATTATAGATTTTGCCATTCCAGCAGACCACAGAGTTAATATCAAGGGAACAGAAAAACGAAGTATATACACGGAACTTGCCAGAGAATTTAAAGGGATACGGAGCATGAAAAGAGTGAATATTATACCAATACTCGTATGATCATTAGGAACAGTCACCAAGAACCTGGAAAAAAGACTGGGAGAAATTGGAATCGAAAAAATCACTAAGACCATACAAAGAACGGCAATGATGAAAACAGCTGCAATCTTAAAGAATATCCCCGATGCGGAAACCAACCCCCATAAGCTACGAAAGATAACGAGTCACATGGAAGTTACAATAGGAAGCAAAATATCCATAAGAACACTTCCACATGATCTTAAGAAACAGAAACTCCAAGAAATTTCATAAACTGCCCCTATCCCAAAAACAGTGATGGCACAAGCCTTGGCTGATATCACACAAAATAGTTGTGAAGGCACAAATAAGATGGAAAGACTGGGGATAGAGAGCACTAACCAGAACTCCACTTAGTCCATGGCGAACTGTGAAAACGACCACACTTTGAACATGCAGACAAATTGTTCAAGAATAAAATGAAGCATCTGTTAATATCGAAAGACGTTTCATGCTATGAGACATGAAAATACAAAGGGATAAAATCAAGCTGGTCAACTAGACATGAACAATTTAATTAAATTAATTTACTAAATAATATAGTTCCCTGACATATTTGAGTAAAGTTTAATGAAGCAAAACTACTAAGTAAACAAATATAACCTGCAAGAGAACTTAATTGAATATGGGACATAAAGAAAACTCTCGTAATGTTCTAAGAACAATTCTGATTATCTTGAATAAAACTCAGGACTAATTGTAATCAAAGGCAAGATTGACACCATACAAACAACGATGGTGATGAAACCAGCAGACATATTTAGAAAACTCATTTAGTGCGGAAATGGACCTACATAACTCAGGGATACGAACGAACAGATGGATTGAAATCAAATTGCATATAATAAGTAGATAGAAAGCTATAAAAGGAAAGCACAGAGCTGTTCTCTATTGAGCTTTCACTAATAATAGCCGTCAACTTTCTCTGCTAGTCCAGTACTCATCATGCTGTTCCCTCGAAGCCTGGTGTGTGCTATCCCTCCTCATATTTTCCATTCATTCAGACCATTTACAGACGGTTTTGTTTGTACCAAAGGCGATTACTATTTGTGAGGAGTTTCAGATTTATTATTATTATTATTTCATAGTAGTCTCAACTTTTTCATGTTTTTAGTTGGAGTTTTCTTTTTTGAACATCAAGTCAATTCACTTGACTTGATACATTCAAGCTGTACCTTAACACTTTCACCGTTTCTAACATGCAAGTATTTTGCACCATTGGAAAATAAACTGTCTCGTTAATCAGTTTAAGCCAGTTATGGTGTCTTTTCGTTATTGTTCGAAGCGTTCCAAGTACAACGGTAATCACCTTAATTTCTTTTACATTTCTATAGTCTAAATAATTCCACATTTTAGATCATTATATTTTTTTCGTGTTTTTCTCCTGTACTCTGGTATCGAAGGGGCAGGCTATATCAATGATTAAGCTAGTTCTCTTGCATTTGTTTAGAAAGACTAAGTCGGGGTTTGGAATGTTCAAGAACCTTATCAGTCTGTATGCGCATGTCCCAAAGACGTTTTCCATTGTCGTCCTCCTGTACAACTCCTGGCTTATACTTATATAACTACTCATTGTTATTATTATTATTATTATTATTATATGAAGTAGTAGTAGTAGTAGTAGTCGTAGTAGTGGTGGTGATGGTGGTGGTTAATGAATATTGATCCCCTGTGACACACCATCGTCGATAAACTATTGTATTTGACCCGAGGGTTTTAAGCATCACTTCACACATTGTAAATATTAAAAGCTTTTTTACAGTAGCTTAGTCTTCGATTACATGAATGACCTGCTGAGATTCTTTTAACTGAAAGGCAATCATCGAATTATCTGTCAACGATACATCAGTTAAATGGCCTGGAAAAATACGAACATTGAACGTTTCAAAAATAAAATACTTTTAGTATTTTTTCATTTATATCATAACAGACAAAATAGTAAGGTTACTATTCTATGCCCTCTTTTACCAAGGGCAACTAGTAGATAGCGTGAAGAAACGTTTTTTTTTTCATTATATATTAAAATAAAAAATACCTAGTTAGAAATGTAATATCCCAGCCTCACATTCGCTCTCTTTTCCCTCTTACATTGTAGCACACCCGTCCGGTTTTCTGATGACAAAGTTTATACAGTTGTCGTTAAAATAGTATGTGTTGTTGATTGGCACATTTATAGTCGCACTATACGCTGCGGTAGTCACAGTGTTTAGAGTTCGTCTGCCTCGCTTTCTGTCTCGTTCTATATCTTGTAAAACCTGTCCTCATTGTCATGAGTGTGTGTGAGCTGATGTAGCAGCAGTTACTCTATTTAGTAACAGCGACTGTAATATATATTAATAATTTCAGCACACATTCTACGTTTTAATATTTTAAAAATTATTTTTATTTAAATTTGTTTTTGTTTAAAGTAATATGACACATTCAATTATATGCATGTGTGCGGTGGAAGAAACTGGGAAACACGTCCTTTCATGTTTTAGTACCATAACGCAAGAGTTATTGGACTCTCTTACTTGTCACGCATTACTTCATACTTCCAGTTCATGACGTCATTTCCTTAAACACTTTAGCTAAATGTGTAACTGTGTGTTCGAGTAGGAAATTACTCTACGTTATCAAGTTAAAAATGGAGTCATGTAAGGAATCAACGGTGAAAATCGCTGAACGATGTGATTTTGAGAAATTTGTGATTGATAAATTTAACATTGAAGAGTCGCACAATGTTTTATTTCTGGATATAGTAGACGAGAAATATAATCACGAATTATGTTCGGAATATAACCCAATAACTGAAACCAACACGTGACAAGCGACGTGAACGCGGCTGGTGCTTGCCAGACATTAATCTAAAGCAGAGTACCGATATGCAGAAATTTAAAACTAATGTAAACAGACATCTCACTGCACAGCTCTTAACTTAGGATTACCCCAAAATCGTACACGCTTACGTCTACAGTGGCAGCCTGCCTTGTTTAAAGTGAACTATGATGAGAAAATGTCTCATACAATGGCTGAATACTTAGATATCTTTGCTGACGACATCACGCTATACTCTCTTCTTTAGGGTAAACTATGATGAAAAAAAATTAAAATGCTTAAAAAATTCCTATCAACATCGTATAATTTCGCCCTATCGTTCATACTGGGTTTCTGGTTGTTAAATATAATCGACTTGTTTAACTTCAAAAGCCGATGTTTCATTCAAATGCGTTTACGTTACCATAATCTCTTCGGTGTGTCAGTTTTCGATGAGTTAAGTCATCCTAAAATGTTATGTGGCACTAATAAACCATGTCTGAACGTTTCAACCCTACCAGATTGTCCGTATTTATCTCCGTGACACAAAAATGCCTTTTGTTCCATTGACACGTCTTAAGTAGACAGCTTAGTGGGTAGTGGAACCATGTTGTAAAAGAAAATATCGCAGCAGATTTTTTAAATCTCTTTTTCTTATTTCTTTTCATTTTTTTTTTCTAAACAAAAATCCCATTATTATCTCTGAGTGGTATGTTATTTTCCTTGGTTAATTTCGTCTTCTTTACTGCAAGTTGGTCTCGATAAATGCATCTTCCTGGTCACCTCCTGTAGGGGTGGTTGAAGAGCTTCGAAACAGACGAACGTTCGCTCTGACGTCAGACGTCCAAAGCACAACAGGGTTTATCTCGCTTATTTGCTTCGCACACACTCCAGACTTTCTGTCCCTGACGTCATATCCTGACATTATTATAACATTTAACTTCTAATAGAATTTTCCATTTTCCTGCTTACTCTAGCTTTTTATAGAAAATCCCGTTCTTAAACCTTTTTAATACACTCGCATCAAATCTGGCTACGCACATTACTCATTATGGAGAGCTCTCGACTATGCCTATAATGTACGTGTCACCAAAACCATATATGTTACCTTATAGACCGTATAAAACCTTATTCAAATTGTCGCATTGTTGATGGGGCACTTAGGTGGGAGATATCGTACGTTCTATAGACAACATTCCCCAAAGAATTTATTCATGTTGTATATAATATTTCAAAGTAGTATCTTATCAAAGCGGTAAACGGCGAAGAAAAAGAAATACAAAGTATATTTTGCCAAAGTGAAAGTTCAAAGAGAAAATATATCATATCAGATAGTTCCTTTTAGAGTTCTTAACGGTTTCATATGAAAAATTATAAACACATCTTGAGATGAAAATTAAGTGCAAACTTGTCAAACAACCAATTTATAACCGTTAGAATTGAGCGATATCCGAATTTACTGTTTCTGTATTTTATAGATTAGGATTGATAATTTGTATTATTTGGATTATTCGGACTACTGTTCTCATCTTAGATGTTGTTCTCACAACGTGTCAGTCGATGTAACCTTCAACTTTTGCCAGGAGCGTCTTGTCGAACTCGGGAATCTTCATGTCGAAGTTGGGAATCAGACAATACACACCTGAAGAAAGTCGGACATTACATCGGCCGAAACGTTGTGAGAGGAACATCCAAGATGAAAACAGTAGTGTGAATAATCGGAATTTACTTTTAAATATTTTAAAACTCTTATCTTTGTTTATATTCTAACTTTTTAAAAATAATTATTAGGGTAAAACAATATTTTGTTAAGAACCTGAATAGCTGCTACTAAGAGCAATATTACAAGAAAGCGAGAGACAGGCATTCTATACTCGATGCGGGGCTTCTTTAGTTTTGTTCCGACATGTTAGGCCTGTCTTAAAAAGAAAATTGCTGAAGAGATATATAAACTTTGTTATGTACTTACATGGTAGCTTAAAAGAAGACTGTACACCAAAAATTACGCAAATTCATCCAGTATTTATTGAATTAAAAATAAAAATGATTTGATTTATCAGTAGCGGTATTTGTTAAATTTTGATTTTTTCCGAAAAGAAATTGAGTTATCTCCGTTGTCTAATCAGTAAGCGTAACTGGGTAAACAAGTCTAGCGATACGTTAGATTGTTTTGTTGTTTCGTTTTTTTTCATAATTTCTTGATAAGTTAATAAATACTGGATCAATTTGCGTAATTGGTTCTGCACAATCTTGTTTTTAGCTGACACGTAAATACAGAACAAAGTTTATACATTTACAAAAATATATTCGTGTCGTAGCGAAACTAAAGTAGTACCCTCGGTGCTACTGCAACCAACAATGCGACATGGCTACCATATTTGTAATGGGCGAAAATTCGTCCGCATTGATCGAGACAATTCTTGGAGCTGAGATTCGTTAAAGTGTTAGGGGCTATGGTATTCTATCATAAGTACGACTTTGTTCTTACCAATGGAATAAAAAATCACTCTAATTGTTATTTTTGTATTTTTAGTTCCATTCATCCGGGTGCTTTCAGCTACCTTGGTTACAATTCTCAAGTTATTATAGTCTTTTTGTATGACCATGATAATATTCCTCCGTACCATTATATTAATCGATGTATTTCTTTTATAATTAAAACAGAACTTAATGGTAGGAAATGATCTTAAAATAAGAAAGCCAAGCTCAAGCAAAGAAAAGAAAAGTATATGAAGACAAACAATAAGCGGCAATTGTGCATAGAAATATACTAAGTTATAAAAAGGGGGTGACAAAAATAAATTTACAACAAATAACTTGTTACCAAACGCAAGGAAATTTAATATTTTATAGACTTTCGTAGTTTTTCAGTTTTCTTTTTTCCGACAGTTCCATGGTTACGCCAACTTCCTTTATCTAACGGTTAAATTCTGATCCTCCATCCGTCAATGACTGTCCAATTCAACTAACTGATTTAATTCTGTAACACAAATATTATACATTTTCGTTTTTAAAAATGTCCTTTGTTTATTAATGATTCACTCAAACGATGGTAAAACTGTTATTATGAGTTCATTCTTGTTATAGTATATAGAATGTTACCCTAATTCTTGTTTGTATGTCGGTATTCGTTCGTGCGCTACTACAAAGTATATACAAACTTGATCAAAAATTAAAGACAACTTGATAATCTTTTCAAGGAAACCTTTTTTTAAGACAGATTTTAAACTCGTCCCACTTAAGGTTACTAATACAGGCAAACAGTATCTAACAAAAAATGAACTTCGTGAATCCATCATCAGAAGCTGGAGAAACATCCTTAGTACCCTAATGGAAACGCTTATTTCTAAAATGACCCAAAGAATTTTTAGAGGTCGTAAAAACTAGTGGAGGTAAGACTCATTATTAAATTTGATTGTTGAATGTTTTCGTACAATTTCGTAGAATCTTTGTCTCTGCTCTTATAATTTTGATCAAGTGTAAAATGCGTCATTTTATAAAAATTGTAAATTTCTGAATAAAATGTTTGGAATGGTTTGTTTCCATAACCTTTTAGATAGTAGTATTGGTAACCTTAAGTGGGAGGAGTTTAAAATCTATCCTAAAAAATGGTTCTTTTAAAAGATTTTCAAGTGTTCTTAAATTTTTGATCAGTCGGCTGTGAGTCTGACTTAACGTAAACCTCTCTTTCTGTCTGTTTCCCAATCTTTCTGTCTTCATCTTCTAGTTTCTGTTCGCTCTCTATCTGTCTATTTATCTATTTATCTAGATCGATTCTTCTTTCTTTCCTAACAATCAACATGAAAAAACACCATTCGCATTTTTATTTTTCTCTAACCCCGTATATTTTCTGGTCGGAAATATACAGATAGCCAATCTCAATTAACTATTCGGTTCAGAATAAATTTAATCCGAATAATACAAAAAATAGAACGCGAATTTTTTTTTTCGAGAAGTAAGCCTGTTTGCATTTTTTATCTTGGGAGCGAGGTTTTCCTTTATCGAAAAAACCCGAATTATTCAAGCTCAGTATAACAGATATATAGTGTTTCAGAAATTTAACAAAAAGTAAGAAAATCAATGAATTTGCTACCAGTCGAATCATTTTTGTGGGTGAAATGATTCATTTGAATTACAGGGAAAAACTGCGATCACAAAAAGCAAATAGGGGCTGATATTAAGATGAGTTGTTCAACTCAGGAAATCTGTTTCTAGGGAGATTCCTACAAGTCAATTATAACAGTGGTAATTGAAAGCATTCATCTTCCGATGTAAGACAAATTCGATGTCCAGCGCTGCATGGTGATGAAAGCGGTTAAAAAAAAAAACATCGGATCCTCCTGAAATCGAACATCAAAGAAGCAAAATAGATATCGCCTCTCTGCTGAGTACTTCATCTCATGACGTTACTTTCCGTACACGTCAGCCACACATCTAATTTAACCTCTAATATAAAATTACTTATTTTTACTTCTTTTCACCATACGTAGACATATTCGTTTTAACACTATTTTTACATACCAACGTCCAATATCGCTACAGGTGTGTCGGTTGGTCCGTTAAGGGAGTTTAATCTTTTAATGACCACACAGTTAAGCTTTATGAAAATGAATGTGATGATAAAGAGAAACTCAATCTCCAGATAGTAACTATAACAATCAGCCTTCACACCCGTTAAAAGTAGAACACACGCACATATACAAATTTATGACAGCCTTGATAAAAAGTCAGGGCAATGTCAACAATAAAGAAACAGTACAATGGCCAAACTCGCATTCTCAAACGCGCCGATATTGATTCGCGTAATCTCAGATACCACATTCTGTCCATCTGTAGGTGTGTTACGTTATGTGGGAAATTATATTATCCCTACAAGATAGTTACTAATCTTCCCGTTGTCGTATTGTAAATAGTGGGATCACACTGTAAATGAGGTATCTCTGAAATGGAGGGAAGGATCATAATATCTATCACTGCTACTGCACAGTAGCAGCGACAGATATGATGATCCTTCCCGCTTTGTATCTATGGCCGGAATAATTAGAGGAACATAACAAAACAACATTTAACTATATTATTACGTCATCGCGCATCTTAGTTTTGACAGCAATTTATAGCAAGTAAATTTAGATGAAATGCATTGTCCCGACCAACCTCTGTGCGGTTTTTTGAAGAGCCCCAATAAAGGCCTGGTTGCCATAAAGTTAAACAGCGAATAGACAATAAATCTAATTTGTCTGCGACGTACTTTCTCCCATGACGCAACGTCCTATACACGTCACCCTTACTTCAAGGATATATTTTAATGGAATCTAACCTGATGTTAACATTTCCTCTTGAAGGATATTTTTACATACACACACATGTAAAATGTAGCTACAAGTCTGCCTGTTTTAATAAACATAATCTTTTAAATAATTACATTATCTAGTTCAAGATAGTTTTATGAATATTAGCGTGAATGATTATGAGAATAATCCTGAATACGTGTCTGTAAATGATGTAAGATTGACAATAGCGTTTTTAATATTTCGATTATATTTTAGAGATCAGTTTCGGATTTTTTTTTAAGATGAGGTTAGATAATTTGTATTATTTGAATTATTCGGACTACTGTTCTCATAATGGATCGTCTTATCAAAGCGTTTCGGCCGATGAAACTTCGGACCTTCTTCAGGTTCATCTTGTGGAACTCGAGAATCTTCATGTCGAACTTAGAGATCTGAATTTCGGACGGAACCCTTTATTTAATCCACGGGAGGTAGCTTGCTCTCGTTCCGTTAGCCATAAGTGAGTAGAAGTCTGAAATAATTCGTAATTGTATTCTTAGTACTGCTCGCACTGAAGATTAAAACTTCAACCCCAGAAGACTGTAACGTAGAACTGAGCATTACTTAGCACATATCCGTTACGCCACAGGTCAAAATTACGTCCTGATTACCGAGTTCTACATCAAGATTCTCAAGTTTGATAACTTACACCGGAAGAAGGTCGGAGGTTACTTCAGCCGAAACGTTGGTAGAATAACATCCAAGATGCGAACAGTCGTCCGAATAATACAAATGATACACATTCGAAGATGAGATATTGTTATTTAGATTAGTCAGCCTTTTCTGGATTCTATTCGTTTCTCTATTTCATGATATTCCTTTTAATTCGAAGCACCATATTTTATTGTTTGTATTATTCCAACATTTAGGCATGCAAATTTCATCTTGGTTTTCGTCATTTTCACAATGTTTCGGTCGTTGCCAATTTTCATTCAGTAATAGTGTCGGTATTTCGGACTCAACCCGCTGACGGCTATATTAGGCTGAAACACACGTTCTTGTGTGTCGACAGTATTTAACTAACGTAATTATGTACGTATATAACGCCCTACACTACTTCTAGTTAAGTTATGGACCCACCTCCATAGCATAAATCAATAGACTCTCATGGCATTTAGCAATAGTATTGACGATACTCGGTCAGATATAACGTTTCAGTTTGTTCTTGTCTTACGTTCTTTCACAAAGAATGGGACTCATAATGTCTAGGTAGATTTCAGTCTAGTAGATGTAGCGAGTCTCAGTATTAACATGGAACATCTACTTCTTTATATCTTATGAACCAAGCAAAAAATCTGTAAGTTTCCAAAGCGCTGAATTGATAGCAATTAAAATGCGTGTATCTATTTGTTATAATATCAACGACTTACTAGACATGCTTAAAATGTGTGCTCGGCGTTGATGACATACCTGTTGCCGTCGAGCGAAATTATCGATTGCTCTGACCCTGATATTCTCTTGTTTCGCAACGAATCTTCTTTATGATACCTACGCGTCTACTTAACAGAATGCAGTGATATTCGTATCTTGTTTGACATTCCCAGTATAACAAGGTGTTGGTCTTGACGCGGTCTGAAAGAGAGAAGTGGACTTAATCACTGAAGCACGCCCATTTTGAAGTTAATAATTCGCCAATATTAATAAAGATTCTAAAACGTTTTTCTATCCACCTTAAAATGAACAGACTAACATCATCAATATTTGCAAAGTGTATAAATGGTTAACATTTATAATAAGACATCGTGTATCTGAACCAACGTGCTGATTCCTATTCAATAAGCATCTAGTTGGATATATCAGTTAGTTTATTTCTGTCTTTACCCTTTCATACATGATATTTTACAGAAATGCTACGTATTTGATCTACCTTGTTTTTGAACTACGTGCCTCTAAGTTGAGCTGATTTCCGAACAGGCTTCTAACAACTAATACTTGAGACAAAACGTATTCATCGATATCCCTGTGTCTCTCCACATTTATGATAATTTATGACAAGTTTTCTGTGTGTTGTTGTGAAAGGGTTAACAGACAATGTCTAATTCTCAATGAGATCATACGGATTAAGGAGTCCTAAATAAAGCAGTGGTTACGCGAACTTCAACTCTGCTATTATTGACCGTAGAGTCCTTATTTCCGATCTCAGGAATGAATGTAAGGCGACCAATAAATAACAATAATGCATCATCTGAGAAACGTCATCAAGTACTTAATATGTTTACATTATTTAAGTATTTCAAATGGTATTCCTAATCTTGATTCCTGCTATTTTTACAAAATTTAATTTGATATTCCTGAGGCGGCGTTTGTTGTTTTCGCCGCTTTTCCTGGTATCTTGAGCTAACTCTATATAACTTATCCAAATATAAAACTAGATAACAATGTCCAACTTGTTAAATATAACCAAATACTACCAATTGCGCTGTATTGATCCGGCGATTTACTAATATGTAAACTTTAAAATCAACTAAGGGAAATAACTCTGATTCTTTTAGTTGGAGTTATCGTTCCTTCTTTTCCTTTCTTCTTTATGTTTCTTGCTTAAGGCTTGCTTCGTTCTTATTAGATTAGAACCAGTTTACGTTTTAGCTTAGATACTAAACATAACAAACACACATGTATATACAAATTTCAAAAATATTACAAAAGTAATGCAACGTACTTCGCTACTTGTTATTTTAAAAAAATGTACTTACACGAGATATGTACTCGCTGACTCTCTTGGGCTGCCATTTTGCTATCATCAGCGATTCTTGTAATGATGAACTTAACCCTATTTTTAATTAACCCGAAAAGAATAAAAATGTATCATCTCTGAAATATAATCAAATACTACCCATTATGTTGTAATAGATTTTATTATTAAAAACCCGTGTTCAGTGAACGACG
>OY744525.1:33132268-33142268 GCA_963556195.1 Sepiola atlantica
AAAATTTAGTCCTATGAGATTGTCAAAGCAAGGCGGCTTCCTCAAAGAGAGCGAAAGAGAGAAAAAAAGAGAGAGAATGAGAGAGCAACTTAAGAAAAACGAGGATTCGAGCGTTGGTTGCGAAATGAGAGAAGTATGGCTATCGAAGTGTTAAAAAGGTATATATATATATAGATATAGATAAACACTTATACTCTCTAAAGAAGTGTTTAAATTCATAAAAAATTTGACATGAAGATTCCTTGGGATGTAGCATATAATAACATGGAATATACTGATTTTGTACTTTAAACCTCAAATCGTCAGGAAAAAACAGCAGATCGAGTTTGTCTTTAACGGATGGAATTGGTGACGCTTTCATTCTTTTCTTTTATATTCATGCGAAACTAGTGTAAACTAAACTGTGTTAAATTACACGTTGCAATCTTTGAGATTTGTTTCCTGTAATGAACAATGTAACAATGTTAATAATGTAATTCTTACCGGAGCGGTCTGTAGCATCTACGTGGCATGTTGCGAGTGCTGTCATGGGCTATTTTACCACTTTCACCACTTCCCTTGTCTTCCATCCAGCTATAAGAAAACTAATAAGATAGAAAACTCGCGATAACATTACAGGTTATTCACCGCTTATCCGAGTATTGCTTTCGTTTCTCAGGAATTTCGCTGGCAACTTCCGGTAAGTCATTGTAATCCCAGGTGAAGTCCGATTAGGCATCGTGCGACTATTACTTCACTATAAACTCCGTGTTGCTTAACACTCTTTTCAAAGTGTATCATTTGTGACGTCATTAATTGTGCATGAGGAAACTAAATGATTGCATCATCTATTGAAACAAACCGTACTGAGTTAATGACGTCACATCAAATAAGAGAGATAGAGAGAGAAGAAAGAGAGTAGAAGGGAAATAGATTCTTTAGTTAAACGTCTTCTGAGTTTGTATTGGAGTACATTTTCATAATGTATTCGAATACAATATAATGTATTATTCATATAGTTGTGTCCTATAGGGTATCGAACCATTTGTTCGTCCAAGATCGGCAGTCTTTATGCAGTTCTGTTCTGATGTTGAGAAGTATGTTTGTATACATCTATATAATAAAGTATACTCGATACTTCCCCCGTATCAAAACATAATATGATTATAACTAGAACCTTCATATGCTAATATCTTTTTCCAGAAATTATGACTTCATTTTGCCTACTTCCAATATTAAATATATATTCTCCGGGTTACCGGATTCTTCTAAATAAAACTTCTAAAGAGAAAATGGTATCCATTTTACTCGCTATTATTTATCTACTCTAACTGTCACCAGTCACAACAGGTTCTTTCTTAATAAAATTGAATTTTTATTAAATAAGAATAATCATTTCATGTTGTCCTTTCCTAATATTGTCTACATAATGTAATAGCTTTTAAATCACAATAACAATCGCTTTTCTTTTCGCGGGTTAAGGGAATATATACTTCGTTTATTCTGCATACTTTTTGCATATACTTTCTGTAACCATTCTGAGTAACACGTTCACGCACAGGTGGTAACATGTATTCACACATGCTGAGTAATACGAAAAGATAATTTTTTTATTTATTTAAATATACATTTATATAAACCATATAAATCACACATGGCCGAGGCTGTTATCAAGGAAGACACTTGCTTTCAGACGTAAGTACAATTTTACGTTCGCAAAATGAAACAGTTTATTAATGGAGAAACAAAACTAAACAGTGATTTTTACTGCGCTGTTTCGTTTTTCTTCTTTAATTTATATTTACGAAAAACTATTAGAATATTTACAAAAAAAATAAGTATTTAAACACTATGTTCAAAATAATTTGTGAAATATTCCGCTGTTCAAACAAAATAACAATAGCCTACGTATACATCGATTTATTCTTAGGCGTAATCAAAAAACAATCTCTGCGAAATATTCTGTATTGGATACGTTATTAGAACAATATTTCGAAGTAAACCTATATTTTGTAACACAGAAACACACAAAATAAATTTGATTTTCATTTATTTCATTTCTTTTTATCAAATACCATTTAACTATTTACAAAGATACGGTTATTAAAACATATTTTTGAATATTTGTGGAAAATTCAGTCCCCTAAAGAAAATTAAATTGTTTCAGTCTAGACCGATCTCTTCTCAAGCGAAATGAAAAACAATTTCTTCGGAAATATTCTGTATGTGCTACGTTATAAAAACACTATTTCCATAATCAAACTATTTAAAAAGTATTGACAAACAAACAAGAAACCACGGGTGCCTGTTTAATCCTATTTTAATCACCCAAATCACTTACAGTGAAGTGGGGTCTCTCTTATTTATATTTTTAAGGATTGATACTCTACTATTTATTTATTTTTATGAATAAAATAAGTGTTTTACATTTTTTACCCATAAACTATTTAACGAGCATTTTTAAACAAACAAAAAACTACATTGTTTCAAACTAAAAGTCTGTTAGATCGGGACCAAATAAGCGAAACATCTCCAGACAAACGCTGAAAAACGATATAGTGTTTGCTATAGATTTATTTTTAATTACATACGTTTTATTAACACAAATACGTCATAAATTTCTAGGACTAAGTTTACGACAAAAGCGAAATGGCGTTGGTTTTTATTAGAATTATGTTACTTACAAATATACAAGTAATTATTCCTAACTTTACTTTAAATGTTTTTCGACTTAAAACTGTTTTCCAGTGTTTCTTCGTTACTAGCGTTTGTAATTAACTAAATAACATAATAGATTTTGTCGATTTCAGGGCTTCCCAAACAAAAACAGATCTCACTAAAAAGGTACCAAAACTGCCGTTGTCTAGAAGGATTTATATCGACAAAACCTGGGGAAATACTATCATAATCACTTAAATTACTTACAGTGATATTGGTTCTTTTCTGTGTTCATTTTTCAGATATATTTATTTTTTACAATTACGTCATTGATTTATATTTCTCCCGGGCAGCGCCGAGACACATGTCCTGGTAGGATATACATATATATATATATATATATATATATATATATATATATATATATATATATATATATATATATTTTAAATTTTCGAGGGTATCCCTCATCCTCAGAATAAAATAAATACTACCACTCGTTGGAGTGTGTTTTTTTGCCAAAAGCCGGGGCCGGAAATGTTGGTTTGTTTTAAGTGACTCACACGAGTTATCAGCCCCTACCACCGAGATAATGATTATTCAGTATATTATTAACAAAACAAACAACGTTAAAAAAAAAAAAAATAAATAAATAAAAAAATTACTCAGTATATTCACTAACAAAATAAACAGCAACGGTTAAAATAGCAAATAATACTTTATAAAAATAAATAAACAAACTTCTGCGGACCTGCTACTTAAAACAAACCAACATTTCCGGCCCCGGCTTTTGGCAAAAAAACACACTCCAACGAGTGGTAGTATTTATTTTATTCTGAGGATGATATATATATATATATATATATATATATATATATATATATATATATATATAGTCATCCACATCCAGGCGATATACTTACAATACAGGTAGCTTTATATAGTCATCCACATGCAGACTGTTTCGCTGTATCACAACTCTTCAGTGCGGCTAGACGTGCTAGTTTCTCATGCCCGGATTGAAACTCAACTGTCGAGTTGACAGTCGGCGCCTCTACCCCTGCGCTCTCATACGACACTGACTGAATGTAAGTGATATCTCAATGTAAACATTGTCAAGTGCCGGGAGCTCGTATTGGTTTTACCCAATGAGCAATGCCTTAAAGCTAATGGCAAGTGGCGATATCCTTACAAATAATATAGATTTTGTTGATGTCGGAATAAATATAATTATTTTTAATCTAGAGATCCAATCAAAACATATCCCAGCATCGAATTTGCCGGCATCTCTTCCAGCCATTAAAGATGCCGGCACAAAAATAATCAATCTTTTGAAGCCTCACGCGAAAGCGACGGGTTGTGGCGCTTTTGTTGAAATGCGCACTTCCGGTTTTGGCGAGCGGGAAATTGCAGCCATTGTACCTCGTTTTGAATCGCAAACGAAAAAGTGAAGGAAGAGAACATGTTGTTGGAGATTGTGGAATTAAACCGAAAAGAAAACAAACATAACAAACGGAAGATCTAAACCAAACATAAAGGGAAGACTGGATACATTTTGGATAGCTCTTTGTTGAAATTATGATGGTTAACGGTGAAGTGGCAGACGATGTTCTAATAATAGAACAATTTAATACGAATTATACAATAGGCCTAAAATAAATGCACAAATGATGGTATAGCTGAAAGGTAATCATCGTAAATGAATCCAAGCAAATCGTAAATCTAAGTAAGTAACGATAGGTCCAAAGAAAGTTGTTAAAAGTTCAAGTAAGTATGTCACATCGCCATCGTAAGTTGTACATTTTCCCAGAGTCTAACGTTCAAACTCCGCGACCTAACGTTTACAGAAAACATGAATTGGAATGATCACAAAGAATATACTATCAGGTCTACTGCAAACGATAGTTTCCCTCTACGGGACTAAAACACTTCTACACCTACAAGTTTCCTATATTTCTACCATTCACTTATGCATGGAGTATTGTTTAAACACCTGGGCTGGTGCACCAACCACTAGTCTCTCCCTCTTGGACTCGGTGCAACTAAGAGTATCTAATCTAATAGGCTCCGCACTGTGTACCAAGCTCCAGCCTCATGTTGAAATCCTGAGCTAGTTTTACAAGTACATCTACGGTGTGTGCACCGACGAACATACTGCACTTGTATCCCCTCAATGGAATATAACTCCCGAACAACGTCACTAGCAACAACATGTTACCTTTTACTCTCATAGTTTATTTTCTAGTACCGCTTGTCATTGGAATTCCATCTCTGCTCCTTGTTTCCCGGACTGTACAATATGCGGAAAAGTAAATGTAACATGAACAAACATCTTATTGCGCAAGTTCACATTACGATCCCGCCTATAATTCTGGCCGCTAACCATAGTATCTTCTTACGTTTGGGTTGAATAAAAGTAAAACGAAAAGATGAGCTTTACTTATTAATGTGACGTCACATGTACGACCACTGAACAGTATTTCTCCCTTCATCGCCCACTGGGGACAGAGATCATTTACCAATCCGTTTTGGGATGTTACGCTGTTGTGAGATGTATTTGATGGTTACACTCCCTCCCCCTTCATTGTCTGACTCCCACTGCATTTTTACTAGTCTTCGTCATTTTGCCCTTTTTTCTTCTTCAAGTCAATGCCGTTGTGACCCACTTACGACTTCTATTACTTATATACCTAAACGCATGTGCGTTTTCAGTATGAGCTGTGACATTGCACGTACGACTACTTAAGAGTCTCATAGCACTCACTGTGGTTAGAGGTCTTTTGCCAATCCTCTCCTCGCCTTTTCTATCCGTATACTCATTGGTTATTTACTTGTATTTTACGAGCTATCCATTAGCTTGATCTGGTTTTGTATGGTTTATTTTTCCCACACACGTGTTTTTTAATAAGTATTTCTTGAGAATGTTAGCCAGATTTAAACAGATGTGCTACCTTATTACAAAGATTAAAATATGTTTATCTACTTTTATTAAACACACACACACGTATATATATATATATATATATATATATATATATATATATATATATATATAAAGGCATTTTGCCTCTTTCTTTAAGTTTAAAGTTTTAAAGATGCTTAAAAAAATGAACTTTCCCGAAGTTATACCTACCAGCGACTATGCGCGATTTAAGTTCAATTTAAAAGATACATTTGCACCGTTAATCCACACGACATCGGCTGCCAGTTCTACAAGACCAAGAAGGATTGTTACGAAAAAAATACCTTTTATTTGTCTAAATCTCTGACGAAGCTTGTTATATCAAGCGAAAAAAGTCAAAATTAAGAAGGAAAACATATTGTTTTAATTTTTTATTTTGAGTTTAATTAAAAAACATCTGCATCTAACATGTTTTTGTAAAGGCATTTTGCCGCTTTCTTTAAGTTTATATATATATATATATATATATATATATATATATATATATATATATATATATATATATATATATATTAACACTAAAACATGAAAGACATGTTAAAAATTCGTGCATCATTTCTTTTATTTAAAACCGTTATTTTCTGAGGCTGGTGACCGAACTTCCTATCGAATTGTAATTACTTATAAAGTTACACGGGTATTTCATTAGTCTAAATTGCAAGGGAATCCATGCCAACGCTACACAAACGCTTATGGATGCAGCATCTTCAAAATCTTCTCTAATCTCAAGTATACTTGGATAATACTTCACATTAACCTACTGCCAAATTCACTGTCATGTTACCGGCAATAAGCTAGCGAACGAGCAAGCTAGAAAGGGCGCCCGTGAATAACAAACTAAAGTCGATTGCCATTACGATTCAGAGAAGGTTGCGATCAGACGGTCGACAAAGTTAAAAAAAAAAATTTGGCCCGACCCCCCCAAAATTGTCCCCTCCACCCCTCCCCCCCAAAAAACTCACCCCCATCCCCCCCCAAATCTATACTCTCCCCCAACCCTGCGAAATATTTTAAGTTAAAAAATTAAAAAATTAACACAAACATACCCGGAGAATCTTCAGTGACAGACCGGTGGACGCTCAACCGCTCGACCGAGAGGAATCTACCATGGAGAGTATTCAGTGACAGACCGGTGGACGCTCAACCGATCGTCCGAGAGGAATCTTCCACGGAGAGTCTTCAGTGACATACCGGTGGACGCTCAACCGCTCGACCGAGAGGAATCTACCGCGGAGAGTCTTCAGTAACAGACCGGTGGACGCTCAACCGATCGCCCGAGAGGAATCTACCACGGAGAGTCTTCAGTGACAGACCGGTGGACGCTCAACCGCTCAACCGAGAGGAATCTACCACGGAGAGTCTTCAGTAACAGACCGGTGGATGCCAACCGATCGCCCGAGAGGAATCTACCACGGAGAGTCTTCAGTAACAGACCGGTGGATGCTCAACCGATCGCCCGAGAGGAATCTACCACGGAGAGTCTTCAGTGACAGACCGGTGGACGCTCAACCGCTCGGCCGAGAGGAATCTAGCATGGAGAGTCTTCAGTGACATACCGGTGGACGCTCAACCGCTCGACCGAGAGGAATCTACCACAGATAGACCAACTGGCCCTTTGCCGCCTACGCACGCAGTGGCTATCACCCGGATTAGAAATACTGGCTCGCCGTACTAAACCAAGGGATGGACATTAAATGCCGAAAATAGGGCTTTGCGAAGAAACCGCCGAACGAATTCTGCTTGAGTGTCCGCGCATTTACCGTAGCCCGCCGAAACACCACTACCTCATGTTTTAGTAGTAGAATAAGAGAGAACGTATGCTACTTGGGAGAAGTGGAAGCTGCCGCCCGATCCTTCAAATATTACCTAAACCGGAATTACTGATTAAGAAAAATGAACCAGGATGCCCAACAACAATAACAACAACAGCAAACAACAGCGGCCCTCAATCATCAAGCCAATAAATAAAAAGCTGTTCCACTCTCTGTCCTTCAGATAGTACAATAGTTGAGTCAGGGTCAGGGTGAAGATCCAAAAGCCTTGGTTTCAATTATTGGTTATGCCATAACTTTTTTCATATAAAATGTTTAAATTCCTCAGCATGGAAATTAATACAACATTATGTAAGCTACAAATACTTATCGTTTTATAAGTATTGAGTTCAATTAATAATTTAATAAACAAACAATATTGAATTATTAAGATTTAGCTTTCAAATATGATATGAAAATAAAAACATGCGATTTTCTAAAAAAAACAAAACAATAACTAAAAAAGCAAAGCAAAATGACAGAATAAAACCCCTTGGGCATAGTCGGCTTGACGCAGTAACGTTTAATATTAAGATTTATTTAAAAAGAAAACAAACTTAAACGTGACACACTGACCGACTGACTGATAAGAAACGCCAAGAAACAACTAAAGATAATGTTATCTAAGTTTAGTGCTAAGAAATATTGAGCTACGGTCACGCATATTCTCTTAGGTAAGTAGAGATCACCTTGATTCTGACAGAGTTTTTTTTTCGGTTCAAAGTATTCCTTCAATTTTTCCTTTTTTTTACCCCAAGCAAGTCATAATCCAATTGAGACGTGTAACATTACGCATTTGTAGTACTTGCGTATGGGCTTCCATACACACTACTTATTTATAGTACTTGCGTATGGGCTTCTATACCAACCGGCGGAACCGGAAGTCGTCCAGGTGACTTGTATTAAAGCTTGCTATGTGCGACACCAGTTGTAAAATAGTGTTTAGTTGAATAAAGCTTGGCTTCCAAGTAAGAAGTATTTTTTTGGTGTTAGCACAAGACGTAATGAAGCACTGCGATTAGGGACAGATTTATAAGAGGCATTCTGAGTAGGGAGGTGTGCAGAAAGTGTGTTGTTCACATTACATTTAAATTACTGCATGTTGGTACAGTAGAGGAAACAGGGATGAAGGAGGGAATTCCAAATGACAGTTTTCCGGCATCTTCGGACCTAAACAGCGAATGAAGAGGAGTAAGATACTAATTAGGTTGATCAGGGTGTTTTTTACGTTAAGAGGTATACGTGAAGTAAACTCGTCGGAGCACATTTCGTTGAAGTACTTGTAAGACAACTAAACTGAAGCAACATTGCAACGAAAGAACAGAGGCTGAAGCTTGGTAGATAGTACGTGCCCTATTAGGTAAGTGACTGTCTTTTGCACCTTATCAAAAAGGGGCAGACTAGTGGTTAACGCACTAGTTCAAATGTGGCAACAATACTCCATGCATGGGCGAATGGTGGATTTATTGACATATAAGATACTGGCAGGTGTGAGAAGTTTTTTAGCCCAGTAGAAGGAGGTTACCTTCTTTGTAGCAGATTTTTCCCTATCTTTGAGAATACATCCCCTCATCCAAGCTCGTTGCATACGTGATTTTAATTAAATCGGCGGACCTGTCAGAGGTGCGACACAGAGATGGGCAAACCGCACTCCAGTATTATTGTTCGATGCATAACAGTCAGGCGTTGATGGCTAAAAAGCGATCAGGTAAAAAGTCACTGAACTGAATGATTTCGGTAAACAAGAAATAAACAAATAAATAACATGAACACCGAACACAAAGCTGCAAGGTATCGAGGATTAAGGACAAGGAATAGAGAATGAAGGAGGGGGGGAGTAGATGAACAGAATGAGGTAGATAAAAGAGAGAATAGTTGTAGATAGAAAGAGAAGAATAGAGAGAAAGAAAAAGAGATATAACGTAAGAGAGAAAGAGATAGAAAGGGAGAAGACGAGGGGATTGGGGTTTAAGATAAGAAAGATAGAACGGGAAGAGAGAATGAGACGGGGGAGAGGAGGGGGAATGAGAACACCGAGAGAGAAGAAAGATGGGGTAGAGACAGAGAGGGATAGAAAGAAATGTATAGGAAAAGAGGCGACAATAGAGAAAGAGAGAAAGAGAGAAATATATATAGAGAGAAATATAGTGAGAGAGATGGTGTAGAGAGAAAGAGGGGGGTATAGTTAGAGAGAGAGAGAGAGAGAGAGAGAGAGAGAGAGAGAGAGAGAGAGAGGGGGTAGAGAAAGAGAGGGGGGTAGAGAAAGAGAGGTGTGTGAGAGAGAGTGTGTGAGAGAGAGGGGGGACGAGAGAAAGCCCGGATAGAATTTTACTTACTGCTTGTGCGCATGTGCGAAACGGACAGCGTGTTCGTTTTTCGCCGTGTCGTATCTTCTCTCTCTTAATCTTAATAGATTTACATAAACAGAAGAGGCTGGTGGACTTTACTCTAACTTTGTTCTTCATAAAACGGATGAATAAAAAAAAAGATAAGAATAATAAAATACAAGGAATGAGTATTCCCTTATTCTGTCACACAGCGTAAATAAAGAAGGTAAGTAAAACTTTTGGTCTCGTTGCCGAAACATTCG
>OY744525.1:33144768-33152268 GCA_963556195.1 Sepiola atlantica
TATATATAAATATATATATATATATATATATATATATATATACTATGTATCTTCTGCTACGTCTAATGGTTAAATCATATATATACCTGTATTGATGTTCCATGTTGTTTATAATTGACTATTCCATCTAATTTTTCTTTACTTAATTATCTTCGACTCTTCATAACCAGAAAGGAAAGGGGAAAAGAGAGAGAAAGAGAGAGAAAGGGGAGATAGAGTGCGCGCAATAGAGTGAGAGAGAGAGACAAAGAGGAAGAGGGAAAGAGAGGGAAAGAGAAGAAGAGAGAAACAGACATAATGAAAAAGACAGAAGCGAAAGTTTTAGCTAGCGTATCGAATAAGAGCAGCGGGTTGAAACAACATACCTGGAGAAAGAGTGAAAGTGAAAGTGAAAGTGATAGATATAAACTCTTTCAGAGATGTGTCACATGATAAGTTATTCGAAAATTACCATCAATTAGAACAATCAAATAGAAAGTTTTTTTTTTTTAACATAACTCAATCCCAATTAGAAAGGAATATTTCAGCATGTCCTATTTGGCATCAAACTATATGGGAGACATTTTTATTTTAATTTAATCACATATTCGATAAAGAGTCATACTAAGGACCTATTGAGCGAAACGTCGATTATATTATAAAGAAATTGAAACATTTTTTATAATTGTTTTTCTTTCTTATTACAGCAACTTACCCTTTTGGCCAAGCTCAAAGTGTAGTATCTGTTCCGATTGATACTGCACCCCATAGACTGGTACTGTCTTGGTCTTCGTGGCTTTATTTACGCCTGTCTATGGGTCTGTCCTGTGCAGTTCTAGGAGGTCCACCTCCCAGGCTTTGCCTCCACTCTTTGGGGTGAAGTAAGTTTATTGCTTACTGTCTGAGGTGCCCCTACCGGGGAATGCCGACGGGGCTGCCCAGGTAATTTTTTAAAGTTCCCCAAAGTACTCTTCCTCTAGAGTGCTGAAACTCCCACTTTCCGACCTTGTGTCACATTCTGCTCCGTGGGAAGTAGATAAATAGGAACTTGTATTTAGTAAAATGTGTGTCCGTCCACGCATAGTGACTTATCGATAACAAAAGTCATAACATTTGCAATAGTTGTATTTACGCGCAACCAGTGTGTCGTAGGTATATTAGTATTTATATATCGACCCCATGATAAGTTGTTGGAAGGACTGAAAATTTCCGCGGTACCTAGTAATCGAGAATCTATAAAATTTAAGTGTACATTTGATGGACGAGAGTGTTTCAGATGTATTAGTTTTTGAAACCCGATAAAAGCAGTTACTAAAAACGGAGAAAGAGTGGACTTTCGAGGTTGGATTACATTTTCATAAGTCTGTAAAGACAAACATTCTTCCTAGTATTCATATATTCTAAGACTTTTTATCATATCTAATACATATATATATATATATATATATATATATATATATATATATATATATATATATATATATATTTAACATAGTTAACCCCAAACAAGGCAAGTTGCACTTAAACGTAAGGGGCTACTGAGAATTAGGGTGTAGGTTTTGGGGGGTTATACTAAACTGGGAGCTGTGCAGCGAGATGCCTGTTCGCATTAGTTTTAAATTTAAGCATGTCGCTACAGTCGAGGAAACACGGAGCAATCAACGAGTTCCAAAGGTCGGCAGCACGAAAAAAGAATCTATTGGTGTAGAACGCTCTCCGGCATCTGGGGTTCTTCACATAAAATAGATGGGATTTAGCCGATAGTCGGGTTCGTCCAGTGTATTTACGCCGAGAGGAATCAGAGCAGCAAGTTCATCGGATTACATTCCATTTAGGTACTTGTGAAACAGACGCAAGGATGCAACATTGCGCTGATGGGACAGGGGCTGGAGCTTAGTAGATAGTGAGGCACCTATTAGATTAGCAACTCTTTATTGGACCTTATCGAATAGGTAGAGACTAGTTGATGAGGCACCAACCCAGATGTGACAACAATACGTCATGCATGGGCGAATGGTGACTTTGTAGAGATAGAGAATACTGTCAGGTATGAGAGGTTTTAACAGCCTTGGCAATGTCTTCTATGTATTTGTTTCAATCCGTTTTACCTGTGAATGTTAGGCCGAAGAGTTTTAAAGTTGAACTCTTAGGTAGGGTTTTATTTGCCATGGCAATCGGTGGTTGAAGAAGTTTCTTGTAGTTGTTGAGGAAAATGAGCTGTGTCGTAGCATAGTTAAATGTAACCATCCCTATATGACTCCATTCAGCCACAGATTGCAACACATTTTCTAAGGGGTCAGCCATTGCCTCGGATATGTGCGTCCGTTTTGCCCACATGGCGAGAGTAGAGCGTAGTGTCGTCAGCAAATATATCTCTCTCAGACACAATGTAATATATATATATATATATGTATATATATATATATATATATATATATATATATATATATATATTAATCGATTGAGTTCAAATATATTGATATTGATACCATATATTTTTTTCAAAACGTCTAAATACAAAGTAGAGCTCTTATAAAAATAATTATATGACATTAGAAACAGTCTACGCGGATAAACAAACGTTTCAGCGTTAACATCTCTCGTCGAAACTATTGACTTCATAGTCCTGACGAGACGTGTTAACGTTGAAACGTCGGTTGATCCGCATAGACTGTTTCTAATGTTTTAAACACACACACACACACACGTATATATATATATATATATATATATATATATATATATATATATATATATATATATCTGAATCTCTTTTAAATGTTAAATATTTTTATACAAACACCTATATAAAATATATTGAAAATATAGTCATTTGCAGAGAGATGTTTCGTCTTTTCAAGACTAATCAGTGCGGCGATACGCAGCTGGCGCACCAGCCCTTAAATCGAATCATTGTATATTATAACAGCCAAGCGCTCTACCTCCTCAGATAGCTTGACTGCTAATAAATAGAATAAATATTTGTATTCCTTTGTTTATTTTATGTATAGTGTTGGCATCAGAGAAATGTTCAATTATGTTGACATTGCGAAGGGGGCGTATTTATATTTTAAACATTTTTCAAAACTTACCAGTGCAGCTAGATACAAATTGCGTTCAATGATCGATTAATATATATATATATATATATATATATATATGTATATATATATATATATATATATATATATATATATATATATATATATATATATATATTTACATATATATATAGCCAAATCTCTTTTAAATGTTAATTATTGTTATACACACATATATAAATATATATTGAAAATATAGTCATTTGCAGAGAGTTGTTTCGTCTCTCTCTCTCTCTCTCTCTCTCTCTCTCTCTCTCTCTATATATATATATATATATATATATATATATATATATATTATTATGTCCACAATCAGACAACGCCACAGTCCACACAATCCATGAAAGCCACAAACCGGAAGTCTTAGACTCGAGTTGTCTGATTGTGGAAATAATTATATATATCATCTCACATTCAATATATATATATATATATATATATATATATATATATATATATATATATATATATATATACCTACTAACAGAAGTTTTGACTTATGAAGGCTTTTCAGTGACGAAAAACTGGTACGTTAACATTGGAAACACGATCACAAAATTACTTGATAGTGTTATCTGCAGTGTCTGAAAACTATGGCGCACACTCCTAACATTAGTAAAGATTACAAGCCCTTATGGCTTTTGTTAAAAATACAACGCTGACTGTCGATAACTATTCTATATTCTATATAGAAGAGTAAAAGGGAAATCGTTATTTCCGCTACGAGAGAGCTCATTCAATTAGTAAGCATAATTGTTTGTAATAAAAGTTACTTTAAAATGTTATTGATGTTTTATTATTGATATATATATATATATATATATATATATATATATATATATATATTCATATAGTTATGTTTACTGTTTGTTTTTGTTAATATTCGTGTCGTATATCCATAAACATTAAATACAGCGTGTTACTTTATATGAAGAGATTAGAAACAGATTATCGGCTTTAGAATAAGTTTTGTGATTTTTGTATATATACATATCTATATATATATATATATATATATATATATATATATATATATATATATATATATATATATATATATAGTCATTCATATACGCACACATATATATTTGAGCATTGTCATAAGTTAGAAGGAACCCGCCATCACTGATGCGAAAATACAAAAGCTTTTTGTGAAAACAACTAGAGCGCTCTTCGGCAGTTAATTGCTTTTTCAGATAAAAATTGTAGATTTTTTTTTGCTCCCGACCCGTTACTGACGGTCAACCTTCTATCTCGGCTGGATGCACTTCCTTATCTGGGCACACTTAAGAACTGTGATAAAGTGAACGTTATTTTGAATACGAATAAAAATGGGAGTAGAACTACGCGGGTGTCCACATGAATTCTTATGCAAATCCGTGCATATGTGTACACTTAGGTGCCACTTTTCATATTTCCCCATCCCTTCTTTTCCCCATGCATGTCAAATCGTGTAAGATATTTTAATCTGTTCTGCCTTAATGCCTTTTTTTATTTCTTACACTCTCCATTTTATTCTTAACCGCATCAAACTATTTAAAATGAAGTTTGATTTCTCCGTACATTTTGTCTTTTTTTTTTACATTTTACTCTGTCCCCTTTTCTTGTTCTGCTTGTCCATTCTCTTTATCTCATATCTATATTATTTTTGTAAAACAATTTAAAATTACATCATTCACTCATTCCAAAACCAGTTTTTTCACATTAAAATAGAAATGGTTTGAATCTCACCATATGAGAACATTTGATTCAATATTGTTTTGTCAATCCGTTTCGTACCACCCAACTCTAGACACACACAAGTATTTATATATAGGTTGACTTTCTTGGAAAAGTGCAACCGAAACATGTATGCACATATGTAACCAATAATGTTTGTATAAATAGAAATTTATACTTATAAACAGCTCTACTTGGTATTGAGTACATTTTATAAACACTTGAGTTTCTACGGATTTACATTTACAGAAACTAATACAATACATGTACGATATATATATATATATATATATATATATATATATATATATATATATAGTTTAAAAAGTCACACATTGAAACGTTGGTGAAATGGCAATAATAAGGATAATATTTTTTTTAATATTTAGAAAACACGGACAACGCAGATATTTGTTTTTTAAATAAATTATTTATTTACTTTAAAAACTTCTTTTTTTTTAAACTTCAGTACTTTTGGTCATAAATACACTTGTCAGAAGTATAAGCATATATTTTTCTTTCTCTTTTTTCTCCATGACTGAGACATATCTATCGCAGTCAAGTTGAAATTCGTCTTGATGTTATCGACGACCAAAGTTTAAATGCCGTAGTGTGTAGCACGCGGTTACGTGAATAAGGTAGTTTGAAAAGTCACACATTCAAACGTTGCTGAAATGGCAATAATATGCAGAATATTTTTAAAAAATTTTTTAGAAGACCTGGACAACGCAAATATTTGTTTTTTAAAATAAATTATTTATTTACTTTAGAAACTTATATATATATATATATATATATATATATATATATATATATATATATATGTATGTGTGTATTACAGAAGTTCAGAACGAAATCATCGGTTTCAAATCTAACAAGGACGTGACCCACATTATTGAATCTCCTTTAGTCTGTTGCTTAGGGCCAATTCACCAAGCAACATATAACAACGGAGGCTGAGGTGATTCCATAAGGACGGTCGTGTGCTATCTCCACCGCCTGAAACAGACGGTACCAATGTTGTTCTGAACTTCTGTAATACATATATAAATAAATAAATATTACTGTCTTATTTTTAAATTTAACTTAATAATCGAGAACTCTGCGAGCGTTCTGTCGAACTAACCTTACGAATATATACATATATGTATTTATATATATATATATATATATATATATATATATATATATATATATATATATATATATATACATATATATATATATATATATATATATATATATATATAATTATTTAACAATATATATTTAATTATTCATGGACAAATACAATTGATCCTTCCGGAATCATCAGTTTTGAGATAATTATATAAACTGGTCAGACGATTCGAACCACGGAACAAAAATCGCTTTTAACTCCAAATCCTGAAGCCCTAACTGATTAGGCCTTTTTGTATAGCTATATGAATTGATGAAAAACAAATCCTATTATGCCGAGCAGGCGACAATAGTCAGTCATCTTAACAGCGTTCAACAAAGAAGAACATGCATGCATGGCTGCATTATTAGGTATCAGTTTGACTTTCTGAGAGCAACATTTTAATATTTAAATGTTAAATGATATTGTGCACAAAAATATGATACAAACATATGATACATCGCGGTGTATATTATTATATAACTGTATGGAAATAGCACAAAAGCAATATATAATCTCTCTCTACGAATGTCGTCGTAATATGCCTCATAGCTAGGTGTAAGTCTATTTTTAACTTCCCCGAACAGGGCTCAACTTTAACCTTATTAAAGAAGCTTAAAACAATATCAATTTTAAATAAATAATATGTACATTATTTTTACCTACATACGCTAGCGTTTCGAGCTTTCGCTCTCATCAATGCAGTGATGATAATCTCGGACGGGCGCACGGTTCAAATCCCTGCCAAAGACTAGATTCCGTAATCAAGCGCTGTAACCATTAGGCCACAGGGCATCACAACATTCAAGCAGGGAAGTTAAGATATATTTAGACGAAGACGCGGTATATCAAGAAAGACTGACTTAATATTCTACGAACGTTGTCGGAATATATGCCTTCTAGCTACGTGTCAGTGGATTTTTAATTGACCCGAACAAGTCCTAACTTTAATCTTATTGAAGTGCTTTTTAAATAAATGATATTAAATTGCAAGGATGATAATCTCGGACGGTGGCACGGTTATATATATATATATATATATATATATATATATATATATATATATATATATATATATATATATATATATATATATATATAAGCTTCAAGACCTGGCTTTCCTTGTTTTCGTAAAGATAGTGTGCCCTTTATCCATCGTGGTAATGTTGTTTACCATTTTAAATGACAGTGCGATGCTGGTTATACACTTTCTTGCATTTGCAGACCCCGCATAAACTAGCACATTCCATCTAAGAGCATACAGGGATAGGCAGGATCCCTTTATCACCTTTCCTCTTCGACTTTAGACTTTTCTATTCGCCAGCATTTGATTGAAAATCCACCTTGTGCTAATAATTATAAAATAGAACAGATTCCAAAAAGCATTTGAAAATTTTTGAATCTGTCTCTATTACTGTACGTAAACCTTCCTTGTGTCGACAGAAGTTTGTAAAAGCGTTAGATATATTTAGGGAACTTCGACAGCTCCTCTTTTAAAAATCCCATGCTGTCCCTTTTTAAACGTTTTTTTTAAACGAGTAT
>OY744525.1:33157268-33162268 GCA_963556195.1 Sepiola atlantica
GAGAAAGAAAGAGGTGGAAGGATAACTTCAAGAGTAACACACTCGGGGATGTAGAAAATCGTGTGAGCTGGAGAAAACTGGTTGGAAGGTCATCTTTGACGCCCCAACGTTCATCCAGACCAAGGAACAGGTGTGATGATGATGATGATGATGATGATGATGATGATGATGATGATGATGATGATGTATATATATATATATATCGGACGTATGTGTCCTGTTTTCAAACGGATCTAGTATCCCAAAAAAATAGTTTGATTATATCAGAAACAAAGAAAAAAAATACAAACAAAACCCACACATATTTCCCTAGAGGTTCTAGTTTTAAATTAAAAAATGGTGAAAGGTTTAGACCGCAAATTAAATAGAACACACCACGGTCTGTCATGGGAGTTTGCTGTGGCACCAATCCTAAAGAGCAACACTAGACTTTATAATTATTCGATAATGTTAGTCTCAGCGATTTCTATATTTAGCCTAAAATTAAAATGGTTTCAATATGTAAGGCCGATTAACGATAGATATTTGTTTATAAAAAAACGTATATTTAAATAAGATTTATTCATGTGGATTAGTAAACCTTCTTAAATGTAATTAGAATTTGAACAGATATATATTAAGAGGAAAGTAATTTCAAAGAAATCCATTAAAATAGCCTTAAAAACACCCACATAAAGCAAGGAATATGTTGGGTGAAAATAGTTTCAACCCTTAAAGAAGATTATATATGATGGTTATTAAAGCTTTATTCAATATCAAACACTCTCCATACATTGAGCTATTACATGTATCATTATATACAGTGTTACCATACACTTTTAGCATACCCAATTTCACCTACATTACACGTGTTGATTCGTGTTTTATGTGTAGTGATATTGGACTGGGTATGCAAATATAGTGTTAAAACGGTATTTCCTACATAAAGTTAAATGAAGCAGAAAAATGGAAAATTTAATTGGAAGTTTAGAATTAATATTAGGTGTCAGGATATGACGTCATAGACTCGGAGTCTGAAATTAGCAGATTAAGCGCTCTTTCTCTTTGGTCATCTGGGCGTCACACAGTCATTAAAGTTTTCTGGAATTCTGACGGTCAGTTACGACTTTGTGCTTCCTGTGAAAAGATGGGTATTTTAGCTCTAAGCATTTATACTTGTTTTGATTTGGTCGGGCTGAGATTCCTCATTTTCAAGCCTAATATTCGAAGGAATAAACAAGCATAACTGTAACAAAAAAAAAAAAAACATTGTTACTTGTTTAAAAAGGAGTTGCGATTATATTTGGAGGGAGAGTTCTGTTTTTATCGAACTCATTGAGAACACCTAATTGACACTGCGACTGATGTGTGCTGACAGGATTCGTCACCTGTTTTTTTTTTTTGAGGATCCGTATTTTTTTAAACTGCTAACCGAAAGCACTCTTTCTTTGGCCAGTATGCTGACAGGATTCGTCGCTTATTTGATTGTTTTTTCAAAGATCCGTATTTCTTACTATTCCTACCCGAGACCAGCCGATGGAAAGCTTATGTAATGTGCAATGTGTTCCTTTACAAAGCTGTGAAATTAAACATGAAAACTCATGTAACCAGAAAGCATGAGTATAAATTGGTGTTGGCGTTTTCTTTATTATTTGTTACCGTATTAAGGAACCAAAAGAAATAGGTATCTTCTGTAGCTATTTCTTAGCTACAACTAGGACGACGTCTTAATAAAAAGACAGAAGAGAGAAAGAAACGGGCAAACGTCTCTATAGATTGAACAGCTATTTACAATGTATCAATGAGACGGACAGCTATATCTGTCAACGATGATGTCTACTGAGAATCTGTGAGGATCGAACAATTCACCACGCTATTCTACATAAAGTTCTTTCTCTTCCGACACTATTCTGAAATTGCCGTGAAGCGGGATAGAAATCGCAACCGACTTATTCGAATGCAGTGCCGGACACACACCTTCACATCAGTAAACGATGTATAATAGATATGTATCCTATAGCGCCTACATGACACCGAAAGGAGGCATGGAAATAGGACTATCTACGTTTAGAACACTGCATTGATATTACTCTTTTTCATCGATCGGTTCCTTCTTCTCGTCGTTCGTTTGCTTCGCTGTATCTCACTGTTAGATCACCAGCTCGGTTGAGAAAAGCCATGCTAATGTTTTGTTGTCTAGCGCAGCTATGCCAACTTCGCCGTTGGGTAGTCGATATTTAAGGCATGACTTGATGATGTGGTCTACTGTCTTTTCAGAGTGACCACAGTCGCAGACAGCCGAGTCCCCATCCTTTCATGGTCGCGGCGAAACGGCCGACACCTGTCCTGAGGCGGTTGAGCATTGTCCGCTGCTGACGAGGGAGGTCCATGCCTGGTAGGTTATCCGGGTCCTCCACAAATTTGTGCAACCTTGATTTATCTGCTGCCTGCCATTCCTCCGTCCTGATGATTCTTCAGTCGAAATTGTGATTATACTTCTATTAGCACGCTGATCCGCTGGCTCCCGCAAGATCATCGAAGTCAAGCGGCGTTGAGCCTGGCAAATACAGGGTGTTTCAAAAGTCTTGGGAACATAACGATTTTTAATAACTCAAAAACTATTAGGAGTTGAAAAATGAAATTGGTACCGTTGGAAAGGTTAAAGTTTCAAGTTTTGTGGAGAATCTTCAAAGTTGCTCAATATGAGCACCATTCGTCACACGGCAGACATCTAGTCGATAGTCCATTTCCTGCCAAACGCGTTCCAGCATCTTGACGTCAATGGTTCCCACAACTGCCGTTACTCGAGCCTTTAGTTCGTCAATATCTCTTGGAAGGGGCGGCACATAGACTTGTTGCTTGACAAAGCCCCAAAGGAAAAAGTCACACGGGGTAAGATCTGGAGACCTATAAGGCCAGGGCATGAGAACGTCATCACCTCGCCCAGATCTCCCAATCCATCTACCAGGCAGCCTTGTGTTAAGAAACTACCTTACTCTAAGACTCCAGTGTGGTGGTGCACCATCTTGTTGAAAAATCAAGTCATCAGATTCTGCTTGTTCCAACTGAGCCATTAACCAGTCTTCCAGCATGTTGAGATAGGATTCACCAGTGATAGTTGCCTCTTCAAAGAAGAACGGTCCATAGACACCTTTCTTGGAAATTGCACAAAACACGTTCACTTTTGGTGAATCTCGCTCGTGCTCAAGAAGTTCATGAGGATTCTCAGTACCGCATATGCGAGTGTTATGCTTGTTAACTTTGCCATTCAGATGGAAGGTCGCCTCATCGCTAAAAACAAGCCGGTCATCAAAGCCGTTATCTTCCAACTTCTCTTGCATTGCAATGCAAAAGTCACGGCGAAGTGGCTTATCAGTGTCCTTCAACTTTTGGACCAACTTGAGCTTGTAAGGTATCATTTGCAGTCGTTTCCTTAAGACACGCCAGACAGTTGCTGGAGCAAGCTGAAGTTCCCTGCTGGCTCTTCTCACTCATTTACGGGGGCTCCGCTGAAAGGCTGTCCGAACTTGCTCAACTGCATCTTCTGAAGTTGAAGGGCGACCTGTTCGCTTACTTGGGCACAAACACCCATCTTTCACAAATTTAGCATGCCATCTGACAATGGATTTCGTTTCAGGGGCTTCTTTTTTAAATTTCCTGCGAAATGCACGCTGAACACATGTCCAGGATTCAGTCTTTGCAAATTGGAGGACGCAAAATGCCTTGTCTTGTTTAGAGAAGGCCATTACTGCACCTGGAAAGATAACACGAAAATCATTAGTATGACCAAAAACTTGATTAAACAAGCTTTAAAATGGCACCAGTTTCATTTTTCTACCTAGAATAGTTCATGAGATATACGCATTTGTAATGTTCCCAAGACTTTTGAAACACCCTGTATTATATGTTTGACGATTTTGGAAGACCACGTTCTGTATGTAAGAAACCTCTTTTTCATTTCAAATTTATAATAATAATAATAATAATAATAATAATAATAATAATAATAATAATAATAATAATAATAATAATTATTATTATTATTATTATTATTATTTTTATTATGGTGATGGTGATGATGATGATGATAATAATAATCATAATGAGTATGATGCAGATACCGATGTTGATGCGCTAAGGTATTATCATGTTCGTACGCATGTTATCACTACCCACCCCTTTTTTTAAATTGGATCGCCCGATCGCCGAATATGCAATGATAGACTAAGTATGTTCGTAAATTTCATATGAAACCCATGTGGTGTGGAACGTGAAACAGCAACTGAAATACACTCACTTTGCTTTCTGGATCTATTTATTCTAAAGATTGTATAATAATATCGTGAGGGCTGCATTCGCACCGGGTGTCTAGAAAATGGAAATATGTTACAAACTCCCACAAGGATTTTGACATAGACCCTCATAACCTGATATATTCCGAAACTATATTTACCAGAGTAAGATAACTATGTTTTAGTTTAAACAAAGGTGGTATAAATATATCGTGGAGTCTGCGTTCGCACGGGAAGTACATATAATGGACGGCAGCAAAATACAACAGATGAAGGCTACAACTGTAGAATTTAACCAGATCCAGCTAATTCAAATTAATCTACAAATCGATCGAATAGCAGACGCACGATTTGAACACAAAATGACCATACGAGTGTTGACATGCCGTAAAACCTCATGAAAACAATTACAATGTGAAATTTATTTTGTATTTCTAAAAAAAAAGTTAGGTCGGTCTGTTAGTCTGTCACATTTAAGTTTAATATAGACTTTTCGCCAGTCTGTCAAACTAAAATTTGAAGGAGCATTATTATCTATCTATCAATCTTAATGTTGAAATAGCAGTTTCTTCGGTCTGTCACGATTATGTTTGTCAATAGCATTTTCGTTAATTTGAAATAGCATTTTCTTTAGTCTTTAACGGTTAAGTTTGAAATAGAATTTTCGTCAGTCTGGCACGATTATGTTTGAAATAACATTTTTGTTAGTTTGAAATAGCATTTTCTTTA
>OY744525.1:33172268-33194768 GCA_963556195.1 Sepiola atlantica
ATATATATATATATATATATATATATATATATATATATATATATATATATATATATATATATATATATATATATATATATATACATACATACATATTTATAAAGCAAAGAAAGATCAATTTCAATTACTTTAAAGACTACAATATTTGCTTTACATTGTTCGTGTTACGGCATACCCACCACGTTTTAACGTTCAATGTTGCAAATAAAAATATATTGACAAAGATTTATTCCACACAAGTGTAATCAACACCATTTTATGTCATAGCTGGGGTTAAATCGTTTATATCTTTCGCAAACTGAGTCGTATTCTATAGAAAAAAGTTTGATGAAAATAAAATTGGACAATTTAAAATATTTATTAATTCATCAAGTATTCAAGCAAAAGAAAACATTTTACCCTTAATCCCTGGATTTTCAAAATGAGCTATGATTATCAGAGGAGAAAAAACAGCAAAATAACAATATACCGGTTAGCATAAATTTGAAATCTTAAATATTGCAAGCGAAATATTTTTTTTACAATCTGTTTAAAGAATAAGATTTCAAATAAAGTTTCAAGAAATTGGGTAGAAAAGCAAGATAGAAGTTGATCATTGAAGTATATACATCTAATAAAGTTCAATGGCAAAATCCGTGAGTAATGAAATGATTGATTATAATGAAATTTAAAGTAAAAAATCAGAGAACATTGATGTGAATGACTCCACCAAAATCTGAATCCAGATGTCAATAGAACATCAGTATATAAATAGTCATCTTGCTGTGAACAGAGCTTCCTTAGCAAGCAGAATTCAAATACGAATTGGGTAGTTTAACGGATGCATTAAAATGATCAGAAATATGAGGCTAGAAAATTTAATGTTCGTATTCAATTTTTTTATGAAAATCTATTACCTCATTTTGACTCTAGAAAATATCTAAAGTTTTAAGCTTAAGCTGAAGGAGTCTAAAAGAAAAAAGTGAACTTCATGAAATTGTGTTAATTAGCGTCTAATTACTATTGATCAAGTTAAAGCAAATCTAGAAATATTCCAATTTAATATAAGAGCCTCTAACCCATGTTACGCTACTTAAAACCCCTTTAAAATGCTGTAAATCAACTGAAATTTGGTGAAAATGTAATTGTTGACGTCAAATACTTATGTGTAACTTTCACAAAAACCTAATTTTCACGAGGTCTTACTCTCCCTTTTTACTCGTTACATAAAACTACATTAAATAAGAATGTAGCCACCATTTCGACCACCAACGTCTAACAGATGTGTACCACATTTATAATGAACGGTTAATTAGTTTAGGAGTGAAGCGTTTACATATTACTATAAAAACATTTAAATATAGTTAATAGATAAATACTAAGATTAAGAACGTGTAATAATTTATACACAAAACACAAAAGGAACACAAACATATACCCCTAACACACACACACACAGACACACACACACACACATATATATATATATATATATATATATATATATATATTATACCTTTTTTATGTTTTCAAATTTTCTGATTATCTTTTTTGTATTAAAATCCAAAAAAGTGATCAATGTTCCATAGGTTTCACAGGTTTCACGAACGTTTCCGATTCTTCGTCGAATCATCCTCAGGTGTCAAAAGCAAATGAACAAAACAGCTGGAGAAAGAAGGGCATTTTAAAAAGACAGCAAAGAAACACACAAAGAACGTTTTCGCATTATTCCAGGAAATCGTTGACGATTTAAATTCATCAACGCTGGATAGCATAACAGAACAAAATCGCACTACGCTAAGCATTTTAAAATATTACCACTGGTTTCATTTTAGGTCGTTGTGTTTTGATGTAGATAGCTTCCAGGATTTTTAATTTTTTTAATTGGTTTCGGATATCAGGTATGTTTTGGTAGATGTTGCTAAATTGAGCTAGAGTTTACAAGATGCATGGTGAAGCGGCGGGATAGGGTGATGCTTGTAAAACCAATGTAGCTATTAGCTTTATTATTATTATGGGAGTGACATTATCACTAAGGGCATTTAAACTTATAAATAACATTGGTTATTTCTTGTGGTTTTTTAAGTTGGGGAGGAGTTGTTTTTGACTACAATTTTAAATTTCTTATAGTACATAATGAGTCTGTTGTATTGTTATTGTCAATTGGAGATATGTATGTGTGTATAAAGTTGTTCATGGGTGTCTCTTCTAATCTGAAGTTTAGTTGCATTTGATTATATATATATATATATATATATATATATATATATATATATATATAAATATATATATATATAGATATATATATGTATATATATATATATATATGTAGATGGAGATAGAAGAAAAAAGAGTGATAAATATGCGACGAATGTCCAGATTTATTTCAATTGTTCAATGCAAGGTGTATTCAGTAATAAACTAGTGTTTATTATTCTTTCCTTAAGCCAGGGCTTTTCAAAGATCGAGATCTTATCATCAGAGGAGTAATACAGATGGATAAGTTGGCTTTCGAAAAAACCAAAGTTCAAATATTTGAAAAATATGAAAAATGATATTAAAAAAACGCAGTGAAAAAAGAAAAGTTTCGTAAAAAAGATATGCGGTTTGTCCGGGTGGTAAATTTCCGTTGAGAGGAAGTCCGATGAATTGTAGAACGCGAAAAAATATTTGCAAAAATAGGTTCCATCTACTGAAAGTTTTACTTTTGGTTTATATTTGATCGTATATATATATATATATATATATATATATATATATATATATATATATATATATATATAGTCAACATTAATAACACATTGTATCTACAGAAATAGATCCTTTACTTTGCTTCTAAAGTCGTCCAATAAATTCGGTACGAAATTGTAAGTTTCACGTTTATGTATTTTTTCTTAATTCTCAGTCTTTTATTTACGACTATTGCTTCTTTTGCAACTTGTGCGTTTATTATTTTCTGTTGACTGATTACTACGATATATATATGTATATATATATATATATATATATATATATATATATATTACGTATTCAACATCCATCCCCATATAATAACCGCTTCCCGACTTGTATTATCTTCTAAGCTTCATTGTAATAAAATGTTGAGTTCTTTGTAATAAGATTCATATTTACCAAATGATTATGCTCGAACTAATCGACCGCAATATCTCGGTTCAGTTGTAAGTTTGTCTTTATTTCTACCAGTATCTTGCCTTGCGTATCTACTTTTGCATAAAATTATTCTCATTTTACATAGAGACGCACATATCATTTATTTGTCTATTTCTGTTAGCAAAACTTTTGAACGAATTCAATTATTTATACAAAGTAACATTTTTTACTTGAATTCTAGTTGGAAATAATTTTCTCCTCACTAACGTGATGCGTTTATATATATTTAAAATATATGATTAAATTTAAATAATACACACAGACATATTTCAGTTTTTGCTTTTGGAGGATAGTCTGTAGACAATTCCCTACTTCAAGCCTTCTATGAGGTGTGAACAGAGTTCTTGAAAATGGCGAACTGAAATTCATATTATTATTTCAGAACTAGAACATATATATATATATATATATATATATATATATATATATATATATATATATATATATATATATAAGTTTAAGTGGAATGTTCTTCAAAGATATCGCTTGGAAGCTAGGGATTATTACATATACATACTCACATGAATTCCCCTGCGTTGGTCGTGTGTCAAATATTTTGATCACGAATTATATCTTTATTGATTCATTGTCTATATCATACACTTCTGCAGTAGTTACGGTTTGGTAACACGGAATAAGTGAAGTACGTAATATGGATAACATGTCAATTAGGTATCGAGTGAGATATATGATATCAGATTATCGAAAAGTTATAAAAGCATTTAATTGATTATCTTAATAACTGTGTTTCACCATCGGTCAGTTCGATTGAACCTTAAACAACCGATATAAAGTATTAGATTTAGTATAATATTCTATAATTTCACTCGAGAAATACCTTGAACTGGTAAAATTAATTTACGTAGCAGAAAAGTTTTGCAACACTTTGTTGTCCCCTTACGAAGATTAAAACAAAGATATTATGTCTAGAATCCTTATTACAATTTTAATTAAAATGCATTCCAGGATTTCGATTCTAAAAAAGTATAACATCAAAAGCCGTTGCTTAATTAGTCTTAAAAATTAATTGATATTCAGAAAATCTTGCTTAATAGGTTATAAATGACAATGGATAACGTTCAATATAAATTTGAAACATTTAACATTTGTGGATTGCGCCCATATTATGCGTTCTCAAAAATCTGAGACTGAAATTTAGAGAATATTTTCATGGAAATCGCTGTAGACATGTAAGGAGATTTCAAATATTACTTGCAGTTATTAACTAGTTAACAGTAAGTGTAAGATGGATATATTCTGACCCAAAAACAGCAATTATTCTCCCTTGTCAGAAACATCGTTCATTGAATGTGAAAAGTGAAAAAAACAAAATAAGTGAAGCAAGAAACCCAGATTGCACTTTACATTATCTTTATATTTATTAATTAGTGTATAACACGTATTTGCTAAAATTTCAAAAACAATCAGAGGTGTCTAAATTTTCACGAAAATTGCCATCCACTTTTTTTTAACCCCTTTGCTTAAAATTTTATTTAACTACATATAGTCCACATTTCAACGTATTACGCCTAGCAGCTGTGTTCGAAAGTTCATAATGATAGGTTAATTATTTTAAGAGTAGATCATGTACATAAAAATATAAACATATACACATACATAACTTTATAGTAATAGAGATATCGGTTTCAGAACAATAGTTTGTACATAGAAGAGTTGAAGTTAAAAACAGGACATCCAGGTTGCTTACACCCACAAAACAATCATATCTCATAACAAAGCTGAGCAAGAGACAGACCCGAATGTGGTCAAAAGAAGATTGCAAAAAGACACATGGACTATCAGAGAATTCAAATCGCTAGACATAAATTGTTAAACACAGAAAAATTGTCCAGAGAAAAACTGTCAACACCATTCAAGAGAAAATATTATTCACGTGATATAAAATGTTTAAAGTATAAAATAAAACTGATTTTTAATATATTAAGTCCGATAATCGGAGAAAACGTTTGGATAAGCGGATAATTTCTTCCATTTTCAACACAGGGATAAAAAATTGGAAAGTTTTATTCGGGACTGAGGATCCAATTAAGTACCATAAAAATGGTGTATATAATTGTTAAAATACCAATAGTGCAAAAGATAAACATCTCTTATATATTAAATCTGGTAATGCAGAGAATGATTAAAAGAATATGTGTATATAATTTTATTTAGATAGCTTAATTAAGAAAAATATAATATATAATGCAACGTTGTAATATTTTGAATTATTTATTTAAATTAATAATTGAATGAATAAGCTGATAACCTAGACAGTAGAATGAAATATTAAATTAAATGTAATTTAATAGTAAAATACATCATATTAGATGCAAGAATTAAAATATAATTAGTATGGAATACGTTGATATGTTTGAAATTTGTATTCCATCTCAGGTAAAACTTCAATAATTAAATGAATTATAAAGGGATGAAAAGTATAGCATACAGTGGATCAATATATCTTTATCAAACGAACCTAATTTAAACGATGTTTTTCGCCGATTTACCCAACAAATACTTAACCTCTTTGAAAAATAATAGTAGTATAATCAGTAAAAATCTACGTCATACACAGATATAAATTTAGAGTGATTACATTCAATTCCAGAATTATATCATACCACAAGAAACTATATTTCAATGAAATACCCTTGAATAGGGTAAATAAAGTGTCATTCTATCACATCTTCTTGAATGTTAGTGAATGACTGAATGCAGGGTCAGAAGAGTTGACATCAGCGAATTCAAATAATTAAAAATATTGCAGTAATTGTGTTGGGTTTGTGTGAACTGTGGTATCGTAGAAATATTTATTAGCCTTGTAACAGGATCAGACAAGATTTTGTTAGACGTTTACTGACGAAAGACACAAGACTCAGAAATATAAAAATATAAAGCGAATCTGTTTGTTAAAAAAATATTTAAACATAATTTTGTGAAATAATTTCTATGACGTCAGTCTCAAACAATAGAGAGAATAGTTTATTAAGAGTTGTTGAAAAATAAAATCTCAAAGTGTATCTGTAAAATTCCGGCGAGAAAATATCGTTGTTTGGAAACAGGAAAAATGCGAAGAATGTTTACTTACATTAATCGTTACATAAGCTAGAGTATTCGATATAGATAAATAGACAAGATGACAGCGATACGGACGGACAGAAAATGCTTCATACAATAATCCCGACTGTTTGAGTTTGGTGAGTTTAAGAAGCCGTTATTCCTGATTATGCACGTATAGAATTCTGTTGTATTTATTTCTTTTAAGGAATTACGAACTATTTCAGTCACTTTAATATAGCCAGTAATAAGAATGTTTGGAAAAGTAAAATATTAAGTTAGCATATTAAGTTTTTAAAAATTAAGTATAGATGATTACGGAGTATGATTGGCAATGTTTAACGTCAGGATAAGTTAAGCTCGTTATACAAGAGTAGATATATGATCGAACTCTAGAAAGTTGGCTCGATGAAGTTAGTATTCACAATAGATTCAGTTGCGGTTCAGAACTAAGAGATAACGTAGATATTATTTAATAAAGGTCCAGATAGATAAGGTCATTTGTACCTTTCCAGGGATACACAGAAGCAATGTTAAGTTATGGAGAAGCACTCTAATAGCTTATTTCCTCGGACCGCTTGCCTTTGGAATTTTCTCTTTGCTCTCTGTTTCCCCGACTGTACAAACATGCAGAAATTTAAATGTAATGTGAACAAACATTTTGCTGCAAAACTTTCTACTAACGTTTCTCACTATAAATCTTCGCCTAAATAATAGAAGCCTCTTAAGTTTAAGTGGCAATGTGACGTATTTTGGGGTGAATAAAAGTTTTTTTTTTAAAGTATCTCATTTTCTAATATTGTCCCCTAACCATAACCCTAACCCTAACCCTAAGCAATACTGCATGGTTAAATGATTTAAACTAGTAAGATTTCCCAGTATTGGAAAAAAGTGTTGTCATATGAAACTTTTATTCAATCATGAATACACTTCTATGGCGAAAATAGTAAGAAAATAGATCTAATTCAATATGCAAGTTATGAAAACGTAGAATGTATAAATATTGTGGAGCTTTGGCTCTATCAAATTTCAAGTTCTTAGTTTTACCAGGTGTTATCCGTGTATTACACAACACAATAACACAAATAATATAAAAATTAGGAAACAACACTAAACAGTATGTATCACATATCTCAAAACATTTTAACTAATATTCGACTTTTATATAGCTATATATTCTGTCGGATTACCACCTGTTCATTACACCTCACGCAAACACATTTTTCTCTCTCTCCCCCCTCTCTCTCTATCTCGCTCTCTCTCTCTCTTTATCTCTCTCTTTCTCTCTCTCTTTCTCACTCTCTCTCTCTAATATATATATATATATATATATATATATATATATATATATATAAGAAAAATGACGTCTAATACAAGACATACGAATATAATGGACATTCGAATAAGACACACCCTAAACATATAAGTGAAAGTGAATGTATATTTAAACCATTGTATATCAAGATATACTGCAGGTACAAAATAAGCTCAATAGTAGGATCTATAGATCAACCAGAGCTATTATATTATCGTTTCGAAACAAACAAATTTATGTCGTATTCATTTGTATCCGTTGTAAGCATTCACTATAAATAACAGTTAGGTGTACGATCGTTTCTGAGACGAAATGAGCCTTTATTGATACCAAGTCAGCTCATCAGCACAAGTTATAGATACCAGAAGGTAGACTGTGCTGATGAAAACTTGTTATTAATAAAGGTCCATTTACTCTCGGAAACGATCGTAAACCTAACTGTTGTTACTGTTTAATTCTTAGAATTGACATAAATAAATATGTCATAAATATGTTTTTTAGAAACTATAATATGTATTGCCTATAAATGTGACCAATACAGCAAAATAACACTGAGAAAAACAAAAATGTTAGCACTACTAACAGTAAAAACACAAACCCTAATAACAGTCGCCCAAATAGACATGAAAAAGTTAGTAATGTAGAGAAAAGCTATAACTGCAAAACTGGTACACTTTGTCCACTACAAAATAAATGCCTAATCAAAAGTATTGCTTACCAAGCCACAATATTTACTAACTAAAGACCGAATAACTAAAATTACTACGTGGGTATGACCTCCCTGTATTTTAAAACGAAATATTACGACCACAACAGCACATTTAAAAACAAAGAACGCCGATTTAAAACAGCACTAGCTAAATATTATTGGAAGCTCAAAGATAGCGGGCGCTCACCAATAATTTAATAGAAAATAATACGACAGGCCAGTACATGTAGAAATTTAGACGACCCGTGTAGATTATGCCTGAATGAGAAATTTGAAATCTTTAACTTTAATGACCACCCAAATCGTTTAAACTGTAGAAGTGAAATAGCAAACACATTCTTACACAAAATATAATTAACCTTAGGTTAATAAACAAAACTAAAACCTAAAATAGAAAAAACAAGCAAGCACGTGTTAAAATAAGGTCACCCATTATTTCGACCGAACAAAGAAACAATGATGGGCCACCCTATAGAAAACAGAACAATAGAATAGAAAATAGAAAGTAAAATCAACCGAACCTTTGTTTGTGAGAAGCCCAACGATTGCCTAAGGGAATAAAAAAAAAATCTGATTGGTTAACTAGCTAGACTAAACACCATGTGTATATATAAAAACACCCGGCAACAGAAACTACATGCATTTTAGACTGACGATTCCCTACGGGGATGAAACGCAGAAGCCTCTGTGTAGCTTAATTGCCATGAATATATTTCCATGACTTACTATATATATATATATATATATATATATATATATATATATATATATATATATACATTTTGGAAAGTTCTTTTCTTAGCATCTTTACAATTTTAAACTTAAAGATAGAGGCAAAATGCTTTCAAAAATGCAGATATTTGTTTATTAAAATCAAAATAATTCGTATTTTCATTTTGACCTTTTTCTAATAATTTCTCTCTATAACAAGCTTCATCAGAATTATAAACAAATAAAAGTTATTAACTTTCTTTTCTTTCGCGAGAGTTCTTCTTGGTCTTGTTGAAGTGACGTCCGATGTTGTGTGGACTTACGGTGTAATGTCTCTGGGAAAGTTCATTCTTTTAAGCATCTTTAAAATTTAAAACTTAAGGAAAGAGGCAAAATGCCTTCAAAAAACCATGTGTTAGAGGCAGATATTTTTCATTAAAATCAAAACATATTGTTTTTAAAGATGCTTAAAAGAATAAACTTTTCCAAATTTATACCTATATATATATATATATATATATATATATATATATATATATATATAGAGAGAGAGAGAGAGAGAGAGAGAGAGAAAGACAGAGACAGAACACCTGTAAAAAAGAGAGATGAGATGAAGAGAAAGAGAATTCTGGCGTGATGCATTAGTCATCTTGGAAATAACGTCAAAGACGGGGGCAGAGAAGATTCTGATAAAAAAAAAAGCCGGGATTCGCACATTGCAGACGCAATTTCTATGACGAAACGCATTAACGTTCCATTCCGCTTTCGATGTGACTTTCCCGAAAAAAGAAACAACACAATCGCGATATTCCAGCACGGAGTTGTAGCCAACGTACTCAGATTTTCTACCGACAACAAATCGCCAAATCTTGGCCGGTCGCCATCTCGACAATATTATTCACTTATCGAACCTGACTGTATCTCCGTTTTTCTTATATACAAACGGTACTTTTGCACTGAAAATAAAACAAAATCTATATGTGTGTGCGTGTGTGCGTGTGTGCGTGTGTTTTGCATTGTGATTTAATCTGACGATATGATATATATATATATATATATATATATATATACTTCTTTGTAATATATATATATATATATATATATATATATATATATATACTTCTTTGTAATATAGCAGGAAACATCCCAACAGAGTGCTCCATTAATTGAGAATTACAGTGAAAAATTAAAAATTAAGAACGTAATATTTATTTATTTTGGTACAGAAAAATTAGTACAACATTCGTACCGTCGGTTTCAAGCACAGAAGGACTTCAGCTTCTGTTGTCATCTATGATAGATGACAACAGAAGCTTAAGAGAGCCGGATGGCTAAGCTGAAGAGAGTCGGATGGCTAAGCTGAAGAGAGCCGGATCGCTATGTCCTTCTGTGCTTGAAACCGACGGTACGAATGTTGTACTAATTTTTCTTTACCAGAATAAATAAATAAATACATATATATATATATATATATATATATATATATATATATATATATATATATATTTGTTTCATTATGTCGAAAAAGAACTTCAACTAGTACGTATTATGACAGAAGGGCGATATTGTAATAGCTAAGTGCAAGTCAGACTGCCACAGACTTTGGGGAAATGAATCTGTTTCCCACGAGTAAAAAACGGCTAGGTGAACTGTGAGATCAGATAGAAGAGCATTGGGTTCAGAGACGAAAGCAGGTCGGTTGAGAACGTCAGGCAGTCACTTGTTTGTCGCTGAAAAGAAACATAATTTGAAAGTCAGTTTGTCTATGGATTTAAAGCGCGACAGATCGCAAACTACGATGTCAAGCTTTCGAGCCAATGAAAAACTCGGCGATGGCAAAATCCCCCCCCCCCCACGTTCGTCCAGTCCCGTATATCTCCTCGTATGAGTTAAGATGTACCTAACATTTTGAACTAAAGTATAGAATCGACAATCTGATAAACGCTTTCTCTCTCACGTGTTCTATCCAGAGAAAATAAAAGCCCTGAACTTCTCTATAGATGTCTTGAGACTTCTTTTCTGTCTGATGGCAAAGTGTTGTTTCACTACTCACATTGTTGAGACGTCGAACGCGATGAGGAGACACAGTTGAGAGGAAAAATAGATCAACGCCAGGCACGGAAAGAGAGAAAATAAAAGAAAAAAAAGGTAAATTTCGCAATGATTTTAATATGGAGAGTTTAACCATATTGTCGCTTTAAGAAAACAGACAGAATAAGAGATAGAAAGAGTTGCATACATACCCACACTCATATACATAAAGTAAGATACGCGAAAAGCGCGTGTGTGACAAAGGACTGACTATAAACAGGTAACATACCTTTTTAGTGACGTAGTTTAAGAGAGTACATCGTTACACACACACTTATATTTAGTTGTACATAGACTTGTGATTCGTCATATTTACGACTCATCAGTGCGATTAGACCTCGTGAGATTCTAAACATGGATCTCGGTGACTGCATCCGGGTCTCTACCATCTGAGCTAAGACGGCATGATAATTGATGTTATTTATTTAAACTTTTATTACAGAAAAGAATGTGTGTGTTTGGAAATGAGAGTTGATCAACGTGTATGTCTGTAACGCTCTTTCCTATTTACTTTAGTAAAACGAAACATTTTAGTGAAGGGATTGAGTTATGTTTGAAAAGAATCTGATTCAATTGTTCTAGAATTTTTATTGAACTAAACGCGTTCTCATATCTTACTTACCTCTCTATATATTTTCCTCACTGCTTCGATGTTGATCGCACAACTTTCTATTAGATGGCAAAACATTAAATCTCTTTATTTAAATAAAAGAAAACATAAACTATTGTAATACTTCTACCGAATAATAATAATAATAATAATAATAATAATAATAATAATAATAATAATAATAATAATAATAATAATAATAATAATAACTAGCAGGACCCGTGGATATTCCACGGTGTAATCTACATTAATATGTATGGTTGTCTATTTCAGCTCGACTGCTGCACCCCTTTTGTACAAAAATAAGCAAAAGTTTAATCGAAACACTGCCGCGCCCCTATTGTAAAAAGAATTGTCAATTTAGAGACGCGCCCCTATTGTACAAAAAAATCGGAGTATAATTTTTAACCGAAATAAAAATAAACAATGACGATGCCCCCACCTGTTACCTTCTCACAATGTCGTCTCCACCTTCAACACTAAACCAACAGCTAGTGAGCGGGTTTATTGAATGTTTTAATTGAGTTCATTGGAAAGAGTTTCATCAGTTCAGTCAGTTAGCTCAGTCGTTGATGACTAAGACTGCAGGCCTCAAGTTCGCGGTTTCAATTCACATTTTCGGCATCAAGTTTTTTATTTTTAATTTATGTCAGAGCGTGACACATGTAGGTAGACGCTCGCCTATTAATATATAGAAGAGATTGGAGAACTCGTGAAAAGTTCACAGTTTCTCACAATATGCTTAAATACAGCAATTGGTTTGGAAAGTGAACATATTTCACAGTATAAGTATTATAGGCTTGTATGCACAAAAATTAAAGTTTAATAAATCACACTTCACATCTTATATGAGGTAAATAATAAGTAGGTAAATGATGTAAACATGTATCAGTTGTTGTCAACTAATTTGTTATGATTTTCCTTATATAGTGAAATATATATATACATCAAATAATCTGTAATATACCTATAACACAATAAAAGTAAAAGAAAATCACAATAGGAAAAGGAAATTAAATTGTACGTTGCCAATGTTTCCTGTATGCTATCTTTAACATAAATCATAACATTTCTTTATAGACAATATTTCTAGTGAAAAAAATTCCCTTTTTGCTGCCATGAGTATAATCATTCTGAGAGTTTACCCGAATTCTTACACTATTCATTGCCCTTGCTCTTGAAAATGCAACATAGAGCTGCCCATGAGTAAAGACTGGCTGTAGCAAATAAATGCCAACTCTGTCAAATGTGTGTCCCTGTGCCTTATTGGTTGTCATGGAATATGATAGGCGCACTGAGAATCGAATCCGATGGAGAATGAAGGGTAAGTTTGCATCACTTGGAGTAAGTTTGATTCTCGGAATCAGCACGTTCTCATGAGAATGTGAATGGAAGGAACTCAACTTGGATGGTGCGAGAATACTAAAATTCCAGATATAACCAACGGTCATTGCAAGTGAGAAAACAGTAGTAAAATGCTGTTGCGAATACGCTAAATTATTTGCAAATGTTATCCTAAAAATTGGAGAGTATTGTGAATCTTAGGAGACTTATCACTCAGACTCCAGGACAACACCACCGGTTATTGTTAGTAAGCAATAACTGATACTGCCTTATGTAAGCACTCTAGGTAAAAAAAAAATGTAAAAAAATAAATTAAAATAATAATAATAATAATAATAATAATAATAATAATAATAATAATAATAATAATAATAATAATAATAATAATAATAATAAACAGGTAAGTATAGAAAACTGTGGATGACACAAACAAGAATTCGAATAAATGTATAACCCAGAAGACTGAAAGGTTAGTCACCGCAGCAGGTGACACAGCAAAAACAATACAGGGAACAGAGAAACGAGAAACAAACGAGAAAAGAAAATTGGGAAGAGAAACAGCTGCCTGGATGATCCATGAGAATACCACGAGAAGAGACACACGGAAACACGTGGGCATGGCTACAAAAAGAATATATTAACCGAGGGACGGAATCATTACTAATAGCCGCACAAAACAATGCAATTATCACTTACTATATCAAAGCTAAGATAAACAAAACTAGGAAAAAACCGAATGTGGATTTTGTAGACAAAGACTTGAAACGGTTAATCACATAAAAATGGAATGCAGCAAACTGACCACAAAAGAATACAAACACAGACACGGCTGTGTGGGGAAAGTCGTACACTTAGAACTATGCAAACGACTGTGATTTGAATACACAGATAAATGGTACAAACACAAACTGGAGACAGTACTGGAAAAAAAAGATCACAAAATCATGTGAGACATAGGGTTAGAAAAAGATGACCTAACGCAAGCAAGGAGACCGAATATCATAATTGTCAACAAGAAGGAAAATCTCTTCCTTTCGTAGATTTTGTCGTTTTGTGACAGAAAAACAAAGCAAATACACCGAACTTGAAATGAATATGAAGCATGGATAAGTAAAGATAATACTCATAATCGTAGTAGCTTTAGGAACAGTCCTGAGAAAAAACTGAAAAAAATTCTGAAAGGAATTGTAATCAAAGCGAAGGCTCACACCATACAAAGGACCACAATGATGAAAAAAAAGCTGAAATTTTAGAGAACATTAACCAGTTCCATAATATTACACTAAATATTCGTGAAGGGTCAAAGAGGATGGATAGACCGATGATGCAAAGCACTAATAAGACTTGCACTGACAGAGTGCAGAGAATACTAGGATCTTGGGGGAGCTTCTTGCCACCCACACCTCAGAGAAGACCAATGGTCCGCTGCCGGCAATAAATCAATGGTAAGCGACTGTTGCGATAACACTAAGCTATTACTATAGTAATCGATAGAGCTGGAAAGTACTGAAATCTGAAGAGACTTGTTGTCACTCAGACTCCAGAGAAAAACCAGAAGTTAGTATCAGTGAGTAATCAATGATGAGGACCTGTGTGAGAACTCCTAGTGAGTTGATAATATTGAAAATAAGCGGACATTAATTTTAGTGATGTCAGAAGAAGGTTTTAAAATATGTCATAGTTTGGTGCAAATATATTGATAACATGAACTCAAAACCGATATTTTTTTTCAAAAACTGCTCAATATAAATAATAGTTTTTATAAGTAAAGTTAAATTAACATTAGAAACAGTCTAGGCTGACATTCTACGTTTAAATTACTTCAGAGTCCTGTACGAGACGCGTCAGCGTCGAAACGTAGGTTGATCTGCGTAGACTGTTTTAATGTTTATTTCAGTTTACTTATATATATATATATATATATATATATAAATATATATATGTATATATATATATATGAAGAATTATTTCTATATTATATATATATATATATATATATATATATATATATATATATATAAATATATATATATATTATACATTTTTATTTATACAAACATTATAGCTTACATATGTGCATACATGTTTCGGCTGTACTCTTCACAGAGAGTCAACCTCTTCAGACCAAAAAAGACAGAGAAGTGCACATATGTAACCAATAATGTTTGTATAAATAACAAAATATACTTAAGAACAGCTCTACTTGCTATTGAGCACTTTTTATTAACACTTGAGTTTCAACGGATTTACATCTACAGAAACTAATACAATACGTGTACTATATATATATATATATATATATATATATATATATATATATGTATATTTATTTACGCATTCTGACATGTGTATTCGAAGTCACGTTTGCTTGATGTTAAATGGTTTTGACATCGTCTTATGCGCATGCGTGCTGGTTTGCCAAGGGATTTCAGCTCGGTCGCCATTTTGGTCATGTAAATACATACAAAACAATGAACAATTAAGCGAACGACAATGGCAGTTAAGGGAAATCTGAAGTCTTTACATTGTTTGAGAAGCCTCTTCTTCAAATACGCGCACATTCGTCAAGTGGTAATTCTTCTTTTATTTTCGCACGACTTAATTGTCCGGCGAACACAGGTTTTTCGCATCACGTAATGAAAAGCTGTTTCTGCTTCATTGTTTTTTTGGTCTGATTTACTCTTTAAGGAAAACACTCGCCTGTCTCTCAAAGACCAGAGCAAATAAAACAGAACTAACAGAGCAACCAGGGTTTTAAAAGCGCGTTTGGAAAAACATGGCCGTTCAATTACGTCTTCTCAGGGACTTTGAATATTTCAAAAGCTGTTCATTAAAACGTTGAGAACACAGCAGGAGATTCCTGTTTGAACTGTGGAATGTTTAAAAAATGTTGTGCGCGGTCTTGTCTAATCTTACAATATAGAGCATATTTTATATTATCATATATAACTCAAGTAATCTCTAAGACGGGAAAACAAAAAAAAAAGAGCTATGCGCTTATTTTCTTCATACCGACTGTTTTCTTTTTGATTGGCAAGACAAGTAGATACGTAACCTTGGCTGACCTGACATGTAGTTGAAAGGTTCTGCAAAGAGAAGGCAAATATACAATGCGACACAATAGAGTGTAATACATATCTCCATCTGTAATAAATTGAATATCTAGCGTACCAACATATCCTGGGAACATATACAAGAAAGAACTGCTCGAAATAAGCCATCTAATATCACTTTGTAATCCCTACAGCAATATACACAAATAACGGGACTTTTAAACCTGACATAGTGATATGGGACAAACGAGAGAAAATAGAACCCCTAGTTGCAGTAAGCGTCCCTAATAATGATGGTCTAAACCGAGCGGAGAGGGAGAAGATCACAAAATGCCATGGTCATTAAAAAAATCGGAATCTTAGGAAGATCTCTATCATTCCAGTAACCATAAGAGCTACCGAGCTCATTAAAAAGAACTTCAAAAACTATCTGGCGAATATACCCGGTGAACCAAATTCAAGCGAGATACAAACAATTGCTTCTAAAGAGACGGTGAGAATCGTAAAAAGATCGCTCGGTTCGAGTCTCTATAATAGCAGGTGAATGGCTGGAATTCGGTGGGATACCCATTCCTAACAAAAACAAAAAGATAAGAAAATTGAACAGAAAGTGCAGAAAGCTCTCTCGGTTTTTCATTTTTTTCTATATAATTTAAAGTTCCCTTTTGTGGGAAGCTGGGGATCTTTCACATTAAAAACCGACATTGTATCTAATTTTACTTTCGTTGATACAGGAATGAATAGGGAACAAATTCTACTCTTCATAGCAAACTGTTTTTATTTTAAGTGTGGCGAGAGAGACATACACTTACCGAAATCAGAGCGCACTTTAAATATTTAAGTAGCTATTCATTAGAATTTCAAGAACGCAGCAAGAATTTCATGTTTTCATTATTAAATGTTTAACAGAAAAATAAGTTGGCCTCTTCTATTATATATATATATATATATATATATATATATGTATATATATGTATACGAGGTCTGTCTAAAAGTTATCTAACCTTAGACCAGAAAAAATATTTCAAATATCTGACGGGGTTGGAATCTTAATCCACTTCAAAGTCGGCCCCTTGTGCTTGCACACACTTAGCCCACCGATCCATCCACTGCCGGAAACACCTCTAGAAGTCTTCTTTCGATTTGGTGTTTATCTCCGGCGTCGCGTTCACCACTATCTCTTTTTTCGCACCTTCTCAACAACAGCTGCACGCCGAGAAGTTTAAGGCCTGTCAAACACTGGTAACCCGCCGCTGATTTACGGCCATTTTTGAATCAGTAGAACCACTCTGTAATTTGTTTTACACCCATCGCATTTTCTCCGAAAACTTGCTTAATCTAACGCGATGGTGGAGATGGGCACCATTCCAAAAGAAGACTTCTAGCAGTGTTTCCGGCAGTGGATTTATCCGTAGCCTAAGTGTGTGCAAGCATAAAGAACCTAATTTGAAGGGGATTAGTGTCACAACCCCGTCACTTATTTGAAATATTTTTTCTGGCCTAAGGGAGGATACTTTTTAAGACAAGTCTCGTATGTGTGTGTATATATATATATATATATATATATATATATATATATATATATATATATATATATATATATGGGAAGAGAAGGATGAAGGTAATCCGACGTGATGGGAAAATAAAAAAGGAAAAACAAAAAATGGATGTTTTTTATATGTACATCAACGTTTCGTCTTTATTTATAAGACTTCATCAGGATGATGATATAGAGAAAAAATGTCATGCAAGTACAGATACATGTATGGTAGACATATTGGGAGGAAAAATAAAATGAAATAATAAAATGAAATATATATATATATATATATTCCTATATATATAAATTTATTTATATATATATATATATATATATATTCCTATATATATATATTTATTTATATATATATATATATATATATATATTCCTATATATATATATATATTCCTATATATATATATTTATATATATATATATATATTCATATATATATATATATATTTATATATATACATACATATATATATATAAATATATATACATATTTATATATATATATATTCATATATATATATATATTTATATATATATATATGCATATATATATATATATATATATATATATATATATATATATATATATATAGTCTCGGAAGTTTCTCAACCATTAAAACTATATAAAAATTTTTTTTTTAAAAACTAAAAAAAACTTATAGTCTCAAGTCTTCCAGTGGAAAATCACTTATGTAAGTCAATTTATTTTTTACAGTTATTATATTAGTTTAAGGGATCATCAGTTGTTTACCATGAAAAACTGTTTCGAGAATTATATATATATATATATACATATATATATATATATATATATATATATATATATATATATATATATATTATATATATATATATATTTATTAATATTAAATAAAGTGTTACAACAACATCCGGACCAAGGTTTCGGATCCGAGAAAATCAGACCTTCATCAGCGGAGTAGTATAGCTTAATGAGTGAGAACAACCGCCAGGAATTTACAAATATTGTCCGTTGGAAAGATGGAACACTTTCAGATTTAAAATTGTCACGTGCGTGGAATATACGTAGTCAGTTATGGAAAGTTTTCAGATCAAAACAACAGCGACGCTGTACATCAAAAAAGCAAGAAATTAAAAGGGAATAACGTTAACAGTTGAACAGATGGGAACCTAGGAGGTTTAAATTGTCACGTGCGTGGAATTACGTAGCCCGTTATGGAAAGTATTCAAATTTAACTAATAGAGACGCTATATATGTTATCGAAAGTAAATGGAGATAACGTTAAAAATTTAAATTAATTTATATTTAGTTAAAAAAATAAATTTATATTAAGTTAAAAATTATATTGAAATAATATTCTAATGTAATAATATATTACTAAAAATATTAAATAATAAATCATTAAAAATAAAACTTATAATTAAATAAATTGTGGTCACACCATTTATAAATATATGACGTCCTAAGGGTACTAATCATAAAAAATTAAGGTACTAATAATAAAGGGGGGAGGAATAAAGAAAGATGAAAAAGAATAATAAATAAAAATAAAAATAAAGAAAAATAAAGAAAAATGAAGAAAAATAAAGATGAAATAAATACACTGTTAGATAAAATAAAGGATAACAAAATTGTGTAAAAATAAAAATAAAAGATAAAAGGTAAGAGAAGGAAAAATGTGGATATGGGGTGTTTCACATTAGAAATTTTAAATTAGAATTTAAAATTTTAAAACAGTTATATACATAAATATAAAATACAATCCATAATTAAAACATGCAATAATAAAAATCAAGTTTAGGGCCACAGTCGGGATACCATACAGTTCAATCCGAAATTCGGAAGCCGAATCCATCATCGTGAAATCCTAAAAGTCTGTATTCTGGGTACTCTGCGGTTATGACCTATGTATCTTGTTCTGCCCAATTTATCAGAAGTGCCTTTCTCCTGTGAACACATTCCTTATATATCTCCCCTTTTTTGTTTAGGCATATAATGTTAGGGTCATTGATGGTTCGCAAGATGTTATATTTTTCAGCATCGCAAAGTGCACAGCGGCCTGATATTGGGGAATATGGTTTGTGCCTTTCAATTAATTTCCAACTCATGGTAAAAGGTATTCCCTCATCCTTTAGTTCCCATATACGAGCCCCTAAAGCTGTATTAACTTTATCTCTATATTTGAAGGTATGCCTGTGGCATATAGTCTTTGCTTAAACATGCCCTTTGTCATTCCAATGTATATCTCCTTCTTGTCCGTTGGTTGTCTGGAAATGCTCGCCTCGTATACTATTGATGTTACGTTGCATTTCCCATCCAAGGGGCATTGATCTCTGGTTGTACAGGAGCAGGCTTTATCCTCTATTGGTTTAGGTTCGGCTGTTATAATTTTCTTCATAGATGGGATGCATGAGTAACTCGTTTTTATAGAGTTCCTGTTAAAAAAATTGTGGAATTTGTGCTTTGGTGGGAAGTGTCTATCTAATAATTTGAGAGATGGTTTGAGTACCCCATATCCACATTTTTCCTTCTCTTACCTTTTATCTTTTATTTTTATTTTTACACAATTTTGTTATCCTTTATTTTATCTAACAGTGTATTTATTTCATCTTTATTTTTCTTCATTTTTCTTTGTTTTTATTTTTATTTTTCTTCATTATTCTTTTTCATCTTTCTTTATCCCCCCCCCTTTATTATTAGTAATTTATTTTTTTATGATTAGTACCCTTAGGACTTTATATATTTATAAATGGTGTGACCACAATTTATTTAATTATAAGTTTTATTTTTAATGATTTATTATGTAATATTTTTAGTAATATATTATTACATTAGCATATTATTTCAATATAATTTTTAACTAAATATAAATTTATTTTTTTAACTAAATATAAATTTATTTTAATTTTAAACGTTATCTCCATTTACTTTCGATAACATATATAGCGTCTCTGTTAGTTAAATGTGAAGACTTTCCATAACGGGCTACGTAATACCACGCACGTGACAATTTAAACCTCCTAGGTTCCCATCTGTTCAACTGTTAACGTTATTCCCTTTTAATTTCTTGCTTTTTCGATGTACAGCGTCGCTGTTGTTTTGATCTGAAAACTTTCCATAACTGACTACGTATATTCCACGCACGTGACAATTTTAAATCTGAAAGTGTTCCATCTTTCCAACGGACAATATTTGTAAATTCCTGGCGGTTGTTCTCACTCATTAAGCTATACGACTCCGCTGATGAAGGTCTGATTTTTTCGGATCTGAAACCTTGGTCCGGATGTTGTTGTAACACTTTATTTAATATTAATAAATATCATGCTCTTATTAATTATTTAGTTAATTTTACTTTTGCATTAATAATTGAGCACTCTGCTGAGAAACTCTCCCAATTAAGAAATACGGAATATAGCCCCAGAAGGTCGTACAGTAGTATACTGACAACCCGTCAGTGGAGCACTTTCGAGAGATTTACCCACACTACAGAAGCAAGCTTTATAGAGGTTTTACACGACCTGAACAAAATCCCAGAGAATGGAAAAATACACACTTAAATACTCGCCTAAAAATATCCCGACGCCGAGTAATCAAGTATACACCAGAATCCTCCTTACTAAAATTGAAGAAGTCGTCAAAAAGATGAGATGGAAAATTTGGAATAGCAACAGGGAACAGCCATTAAAAGAATACTATTGACTCAAATCCATTAAATACCCGAGCAAAATACAAGACTTGGATGAATTCGAAAAAGACCTCCTAGATATTATACCGTCTCTGGTATTCAATAACCGATCAAATAACTTTCAACAGACTCTTAAAACAGACATCAGAAACCTAAAACGTAGCAAGGATGCACTGGTCTTCTCGGACAAAACCAACAATATATACAGAATGACACCAGAAAAGAAATCCCTGCTGACAAACGACACTATCTCCGTGAAATATCAACTAGCTAACCGAGGGACCTACCAAAATATCAACCGAGAAGCTACGGATCTGGCTACGAAATTGGGTATTGAATATCGGACCAACCTCTTAGCTGAGAGGAAAGCCTTTATCACTTTGAAGGACCATAAGGACAACTTTGCCAATAGACCAACTTGTAGACTAATAAACCCGGCAAAGAGCGAAATCGGCATGCCTAGCAAAATAATAATTAAAAATATTGTTAAAACAATTCAAGCTAATTCCATTCTCAGGCTCTGGGACAATACTAACACCGTTCTACACTGGTTCAAAGACATCCCAAACAAACAAAGATACAAATTTACCCAATTTGATATTGTGGATTTCTACTCCTCCATCATTAAAGAATTACTAGATAAAGCACTAAATTGTGCATCCACTTACAAAAATATCAGCGAGCTTGAATTAAAAACAATTATGCATGCCTGACAAACCTTATTGTTTTCCAAGGGATAAAGCTGGGTGAAAAAATCCAACCCCGAGGACCCTTTTGACGTGGCGATGGGTGCCTATGATAGTGCGGATGTCTGCGATTTAGTCGGTCTGTTCATTTTAAACTCACTCGGATGCAAATTTCCCAACCATTCTTTCGGATTATACAGAGACGACGGACGGTGCCTCTCAAGAGACAGCAATGGTAACACACTAGACAGACTCAGGAAGGACATTATAAATGTTTTTCTTAGTTTGGGTTTAAAAATCACCATTGACACAAACATCAATACAGTACATTTCCTAGACACTACACTAAACCTGGCAGCCGATACACAGATACCATTCCATAAACCGAACGAACGAAACGCTTCATTATATTAATAAGGGCTCTTGTCACCCCCCCTCAAGTTTCAGGAATATGGTCCCTAACATCAGTAGAAGAATTTCTGATCTCTCATCCAACCGAGAAATTGTTTTCTTCCAATCGCATTCTCTGTATAAATTTGAAAACTTTTCCG
>OY744525.1:33199768-33312268 GCA_963556195.1 Sepiola atlantica
TGACTTTCGTATTAGTGTTCGAGACGCGTGGCCTGCAAGGATTGTATCCTGCCATACTGATGATTGCAGGTTTGCTATGAAAGAACTGGGTATCTCGGTTAAATTGAAAATATTATTCATAAATAATTATATATATATATATATATATATATATATATATATGCTTATATGTATATATATATACATATATGTATATATATATATGCTTATATGTATATATATACATATATGTATATATATATATGCTTATATGTATATATATATATGTATATATATACATATATGTATATATATATATATATATATATATATATATATATATATATATATATATATATATATATATGTGTGTGTGATAATATCTAAAAGAAATATTTTATATCGTTTAGATCGTGTCTTATGGAAATCAATTTCTAACGCCAAATAAAGCTCAACATTTAACTATTTAATACAACATTTTCAATAGAGCTATAAATAAATCAAATGTATATCGAGTGATATCATACCGTGTTTTAGTGTCAATTTTTGAAGAATAATGGTCACACGCGTTTCTGTGAAAATTTAGAGAAAACTTCAAGTAACTCGCTTTCATATTGTATATTTTTTATTTGACAAAAGATTCTGAAATTAGGATTTTCATATAACTAGCGAAATCTCATTAAGTATGCTCTGCTTTTTACAGAAACCCGGGTACAACTCTGATCTGTTATATATATATATATATATATATATATATATATATATATATATATATTCATGCAAACCTTTTTAAATATAACAGAACTCCTCTGTCTGGTTATACTTTTTTAACTTTTAAAATCTATATAATGATTTTGTAATGTTAAAATAAAATAAAAATGATAACAGATCCGTATGTTTCACTAATCTTTTCGATGCCTCTTCGGATCATCTTCAGCTGATGAAAATAGATAATCTTTTTGCCATCAACACCTGAAGATGATTCGAAGATGAATCGAAAACGTTAGTGACACATACGGATCTTTTATCAATTGTGTTGATTTAAATACAACTAAAACCATTAGATATATGTGTATGTATATATATATATATATATATATATATATATATATATATATATATATATATATATATATATATATATATATATATATATATGTATATATATATATATGTATGTATATATATATATATATAGTGTGTAGATTTCAATTTTGTGTTGAGAATCTGAATAACAGAGCTCAATGTAATGTAAACAGAGCAAAACAGAATTATAAAAAGAAAAAACTATACACACATTAAAGTTGTACACATTATAACTTATTTCGACCCCTTAAGTAGGTCTCCACAGATGTATATATATATATATATATATATATATATATATATATATATATATATATATATGTATATCTAGGCAACATCTCTTGCAGGCAAGTATTGTTGAATATAAGAGAAAACTTATGTCTAGATAGCCTTTGGTAGATCCTTTCAATAGTCCGAATCAGGATCTTAGTTTCGGAGGGGAATTGGCTGATGAATTTGCCATAGTTTGGATTTGTCTCCCAAGTACTTTCGGACACATCCGATATATATATATATATATATATATATATATATATATATATATATATATATATATATATATATATATACACTGGATATAGAGATGACAACAGAAACTGAAGAGAGCCCGGGGGCTAAGCCATTATGTACGTGAAACTGACGTTACGAATGTTGTACTAATTTTTCCGTACCAAAATATCTATATATACCGTTGCCATTTGTTTTTAGACAATCTTAAAGACGGTCACGAAAATTAATTAAAATTATCGTGATGTAAAAAAACAGCATTGTTACACATGATTCATAACTGGAACAGGCTATGCAAATTAATTTTTATAGGTTAGCAAAGCTCCCATCTAGTCAGAGAGTGATTAAACATGACTTTAATAATCGCGTGGACAACCTTTTTCAATCGCCTCACGGTTGTGTGTGTCCAAAGCCTTCGCAAGATCAATAAAACACTGATGGCAATAAAGATTCGGTTCAATTATATCTGTCTTGAACTTGTCCTGATCTGGAGGTCATATTAGTCGTGCCACGTCTAGCCCGGAAACCATATTTGGAGTCTGGGAGAATACATTGTGATATGTGTTCCTCTGATCGATTAAAAATAAATCTCACAAAAAGAATGTTCCTACAATGGAGAGCAAAGCAATTTCCCGTGAGTTTTCGCATATGAATTCCAAAAAAACTTTTTTTTACAAAATAATCAGACATCTATAGGTGCAACCCTTGGGTTCACATTCAGCACAGGCGTGTATCACCGTTTGTCTACTCCATCGTTCAGTGTGGGGCAACTTCATTTAATAGATTAAGCATTACTCCTCTCAAGCTCAGGGGGGTTTCTACTGTTAAGTAGTGCAGCGGCTCTAGGGATTTTACAAGTAGTTGATCCATGGTAGAAAGATGATCCGTCGATCAATGACGCCGTTATCAACATTGGATAAGCTATCACGAATATCTTCCAATTCTGTAAAGAACTCAGAACAATTGAACTTAAGAATCTGTCGGTGACGGGAGACGACAGTTAAATAGTCAATGACGTGCCAATTCACAAACGTTGAGTGCAACAAAGAACGTTTCTAAGGTTGTATACGTTACAACAGAGTATAGTCTACGAGAAGAAAAAGCAACGTTCTGACTTATATAAGTTGGTTAAAGTTTTGAAAGAAAGACCAACATATAGAGTAGACGCAAACTGCCTATCATATTTAATGCGATTTCCTTAAATAAATATATATGTCTTCATATACATATATAGACATGTATATGCATACATACACATAACAATATATACATTTTTATATATATATACATATTATACATATACACATATATATACATTATATATTATATATATACACCTATATATAAATATATAAACGCATTTATATACAGTTATATACATGTACATATATTCACACACACACATATATATATATATATATATATATATATATATATATATATATATATATATATATATATATATACACATTGAAATATTACTTACATTTAGTCAGTGTCGGATGATAGCGCAGGGCTAGGATCGCCGACTGTCAGCTCGACGATTGACTTTCAATCCCGGTTTGAGGCACTAACTGGTCTAGCCGCACTGAAGAGTTGTAATACAGCGAAACAGTCTGTATGTGGATGACTATATGAAGCTCTCTTCCTGGGTAGAGCTTATTTGGCATACGACATAGCTCATTAGGTAAAACAAATTCGAGCTCCCGACACTTGCAATGTTCACATTGAGATATTACTTACATTCAGTCAGTGTCGACGGTTGAGGTTTAATCCTGGCTTCAGGCACTAACTGGTCTAGCCGAAAAGCTTTGATACAGCGAAACAGTCTGTATGTTGATGACTGTATATATATATATATATATATATATATATATATATATATATATATATATATATAATATGATCTTTTTTAAGTCTGACGGTTTCGTTAATATTTCATGACTCTTACGTCGTTTTCTAACATAGTTATATAAGAGGACGTAGGTTTTATGTCTTTCAACTTCCGAACGATCACCCAATTTCCATGACGAATATTGTAAATCAAAAGGTAAAAAGTAAATTCTTTAAGAACTTAGTCTAAACTAGAACAAAAATGATTTCCTCACTTTTTATCTCAAACGAAATTTCTATGCTAAACTGCATTTATATCCTGCCTCCGTCATTATTATTATTATTTTCATTAGGCAACCAATTTATCAGTAGATGACAATTTGTGTTTAATTAAGCGTATCAAATCGTTTGGAATATGCACATTGGTATCAACAACCCAAAAGGTTGGGTATGCCGTAAAACCGTGAATGTAAGCACAACCTATTTTGAGTAATTACATTATTTAATAATGGAAAATAACCAGCGACTGTCTAAAGTCACGGATCCACCGGACTGTTGTGAGACCCGTCGTTTTTTTTAAGCTCCGAGTGCTTACCGGCAACGAGGAAGGTCGACAAGCGAAGATTTGCCATAATGGAAACCAAAATTGTTCCTCTGTACTACTCGACATCGTATGCTATGAAGACATCTGAAGACGCTACGGTTATAGGGAAAGATGAGGGAATGGCGACTACGATTGTATGGACATGTGCTGAGGGCCAATAGCCAAACAGTTGCGAAATTTATGTTGCAACTGAAGTCGTCGGGAAGCGACTGGTAATAAGGCTGATGATTAGATAGGCAAAGACCCTGCAGAAAGCTCTCCGTATGTTGAATTGCTGGTTTATAACACGTTGTAATATCGAATCTGGCGTCGTAGAACGGTTCGCCCGTTGATCCGCCGAACGGGACGATGTGTCGTTTCTATTCGAGAATCCCAGCTGGGGAAGGGGGAACTATTTGTACTAACCGTGCATCGTCGTTGTCGCCTGAAGCTTGTGTCGGGCTTCTATTTGTCTACTTTCGGCCACACTGTCCGTGGTCACAATCTCCATCGTCTACTGTCCCTGGCTGTTTCCTCGCAAGCTGAAATCAAATCTTTTACACACGATAATTTATAACAAGCCTTTCTTTTTACTTTGAGCCATTTATTTTTTGTATTAGCTTGTCGATACTGGTGCAGTTACGTCGTAGTAGAGAGAGAAGCTTACGCTAGTTAATTTCCTAATTACTTGTAAAGGAAGGAAGAGGGGGACATCGTCTGGCTTTCATTTTTGGGGATCCATGTTCCCCTCTTATTTAATCGCTACAAAACTAATGCGTCTTGACTCGTCGGCTTCCAGTCAAGAACTCCCAAATCTTACTGCCGTTTTCCCACTCGGAAAACTGTGACGTCACGAAATCTCGTGATCGACGTACAGGTGTGATCTAACCTCCCGACCCGAGGTCTCGTCGACTGTCCCCGCGAATCGTGAAAACACATCGCACCAACTTTGCACGAGATGACTCCGTTACAAATCGCGCATGTTAAGCGATCTCACTGTACGTCCATCACCCATGCGTCCATTATATAACACGTAGAGCCGCATTAACTCAGACAAAAGCTGTTATCGAGTTTAACGCATAAGAAGAATACTTATTCTGAACTATCTTTTACTGTTCGATTATTTGATAATATATTAATAATGAAAATAATATGCAAATTATAAATGTTGGCAAATAAAGATGATATACAGATATGTTGGATTCTAAGTCACATTCGAATCAGCCGAAAACATCTAAGCAGATATAGCAGCTAGGTATACCCTAAGCATAACACCGGAAAACCCTCTGAAAATCCAACACACAGACTTTAAAATGAAAATAAACAAATGAAAATTTCGAACGCTAAACGCGATTAACTAAATTTTCAAATTTACGAGACTATCATTACAAAAACCCATGTCATCTCCACATTCAACCACACCACACAAGTATAATTGCTTTTAGCTTTCAATTAAAATAAGCTATTAGTCGAAGTCAAGATTATATATATTCGAACGTCGCATTACCTCCCCTGTTTGGAAGGTAGGGTTAGTGCGTATTTGTTTTGTTGTTATGTGACTACCCTCGCAGACATAAACTCCACATTTTCTTAAGAAAGGGGTAGTGTAGTATCTTTTGAGTGGTCATAATATTATTCCCATTGGCATTTTTCGTCCGTTTAGAGGGGTAGTATCTGTGCTGTAGTTATGAGACTATTTTCTCGGGCATTACCTCCTCCGTTAAATGTTGCGTATGTTCTGTTGCCATTAGACTATTCGCCCATGAAGTACCTCTTTCTTTGTGGGGTAGTGTAGTGTATGTTCGTTCATCATAATACAATTTTCCCAGGTATTACTTCTTCATTCTGAGTAGAAGTGAAATATATGAAGATTTCGAATGCAGAACGCGATAAACGCCATTTTAAAAATGACGAAGCTAGCACTATAAAAACCGTTACATTTCAACACTCGACCACACACTCAAAGTATGTTTCACATAATATGATACCGGAATAATTAATTTTTGCTTTCAATTAAAATAAGCTTATATTCGAACTCTATATTTGATATATTCGTTCTTTTATTGATTAAGGTTTCAATTTAAACAAATTAGATTTATCGCGTTTTGCATTCGAACTCTTCATATGTTTGTTTGGTATAATATCACTAACCGAAGCTAGCAAAAATATGCAAAGAGGGTCAATATATATATATATATATATATATATATATATATATATATATATATATATATATATATATATGTTTGTGTGTATATAAGTATAAGATATCTAACTCACAACGTTTCGGCCATCATCTCGGCGTTTTCCGAGACCACTGTCTCGAAGAAATTACTAATTGCATTGGACCTTTTATTCATACAAATAAGACAGTGTAATTCTTTTAAACACACATCGAAATATCTCTTCTCTAAAGTGGGCTTGTCTCAAAGATGTCGATGAGTTTACACATCTTGACAGTAAATTTGCAAAAAAAAAAAAAAGAATATCATAGAGAGCAAACTGAATTTAGGAACCAGCAAACCTCAAGTCAGTTCATATTATATTCCAATAACAATGGTTTTATTTTATTATTTTTATTTATTTAACATTTCCAAAAAACATAATATTTCTGTGCGATATATTTTTAATATTTGACAATCATTGACAATCATTGACCTGAATCTTTTAAGGAGACTACAAAGTAAAAGGAACTGATAGTATACGCTAATACATATATTGTCATCAATAATTATATATATATATATATATATATATATATATATATATATATATATATATTCCCGACAGTCGACGAACGCGAAGTCCGGTCGACGGGCGCGAATATATATATATATATATATATATATATATATATATATATATATATATATATATATATATATATATATTCGCGCCCGTCGACCGGACTTCGCGCTCGTCGACTGTCGGGAATTTGATTCCTGCACTGAAGATTGTGTAAGCATGAAACATCGATGTCTGTAGGTAATAATTAACATTTATTTATATATATATATATATATATATATATATATATATACATTACAATAATTATTTGTTACACATTTAGTACATTGAGACAAAATTACTTTCTGAAAATTAATAATTTATCAGCTCAAATGACACAATTCAAACCTTTTAATATTCGTAAACTTTAAATAAAATTTCATTTATATTTTTTTAATTTTGATTTTTTTTTGGGAAAAATATCGGCTAACACCTCGCTAAATTTCTTAGTCGAGGTCGACACAACATACGTACTTGTGCAAATTCCAATATCCAATAAATAACACTTGCGCACGTCTTAAAATCGAAATGTCACTAAAGCCAGGCGATTACTTACAAACACACAGCTATACACACAACTACACACACACACACAAATCAACAAACAAACAAACATATATATATATATATATATATATATATATATATATATATATAATCATTAATAATTGTTTTTTTCTACATACGTATACAATTCATCGGAAATCGTCAGTGTAGAGAATAATTATTCATACAGGTTTCCGGGCTCGAACTCCGGAACACGGGTGTGTTTCAAACTCAAATATCGATGGCTGTTGTCAACAACCCGGTAAATAAGCGAGAGATTAAGCCTATTTAAAAACAGGCGTTAAGTGTTTTATTATTGAAAGGAACATGCACTGAAGCCACGATAACAGCTGTGTTAATACTATTCACTACAGAGCCCAGCCTAGATTCATGAACCGACCAATAATCAATTATCAATTATTTTTATCTACATACGTATACGTTTCATTCTTGCGGGAATCGTCAGTGTAGATAAGAATGATTACTACAGGTCGCCGGACTCGAACCCCGGAATACGGGTGTGCTTCAAACTCAAGTTCCGACGTCTTAACCAACACGGCCGTTATCAATCATATCATAAATCAGCGAGAGATTAATCCTATTTAAAGGCAGCCGTCGTAAAGTGGTCTACTATTTAAAAGAACACAAACTGAAGTCACGATAACAGCTGTGTTAATACTACCTAATACAGAGTTCATCCTAGATTTTGGGGACGACAAATAATTGATTATACATATTTGTAGAATCTGGTATATTCGGACTACTGTTCTCATCTTCGGCGGTTTTATCACAACGTTTCGGCCGATGTAACCTCCGACCTTCTTCAGGTGTACTTTGTCGAACTTGGTAATATTTCTGTCGAACTCGGGAATCTGGACGGAATTATAAATATTTGTTTGTATGTACATACTTATACGTTTGATCTTCATTGGAATCGTCAGGGTAGAGAAACATTATTCACACCGGTCGCCGGACTCGAACCCCAGAACTTAAGTCATGTTTAAAACTCATATTCAGTCGTCTTAGCCCACACCGCTGTTGTAAACAACCCGGTAAACCAGCGATAACATTAATCCTATTTGAAGGTTTAAAGGCAGCCGCCGTAAAGTGTTTTACTAATTTAAAGAACAGCACTACACACACACACACACACACATATATATATATATACACTCATATATATATATATATATATATATATATATATATATATATATATATATGTGTGTGTGTGTGTGTGTGTGTGTGTGTGTGTGTTTGTGTGTGTGTGTGGCTGTGTGTGTGTGTGTAGGTCACTGTTTGGGATTAATTGATTGATTCGCTTAAAGCAGAAATGCAAACGTTGACTTGAATAGTACTATTAGTGCTGACTGGTCAATCCAGTATTTACACTTTTTATTCGCACAGCTGACTAGTTGGCTGCTTCGATATAAATATTTGGCTATCAGTCTCAAAATCTAAGGTTCGATCTATGCAGTCGGTTGTATAGCCATACTGATGAGTATTTAAAAGACGAAACAAGCGCTTGTCTGTGGATATACAATTAAACTATAAATATATAGTCGATACTCATTGAATTAATCTCTAGCTCATATTAAAGTGTCCAGTTGGGTTTCATGATTATGACCCTCGTCTGCGGGTTAGTAGGCCAACTAGACATATATATAAATCATCCCCACTTTCGAAACAGGTTTCTACTTTCGCTTTAAGTGATTTCCTGTGACAGCAATTCGTCTGACCAGTTCACAGCAATTCCAAGATAGAGTTTCCGTTAGTGCCTTGGCCACAATTGTCTGAATGCCAAACGTCAATGCCTTATATCGATAATAATTTGATGATTAATCATCAATTCATTCTTATTAATCAATTACGCTGCTTGCCAAATCGACCTTCTCATTTCTCACCAATTCACATTGGCTGTTCAACTGCCATCGTTGCACAGGGCGAATGACTGCTAACAAGACGTTACATGAGATCTTAGAATTAACGTTAAACTTTCCGTGTTTTTAAAATATCATATTTTAAAATTATATAGTCCCTCACGAATATACGCAAGCCATAATTGTGGTGGTGTCAGCCGTAATATCTGTCATCTTCCACGAGTTTGATGACTAGGGACAGATTAAAAAAAAACATGATCCATAGTTTTAATATATTTCCAGATTGACGTCTAGAATAAAACATGCATATCGAAATTTGATGATTGTGTAGTGTAGTAGACAGGAAAAAGCGGTGAGAAAACAACAAATGTACACAAAATAACTTTTACCAAACGCAAGAAAAGTGTAGCTTTCTAGGTTTCACACTTTTTTAAATGTTTTTTTTAAAGATTCTGTATCGATATCGTATGTTTAACAACTCAAAAATAAAAAAAATAAACAAAAATACGATTGTATTTTTGATTAGTTGTACTTTTGTTTAGTTTTCGATGTTTGAGTTGTTAAACATTTACCACCGAGGCTTCATATCAAGTAAAATCCGGTACCATGTTAAGTTCGTACGGTTTACAAGCTTGCGAAGACAACGATACAAAATATAAAAACAGTAACATATAAAAAAATGTAAAACCTGAAAAGCTACGTAGATCGATTGAAGATTAAACTTATTGCGTTTGGTAAAAGTCATTTGTTCTAACTTTGTGTTTTTTTTTACCCCTTTGTTTCCTATTAACTATACTGCACAATCGGCCGACATTTACTTAAAAGGGGACTTTGAAACGTCGATGTTATTCTGCAATAATCTATTATTTTCCATCCCAGTTTATGCTTCGCCTCTAAATTTCTAAGTTTTCATATAGTTGCTATCCCACCTAAGATCAAAGTGTAGTATCTGTTCCGATGGATACTGCACCCCATACTGGTGTTGTCTTGGTATTCAGGTCTTGATTTACGCCGGTCAATGGGTCTGTTGAGTGCAGTTCTGGGAGGTCCACCTTCCCAGGCTTTGCCTCCCCTCTTTGGGAGGAGTAAGTTTATTGCTTACTGCTTGAGGCGCCCCTACCGGGGAATGCCGACGGGCTGCCCAGGCAATTTTTAAACCCCACTTTCCCGACCCGACATTGGGTCACATCTTACTTGTGGGAGTAAGATAAAAACTGGACTTCTGCCTAACTCCTGGAGAGGAGTAAATCAATATGCTACCTGCGTTAGCAAAACTTAAGCGGTTTATCGTCCGTGGATGCAGGACGGTCTAGAAAACATTTCATTAACATAAGTCTTTTGATAGCAGCTTGCTTTTCAGATATAAGCGGTGTTCATCACTGGTTTGCTCGATTATTTTCACTGGCAATTTCTCATCTGACGTACGCAGTGGCAATCCGTACTGGAAAGTTTAGGTTGCTTCTGTTGCTAGGTTTAAAGGCATCCAGTGATTAAGCAGTATTTCAAGACTATGCCAAGTTTCTACGCGTGAATATATATTTCCCATAAGAAAGCGGGGATTTTATAATTATGATCTACGATTTAGCGTTGATGGTTGACTGTTTACAGGCGCTCACTGACAACATAGCGTGCAATGTCCAAACCCGCCTGGCCAATAGTACCACTTTCACTAGGAATGTTGCCAACCTTCATGTAGAAACTCCGTCGCTATTTTATTATATTGGGGAACCCAGTGATAAAAACAAAACAAAAAGAATCTTGCAAATCAAAATCCGATTCATACGTATTGATTCTACTACTAAACGGGTTACGATTTTTTCTAAACATACCCGATTCTGCCCGAGGGATTTTGGTCGGAAGCTTCGGTAGTAAAAAATGTGCTATTTTCGCTCAACATGACAAAACAAAACAAATAAATAATAACTCTGTCCGATTTTATGACAAAAGATTGAAATTTGTTGATAATTGTTGCATAGATAAATCAATAGATAGTCGCTATCACGCTAAAAGTGTAAAAACCTTATCCTGGTTTCAAATAGAAAATATGCTGTAATAAACCTGGGTAGACCCGTGCCTATTACCGATTAAATGTGTCGGTTACATCTGCATACTAATCGAAAATTATAACAGGCTAAATCAAGGAACATTTTTTTTACTGAAATTGCCAATTACCTTAATGATAATGTAAAGCTCTAGAATCGAAATCATGTAATAGATTTTGATAAAAATATGGATTCTAGACATGAGGTTTAGTATCATTAAATCTTGATTTTAATAAAACGAACTATCCAACGGCCATGTTCAGAGGACTAATGTTACACGTAGCGGGACGAGTAATGTTATTAAGACAAATGTTATTGAACAACACGGAATGTTTCTGTTTAAAAAGTCTTCTTTTGGTTATTTCGATTTTTCGGATAGTCCATCGAGTATTTTTGCTAAATTGTTGTCTGTAGTATCCGTAGGTTTCATGTTCTATTATTCGAGAATACTTTTGGTTCATTCATTAAATCGTCTTCAAGCGGTGTATTAGTCCGGTTCATTCATATATGCGAAGTTCGTCGAACGGTGCGGGATTGTATTAGTTTTTAAATGTACGCATGGGTGATAAGACGCCATATGCGGGATGTGATCACGTGCAAAGCGCTTTACTAATTCAAAATAACAACATTTTAAAAGGTTAAAATAATTTTTAGTCAGCTAGGGATATGTTGAAGTCAATTACTAAGCTAAACACTTTTAAAAAGTGTGGCTAAACTAGTAATTGCTATTGTTATTGTAGGGTGTTTCGTTTTTCTATATATATATTTTTATATATATATATTTCATTGGAGTCGTGATGTATAAGTTTTGTGTTATGTAGTTAATTAAGAAGTGCATTAATTGTGAATGGCGACAGTTATGTTCTTTCAGGCGTTTCAAGATTGGACTAGAGTCAGCGAGAAGTAATGTGAGCCTTCGGAAAGTGTAGTAGTGTTGTAACCAATGGGACAATTCGTTTTAGTATTGTTCGAGATACATTCTCACAAAAAGGCATTGGGACTAATATATTACGGTAGTTAGTTCTGCTAAGTTTTGGGCCTGAAAGGTGTCATTGATAATTATGTGGTTAGAAGTTTTTTAGTTTTTATAATAATAAACGATAATCTGATTGTATTATTACGATTTACGGGAGACATATATCTGTCTATTATGTTTTTAAATACTTCTTCATCTAATTTAAACTTAGGATGCATCTGGTTACAGTAGAATATGTTGATGCAATCGGAATTGTTTAGTTGATTGTTATCAGTGTTATCTTAATTTTAATCAGAAAAAAGACTTATTAAGCAGAACACATCGATGTTGTTCAACAACGTTTGTCTTAATGAGAATATGCTGCCTAAATATACACACACAATATATATATATATATATATACATATATATATATATATATATATATATATATATATATGTGTGTGTGTGTGTGTGTGTGTGTGTGTGTGTGTATGAAGATAAGAATACTTTTATATTTTATTTAATAGATAGTGTTTAAGCATTTTAAAGAATTGAAGTTGAGCTTTGTGAGGTGAGTTAAAATAGACTGTAACAGAGTAAAAGGCCAGGTTCCGACAACGTGTAACACTTTCGGTAGTTTATTGCCTGTGTCTAAGCATTAATAGAACTGAATTTATTTTTCTGACGTTATAATTTCTTATGGCCGTTTGGTCAGAGCGCTTGCTTGCATATTCTAAGATGATTCTGGCACTGGGTTCGAATCTTGCTATCGTCTGAATGATGACAGCGTAAGCCTCAAGCACCGGCGTATTACGGTAAAAATAATGTAATATTTACTTTAAGGTTGATATATATATATAGATAGATAGATAGAGAGAGAAACAGATTAAGCTTAATTTTGAATTATGCCCTAATTGATCACATATGCATATGACTATGACGACTAGAAATTTGTTTAATTTACTCAGGTTTCCATGAAGTTCAATTCAGAAAAAAGAGAGAGGGAGAGATATGTAAAAAGAGAAAGGGATAGAGAGACGGGTTAGGAGGGACTCTGGACAGTGTTGTTTTTTTATTAGAGAATTAATTATGATAATGTGAATTGTTTAACTAACATTTAGTCACAGGCTGTTCATTATAACATCTTGTAGAAATCGTACCCGCTATCGTGTTATTTTATCTGAGGTATTGTTTACTTGCGTAAGACACTGTTTGACTTTTGCATATTCGATAGCCCAACCTACGTTCTGTCCAGCATTTCCCAACACATGGTCTGTTGTTCCGGAGCCCTGTCGATTTATATATTTCTTAACACCGTGTTGCCTTGCATTTATTTGAAAAGTATCCGTTACAATATATGTATTATGTTGACCTTTCTAAATACAATGTTTTAAATTAACTGCACAAACACTCGTTTAGCGCATTACGTAATTAAAACAAATCATTTTGAGACTCAAGAAAAAACCCGTTAGAAGCAACGAATAAGATTCAGATATTGTTTATTAAAAAGAATAGTAAAAAAATACTTGCACTTTATTCGTGCCTTATAATGGACTTTTGTTTGATTTTCAACTAAACAAGCCGCGCGTGCGTGGCCCTCCCCTGTATGTGACTCGATGTGGCGAGTGTAAAATGCAATACATTTGTTCAATTTGGGTAATTTTTTACCCCCCTTTGACCCCCTGGGGCGCGAATCAGTACTTTTCCGAGGTCAAAGATGCTCATGTTATATCCAGAACAATTGCCTCTACATTTGGGCCAAGTTTCAGAAAAATTGAATGGATGGATCAAACGTTATGGGAGAAAAGGGTCATGTTTTGCCCTTTTGTTTTTTTTTTTGACCTCCTGAGGGCGCGAACCAGATTTTTTCCAAGGTTAGCGATACTTATTTTCTATATAGGAACAATGGCCTCCACATTTTGGTCAAGTTTCAGATAAATTGAATGGATGGATGAAAAGTTATGGGGCGAAAAATGTCATTTTTTGCTATTTCGGGGCCTTTTGACCCCCTGCGGGGCTAACCAGATTTTTTTTTAATCGGAGAATGTCACTTTCTAACCTGACCAAAGTTACAACTTCATGCAAAATTTCAGAGAAATGTAATGGATGGTTGCGGAGAAAAATCCGGACGGACGGATACGCGGACGGACGGACGAGCGGACGGACGGACGGAAATGCCGCAAAACATAGGTCTCCTGATTTTATAAATCGGGGGACCAATAACTGTTTAAAAAATCGTCATTATTGTGTCAAAATAGTAGAGTATAAAATGCATTGTCGCTGAGATTATCTAAAACAGTGCACAACAGTATAAAGTCAGGCAAAGTTAGGTTAAATAACTCGAAAATGGATTGAAATGTCGTAAAGCTGTAAGAAAAACTATAAACAAACAACGAATCAACGTATATGCAGGAAGTAATCATTTTTAGAATCTATTGAAGTATGACCTCCTTTCAACTTGAGTAATTTCATTCGACTCTGTGCTTTAAAATCCATTCTTTCATTCTACAATTCTACTGAACTGTTAACGTTTTTGCCTGAAGACAGTTTTATTTCCATTTACTATTCATGTTTATATCAAGAAATCAATTTTACAAATAGAAGTGGAAATTTGATCTACATTCAATCTGATATTCGAATATGTGATCAAATTCTATTTTACTATCGCACACATACACACACACACACACACATATATATATATATATATATATATACATACATGGGTAGAGCATTTTTGTGGAGGAAATAATAGTCCCCCCATACGCTTTCGTGAAAACATTACTAACATGTATCGTACATTTATAAATACATGAATTCATTCTTTTAATAGTATAATTCATTCTACTGTCAGTAGCGGGTTCATTAGTTCGGATCGTAATACATCAGACGTTAAGTAGTCAGGGTTTAGTAGCGACCTGGCGTCCGGGTTTGGTATCTCAGGTTTGATGGGTACACTATATATTGTCACACTGATTAGTCGTAAAGCGAGGAGTTGGTTATGATTATCTAGTGTTATGGGATGTGGGCTATGTTAGATTCCGTAAACATGCACATTTCCACGTCGGGTTTAGATTAAGTAAGTAAAATACAACTAAAATTTGATATTACAATTACGTTACCGTGACAAAGAAAGTGACGTCAGCTGAAGTCGCGAGTGAAACGTGGCAAATAAGCGAGTTTAATCTTTCTGTGTGGTTTTGTTCTGTGAGGGAGAAGGGAGTTTTTCGAAGCATTTTTTTCTTTCTCCTGTAGGCAGCGTGGGAGGAGCAACTTTATACTATGCACTAGTCTAGAGAAATATTAAAGATAATACTAAAGTATAGTGTATGTGATGCTTACGTATTTTGTAAAAAGAAAATACATCTGCAAAAGTAATCCGGAGCAAATAATGGTGCTGTTGTTTTTATTGCTAAGAATAAAGAAACTAATCTACACAACTCAGGAAATCTTGCATTGTTGCTGACAACAAAATGTATCTAACAACACGCAGGTTACGAGATGCCGCTTTTTGTCGGGGTCGAAGGAATATTGCATAATTCGTGGAGAACCTCATTGCAGTTAGTGGCAATCGACCAGGCTATTCACAACGTCTAAAGAAGTGAATAGCTGGGCGAATCGATCGCGCGGGGGAACAGCTCAACAGTCTGAAACATCATACATCACAATGAGCTGAGGAACTTGTACATATCGCTTATTGTCTCACACCTCTAACCTGTCTCAGGATTGACCGAACAAAATCTAGATTATGTGTGATATGTTACAAAACTGATGTCGAGTGTGCACCTGACATCCAAGAGCCTAGACTATGATATGTCTTTTTCTTGGGCTACCTTAAAAGCAGAGATACACGGAGACCGAGGACGATCACGAAATTGAAGGCAGACATAAGGACCATACCTCGGTCGGTTTGTAAAAATGTCATGGATAAATTGGTGGTGCCCTCAAGAACAGCACAGAGCAAAATTCTGGTCATCTCGTACACACATCCTGGAATGGAGAAAAAAAAATAAAACTCATGTTTTGATGTGATATTTTAAACGCCATAAACTAGTTATCAGCTAAGTTTCATTTAATTATTGCAGATAATTTAGTAATGAGCTTAATCAAAATTTGAGGTCCGTTTTTATTTCATCTTTCTCCTTCTCTCTCTCTCTCTCTCTTTCTCAATATATATATATATATATATATATATATATATATATATACATATATATATATATATATATATATATATATATGTATATATTACGAATATACGATTGAAGTAATACCTATTCATTTAATTTGTTAAAAGGTAATACAGCCTAAAGCTAAAAGAAGGTAAATGCTATACGAAAAAATGCATCCAGTTAATTCAAGTTTGAACCCATTACTTCCGGGTAAGACCATGTATCTTCATCTGTGGGTGTGTGTACATTTTAAGTCTGTGTATGTGTCTTTGTGTGTAAAAGTGAGTTCTATTGAAATACATTCAAATGGTTTGAAGTCTTGTAACTCTATTAATGACAAAAAAATGGTGGAAACTTTGCAAAGATCTAATTATGTTCCTGCGCTTTGTTTACGGTTTCAACGATAAACATATAATCATCGGCACTTATGAAGTCAAATCTTTTCTTTCTTCTATTTGCTGTTTTTGTAAACGAATTGTCACATTATTTAATTCGTACCAATTGAATGGTGAACGATGTTGATATGTGATGGCAAGATTAAAACAGTAAGCGAAACGGGGAGAAGGGGAAATGCACAGAGGAATAAACAGAGAGAGAGAGAGAGAAAGAGTGGGAGAGAGAGAGAGAGAGAGTCGAACAAGGGAATAGAGACATCTTGGAGAAAGGAGACATCTGCGATATATAACAATAATAAATGTTTAAAAGTTTTTTATCTTAAAACTTTCATAGAGATTCGCGTCAAAACGTCAGAAATGTATTATTATTCCACACGTGTATAAACATTTGAAGTCGAGTAATCGTAGTAATTCTAACAAACCCATTATCGCATTGTTATCGTAATAATTTTATTCGGGTGTATATACTTTAGAGTATTCGGTATTACAGAGTAAGTTCCTCTAGAGAATTACACAGTATTATCCTTTCTTCTATTAGCCTCTGTGGAGACGAATTAGACATCCGAAATTACGATCTTCTTTCGCAGATAAAAACTCTAAGATACTTCACTACTTTTTGCCACGTACTTTCTTTTAGACGTCACTACCGGAGACGACTGTCACTATTCTCAAAGCTATATCTTTCCTGCTATTTTACAATAGTATGCCTGCACAACAAGGAGTTTATGGCGAGATAAGAGTTTCGCAAACTCCGACCGCATTTCAACTGGGACAGCATTTCGTAAGTCCAGTGACAGAGATAAATTGAAAGCAACCGGAAGTGTCGCTTGAATATACAGATGACTAATAGTATTTCTAAGTGTAACTTTTCTTAGACAAGTTGCTCTACTGAGGTCTGAGTGTCTGGTTTATCCTAATATTTTTCCCAGCGGGAAGGCCGAATGATTCATAACTTGTATCAATGATAATAAAGAAAGGGACTTTAAAGTCATTTCTAAATTAAAAGTTATAGCATCTGATATTCCTAAATTATCACCCCTCTAGGTACTGACCAGGCTAGATGTTGCTTAACTTAACTGTTGTAGGCTAGGAGGATATGAACTGATTGACACAAATTATAGAACGACTTATAGTGTAAACAAATATTTACCATGCGAATTTATCAATCGCTCGATTAAAATCTATATAATAATATTGCTTGTCTATCTCTAAATTCACACGACCATAACGCTCTCAATACGCATGCGCCAAAGCATATGGGCGTAATTCATCTAAACGCGACGCAGTAGTAATATTAATATGAAGTCCATTCTCCAAGGGTATGTAAATATAACTGTTGTTACCGTGAAGGGTCGATAAAAATAAGACAACACGGTGGTAGATTTAAAAAAGTGTGTATTCAGAGAAGTAAAAAATATTACGTTACAGAAATACTGCGTCCGAGACTGTCCCTACACTTCGTTTTAAACTCTATACACAGTGTATGGACGAGTCCATATATTTCCAGAATAGGATAGATCAGAATAAGCACATAGCACTAATTCCATATTATCAAATACTCGTATTTGATTACTGAAAGAGAATTATTACAAGAAATAATATGAGAAAGTAAGTGCGCAGTGTGAGGTTTTATATAGAATTCAATACGGACGCCAGAATTCGTGACCAGCTTCTTGAGCCTCCTGGGAACCACATCAACTGATTTCACAAGGAGCACTGTGCTGCTAGTTTGTCACCACGTATTTGGGGTGAAAAAAACACGCGTGGATAAAAAATTAATGAGATGGATAAATCCATCTTTGAACGATTATGTACAATATTAAAAGATTGCACATCTGTGAAATATTGGGCGAGTAAACCAACTTGTATATAAAACGGTTAATATGAACTAACAGTCGGTGTAAACTTGCTTAACTTGAGGTAAAAATTACCTGGGCTGTGGAAATTGATAGAAACGGATGTGACGTCACATGGCTCAAAGATAAAGAGTGACTGAAAGAAGTGATATGGAAAAATACAAGTGTGAACATGTGGTTTTAAAAATGCGCTGATTAGATACAATTAAACAGTTATTATTGATGTATCTGTGATTACCGCCACCCCATTGGCGAGTGATTTGGAACAAAGTTCTATGCGAATAAACCCCCTCTGTCTTCAACAGTTTTGTCTTAATTTAGTTCTTTTTCGAGGTATAAATGAACTTATTTGTAAGTGGCGTTCACTCAGTCTTAAAAGGTAAAGGTCGCGTAGAGGAGCAAGCAGCCAGCAAAAGTATGAGTATGAACAGTCATTCATGCATGACACAAGGTCAAAACGTAACAAATCTTCACATGTGATCAACTCAAAACAACAGCCGACACAGAAACAGAAAGTATCCCACTTTGTGTCAAAAACGTAACCTATACAATGTGAGGAGTAAAGAATCAGTTGGTGTGGTTCCCAGGCGGCTCAAGAAGCTGGTGACGAATTCTGGCGTCCGTACTGAATTCTATATAAAACCTCATAAAGAATGTCCCCTATTTGGGCGTTCCGTCCTCACAGTTCATGAGCGATGTTTTTGACAAAACAGAAAAAAGTTGCTGTGTTCTGGGTCAGCTAAATATTTTCAATCCTCTCTAGCATTCAACTGTAAACATATCCATCTCATTAACAATTATCCTCGAGTGGTGTTTGGCCTTGATAAGTAGTGACTCATTAATCAAAAAAGAAGCAGCAGACGACACCTGGTACTTTTCACAGTTAATGTAATCACAAACGTTTCCCTAAGTAAGTTATAAACGAAATTGAACAGAAGATTACATGCAAAACCAACAATTGGACACAGCTGGACAAATAAACCAATTTGAGATTTTATCAGGTGGAATATGTTTTCTTGGGAAATATGGTTACAAATAACTTTATTAAGAAATCAAGCTAAAATCAATAGTTTACTTTTGCTTCATGTGTTGCATGGAGAGAAATTGTATGAGAATGGTGTTGGCAGAACAATATACTTCTTTTGTTTGGTCTCATTGAAAGAACGGATGAGACTTCTTAGGTTAGTTTATGTAAAACAGTTGAGAAAGCAGGATCAGTTGATAGAAGAAGGCCGAGGAAACCATGGGAGCAAGTAATGAATATGAATTTAAGAGTTGATGAGGGTAACAAATAAAGACCTGGCCAGAGTTTGGTTGGGTTTGAAGTCAATTTGTAAAAGGTGTACAAAATACGTCAGCATCTAAAATAGACGGTCAATTGATGATGATGATGATGATGATGATGATGATGATGATGATGATGATGATGATGATGATGATGATGATGATGATGATGATGATGAAAGTACAAGGGTTAGAAGACGTAGAAGATGTGAGGGAGCAAGTTAAGGTTATAGACCAAGGAAAACATGGAAGTAATGGTGGTAAATTTTAGAGAAATTCATGGTCAGAGATAGGTTGGCTTGAAGTCAATTTTTAAAGCCGGCCAACACATGTCAGCATGTTAAACAGACGTTGAACCGATGATGATGATGATGACGATCATGATGATGATCATCATCATCATCATGATCGTGATGATGATGAAAAATTCTTACTATTTAATGAAAATATAATCAATTTTTTTTACATTTCATCCTCTTTGAAAATGTTTTTTGAAACACATTTTCAATGAAGAAATGGATCTTCCCGCTACAACTCAAGGTTTTATGGCAGACAAAATTGTTCATACATTGGATTCCATATTTTGAATCAATATTTTGAATCAAAGTGATTCAAACTTTTCCGAATGGTGGTTAATTGGTCTTTTGTTGGTGCATGAAGCCTTTCCATTGACAATTTCTTTTTAAAATTCCACCATAATTTTCAAATTGCATCTGAACTGTTTGCTGCTCGAATCAGCGATGTGTCATACGTGTTTTGAAAGCCTTGTGGACTCTTGTAATTGGCGAAACATCTTAGAACTACCGTTTTTTTACATTAAAATTTTCGTATGGGCTAATGAATATGGCCAGAAAAAATGGCCAACAACATAATACACAGTGTCCCCAAAAGTTTTCCATCATATCTCGTCGCGATTATTACTTTAGTAGGTCTAATAAAATATGGCTACACGATTATATATATATATATATATATATATATATATATATATATATATATATATATATATATATAAAGATAGATAAAAGAAGAGTGATAAACATGTACGAATGTCCAGATTTATTTCAAACTTCAATTGTTCAATGCAAGGTATATTCTGTAACTGGGCTAACCCTATATCTTCTTTAGATGAACTTTTTTTCACTCTCCATTTCTTTTTTTTTTTTTCAAATGTTGAATTTTGGCTTTTCCACTGCCAACTTATCTATCTATATAATTCCTCTGATGATAAGATTTCGATCTTTGAAAAGCCTTGGCTTAAGGAAAGAATAATAAACATAAATGTATTACAGAATATACCTTGAATTGACCAATTGAAGTTTGAAATAAATCTAGACATTCGTACATGTTTATCACTCTTCTTTCATCTCTCTTTATAATTGCTCTATCTCCTATATTGAGCTTAAACCATTTCACTCTAGGTTCTATCTACTAAAAGTTTACTTTTAGTTTTATATTTGATTCTACTATATAGATATATATATACAGGGTGGGCCAAAATAAGGGTCCTATCTTTAAATTTGAATAACTTGAATTTGAATAACTTCCACAAAATAAAAGTTAAACTCACCAAACTTTATGTGTGTGTAGACTGACCCTTCCGAGATTTTTTGAAATAAACAAAACAAATTTTAGCCGAAAAACACTTCTTAAAACTTACAAAAACTAAAGTATTGTTTTTTACACTGTTTTGAGTTTTTTAAGCAAAAATAATGTTTTCTAAATAAGGGTACGTTCCTTAGGGCTAATACGGCTCATGCTTGCTTCGGAAGGGGTCCTTTACTTAAAAAAAAAAAAAAAAATCAATAAATAAAAAAGTTATGAATTTTTAAAAATAGGACCCTTATTTTTGCCCACTCTGTATATATATATAGATATATATATAGATATAATGTGTTACTATTTCTAATATATACACCTATAATATTATAAAATAATATAATATAGTGTTATATATATATATATATATATATATATATATATATATATATATATATATATATATATATATAGTATTTACTTCAACGGTGCTCAATACGTTAGTAGAAGTTAGTAGTGTGTTTATTTATCTTCTCTGCAGTAAGTTAGACACACGGTCCATTTGGATTTAGAAAGCCAGTGCACTAGTTGAAGTTTACTCTTGCTTACAAAAATGCCTGAGCAGCCCCATCGGTATTCCCGGTCGGTGCGCTTCGGCTATTATAACAAATCTAAACCATAGAAGAGAAGGTAAAGCCTTGGAGGAAGGACCTCGTAAGAATGAACAGAACGATAGCAACAAAGTCACTATCAGACAGATTCTAAACTGGTAGGAGTAGTATGAATATATATTTATGCTAAGTTATATGATGAATGAAACTATGTAGCTTACTTACCATAAACATATCTCCATACTTCTCTCTCTCTCTCTCTCTCTCTCTCTCTCTCTCTCTCTCTCTCTCTCTATATATATATATATATATATATATATATATATATATATATATATATATATATATATATATATATTCCGGCACTTGACAATGTTTACATTGAGATTTAACTTACATTCAGCCAATTTCGCGTGATAGCGCAGGTGTAAATGCGCCGACTGTCAGCTCGATGGCCGAGTTTTGATTCCGGCTTGAGGAACTAACTAGTTTAGACGCACTAACAAGCTGTGATACAGCGAAACATTTTGTATGTGGATGAATATATAAAGCTACTTTTCTTGGGTTGAGCTTTTTCGTAAGGAAATCGCCAACTTCCACCAGCTGTAAGGCATAGTTCATTGGGTAAAATCATCTGACCTCCAGGCACTTGACAATATTTACATTGATATTTCACTTACATTCAACCTGTGTCATGTGATAGGGCAGGATAGAGGCGCCGACTGTCATCTCGACGGTCGAGTTTCGATCTTAGCTTGAGACACTAGCCACACTGGAACTGTCCGTATGTGGATTATATATATATATATATATATATATATAAGGTTAATACAACAAAATATATAAGAGGCAACTAATATCTTTAATTAGTGAACATCCGGATGAAAATGAAGCGCAATATACTGGATAGAGCATTAATAGCATTAGATGAAATGAAAGAATAAAATAAGGTGCGAATCAAATTTTATTACAATTCAGAGTTCAAGCAAATTAATTGATTCAAGCGTAACAACATTTTTATTTTAGTGCCAATCAAAAGTTCCCATTTTAGAGGTAGCTACATTTTCCCTTCATAAAAAGCGACATTGTGTCTAATTCTGGCCTCGTGGGTTGACAAGTAAGTAAGTTCAGTATTTAAGGAGATTATCACATGCAAAATGTATTTCGGTGTTTCTAGCGGACACGATTCGATTATACAATACAAAAGAAAAAAACATTAAACATTGAACATGAATCTTATTTTACACATGTTGTTAACAGTTGATGTTATTTCAGACCGTTCATATCATTGGTTTGATACGACTTTCCTGCTGAAAGGCTTTTACTATGAAATAACACTCTTTTAACTGTAGACTGATGTTTTTTTTAACATAGTTCACCTCAAACAAGGCAAGCCGCCACTGTAGACGTAAGGGGCTACTGAGAAAAACAAAAGTTGTGGGGCAACCTAAATTGGTATCTGCTCAGTAAGATGTCTGTTTACATTAGTTTTAGATTTCTGCATGTCAGTACTGTCGGGGAAACAGGGGGCAGAAAGGGAGTTCCAGAGGCCAGCAGCACGAGGAAAGAAGCTATTTGAGTAGAAAGCTCTCCGGCATCGGGGGACCTCCACAGTGGATGGATGGGATTTAGTTGATTGTCGGGTTGGTCTAGTGAATTTACGTCGAGGAGCCACCAGAGTAGCCAATTCATCGGAGCATAATCCATTGAAGTATTTGTAAAACAAGCACAAGGATGCTACATAGCGGCGATGGGGCAGGGGCTGAAGCTTGGTTGACAGTGAGGGACCTATTAGGTTGGCGACTCTTTTTTGGACTCCGCTGCTATTTAATCTCTTACATATTTAATCTCTTGGTATATTACAGGATATATAGATCGTCATGACAGAAAAATGCCTTCATCATCACCAAACAAGTGCTTTATCGATAGAATGAGATAATTACCAAGATTTGAATATTCAGATGAACATTAATTGATGATCTGGTGATAGCTATCTCCGAATGACTTTTAAACAACATGATGAATGACTTGAATCATTTATCTTTTTATCAGACGGTCATCTTCATATACTAGACATATACTTTTGAATAAAACTGATTTGACCAATGAGCATTCTTCATTCACAACTGAATACCACTTTCAACTCATAGGACTGACGCCAGTATTGTCACTGTTCAACGTTAAACTCGTTTTCGTCTGTTCATATTTTTTGTGCTTGTTTTCGTTATTTGTTTTCTGTATTAATTACTCATTCTACTGGCTCCATTTTGTCTATTTTATGTAGTCAAGCGTTGTCGTTTGTCTACTGTGTAATCCTCTTGGGATCGATACACACGATAAAGTGGGTGTTAAGATACATCATTTAATAATATTCCTGAGCGCCCGATGGTGAGTCATATGATTGATATGGAGTTGTTATGCATTTAGATTATAGAGTGCTCTCGTATCTCGTCAATTCGCCGATCAAAAGTGAACGTGTAGAAGTTCAGAAGTTCCCCGAAATACGTCTGTTTAGTAAGTTGCCCAAGAGAGGTAAAGTATACTAGCCTATCTTATAGACCGCCTAACTCCCGACTTTCTTTTCTATTTCCCTTGCACACTTTATCTTAATTTATAGTTAAGATGTCTTATTTAACCTTAATCTTAATTTCTAGTAATAAATATCGTAGGAAAACTGACATCAGATCTGTTACAAATGGCAGCTGCAAAAATGGTACGATTTTCCGCTCCAGAAAGTATCTCACTCCTGACGCAATCCTCTACTCGTATAAGAGCAAGACACGTCATAATATGGGGTACGGTTACCACATCTGGAGAGGTACCACCTAGCTAACTCTCTACAGACTTGAGAGAGTGCAACATCGGCTTTGAAATCTAGTGGGAGATTGCTTCATCTTACCCCTCCACTTCTATTTTACATAAGAAACGTTGCTAGTCTCTCATTTTCTGTTTCTATTTTAATGGTAGGTGCTCGAGTGAGCTCCAATTTCTTGTTCATCTCTGGAAAACAGTTACAGCGAAAACCATGACTTTTCCTTTTTTTTCTGCGTACCTGGAGCTAAGCAAAACTTGGCGAGCAAAGTTTATTTCTAAGAACTGACCGTTATTGGAGTGCAATACCATGGGAGTGTTTCCTAATCGACTACAGCATATTCGTTTTTAAGTCCAATGTTAACAAGTTCTTGTTGGGATTTCTTCTTAAGTAATCAAATCCTGCTCAGATTCAATCAATCGTCTGCAATCGTCATGGTGTTAGGCTTCCTATCAACCTGACACCAACGATAAATCATTGTCTTTGAGTGGCCTTTCAACTTTGATTAGCTGTGACTCGTTAGTAACAATAAAAAGGAAAGAAAACTAACACATCTAACATACAATATTACTACACAAATACACCTAAACATTACGTAACTTCAATATCCAAATATTGTTCAAACTGATTTTAAATCCAATGCAAACGTACAAAGAATGATCACCATATTTTTAGTTGTCATCTTCATAAGAAGATACCTTAAGAAACATTTATTTGATAACATCCTTCTTTTACTGTTACGTATCTCTAAAATAACACATAATTTCTCTGCGTTTTGCCTGAAGAATACGCCAGTCAAATAATCAAAAACTTGGACTGACAGTGCGTTAGATAAGAATACCGGAAGAACACGATACCCACGAAATAGTGAGTTACTAGATGAAGCCTGCAGACAAAAAAAAGAAACAAAGAGAACAGTACCAAATAAAACGAATACAAAAAATAATGATCATATTATTTTGAGAGTATAATTATATGCAAATATTCTCTGAGTTTACGTATTATTCGACTCGGACAATGGTCAGGAGAGCTGGAGAAAAGTATAAATGTATAATGTAATAGCGGATTTATCCGATATTCCCCCGATGTAATATATATTGAATATGAATTAGTTTTACTTTTTGATCGGATTTACGGACAATCCTGTCTATAAATATATATCTTGTATTATGCTGTTTCTGTTAATAAATTTCTTACGATAGAGAAAGTTATGGATGTACATAAAAAACGCACAAACATAAGTACTACGGTTTCATTTTATTTATTTATTTTATGATCTTCCATAAGTAGAAACAATATATGATTTTCTTAAGTAAATTAGTGTTAGGTAAGATACTATATACACCGGAGAAGGCGATCTGCGCCAGACAAGGCGATAGATGGCGCACCCTTCAGCACAAATTCATCCTGGAAATTATTCCAGAATTGGCCATTTTGTAAGTGTTAATTCGATCATTCGAAAGATAATGTCATCTCAAAATTCTGTATGTCATGATTGGGTCGGGGAGCGGCTTTCCGGATAGTCTCTGCGACGTCAAACAAGAAAAATGAAGCGAGGAGAAACGTGCCTGTTCGATAAAATCGCTTAGATGAAGGAATGAGTTGTAAGCGGGAATATGAGACTTTTTTGCAGATCAATGAGTGAAGAAGGAGACGAATTAATTTAATAACCATAATCGCTTGGATATTCTTAACAACTCTCCCATGTTTGGTATCGTACAGGAATATGTGTACGACGGTATTGCACACCATATTAATATTCTACACAAATTGAACACACGCGCACACAAACACACACACACACACACACACACACACATATATATATATATATATATATATATATATATATATATATATATATATATATATTACAGAAGATCAGAACAAAATCGGTACGGTCCATTTCACATCCCCAAAAAGAGAACCTTTAGTTGGTCGCCTATGCCGGACTTACTTCAGTCGTTCTTTATCTCTGTATAGCTTGAATATATATATATATATATATATATATATATATATATATATATATATATATTCTCATACTATCATTGGATTGCAATGGTAACTTGTGAGCGGTACCTTGAATGTTTTAGTTTTTTGTTTGGGGGGGGGGGGGATTTTTTCATCATTGTACCACCCGACGTGAAAGTGTATTATCGCACATTGTTCCGGCATTTGGGACCGATTATTTGCTTGTTGGCTTGGTGGCAGAAATAATGCACGAGCTACTTTTCTAAGACATTTTCTAGGACTTTCTTTTTTATCGTTGTTCTTTTTTGTTTTTTAATTTTAACTTTTATTTTTATTTTTTTCCTCTTCTCTTCTTAAGTGACCTCAACTATTGCAACGCCACATTGTGTATTGTCAGCAGTTGAAACCCTTATTCCAGACATTTAATTTCCCTGATGATCTGCCAAGCAAGTACCTGTTTGGTAGTGAAACACGTAAACATTTAATTTGAATAAATAATATTTGTAAGAAAACATCTTTAATGGTGATCATTGGTGTCCTGAAAGGAATCCTTTGGTAAGCTTTCATAAAATCGCATAAATATATATATATATATATATATATATATATATATATATATATATATATATATATATATATATGTGTGTGTGTGTGTGTGTGTGTGTATATATATATGTATATATATAACTGACTAATACAAAGATCAAAAATTATATTAGATGATATCGAGATACGATAAAGCTCATTATAGTCAATAGAGCATGTATATATGGATAATGAAGTGATAAAGTGGATACAATGTGTATAGATTTATTAATTCATCAAATGGTCAGTCAAGGAATGCACATACAAAAATACCTTTAACCCGCGGCTTTTTAAAGATAACACTCTTATCACTAGAAAGTCTGACCAATAATAATTGAATATTAATAAATTATTAAAGGTAAACACCTTGAAAATGCAAAAGTGAAAAATTTTGAAAAATATAAAAAAAAAAAAATGTCTCGATTTAAGTCCTGAAAAAGATCAAAGATGCCTCGAATTATGGGAAGAATGTTGCACGATATACGAATGATCCAACATATTTAAACAGTTCGAACAAAGAAGACGAATGAGTTTACCGAACCTTGCGTGTTCCCAGAATTTTAGGCCCTAATAAATGTTGAAAAGTACTCATAGAATAGTAAAGCCGAATGCAAATGCATATATATAGAGAGGGAGTGAGTGAGTGTGCGTGCGAGGAAGATATTTTAGTTATTCAAAACATTATTAAAATCAAATTCCAAAAACATATGTATATATGTAAGTTTTAGGCGTACATATTTATAAGACCTTCTCTGAAAAAGTAACTCCTTCTCTCCCTTTCTCTCTCTATCTGTCTATATATATATATATATATATATATATATATATATATATATATATATATATATATATAGTGTGTGTGTCAATTTATATTGAAAAGCAATCAATAAAGTGGTCGATCGTAGAAGAGTGAGAGCTAATACAAATAATTTATTCGAAAACTATTTGCTACATATTTAAGAATTGTAATTGCGTTAAAACGATATGATTGATATAACGCTATTTCTCATTGTGTTTTGACCTCATTCAGGACGCTGACGAGTTCCTTGGGTATAGAGTTTTTAAAAGTAAAAAGTCAACTCATCTGGATGAAACCGCGGTACAATTCTTAAATATGTAACATATAGTTTACAAATAAATTATATATATATATATATATATATATATATATATATATATATATATATATATATATATATATGTGTGTGTCTGTGTGTGTATGTAAATATTCATGGCAAGTAAGCTACACAAAAATCATCAGACTAATTGCCGTTTACTTGCCATTAATATACATTTATATTACTACTGAACTCTACTCAGATATATAGCACTGTTCAAGTAAATACTGAATATATATATATATATATATATATATATATATATATATATATATATATATATGTAATGTATATTCGTAATATATTTTATTACTTTACAATTTTACATGTGAATATACATGAAATGGTAATATATATATATATATAAATATATATATATATAAATATATATATATATATATATATATATATATATATATATATATATATATATAATGAATGCGCTTTTGATTTCCACATGTATACAATGGTCCTTGACTTCTTAGACAGAGCTGCGTAGTACTTTAAATAATTACTAATTGTTCGTTCCGTGCTCTTTCTGATCGTATTAGGTATTTGCTTTGTTTCTATCTATGATTACTTCCGGTTATCGCCTAGCAGTTTATTTTTCTGCCGATTGCTTCATTCCAGCTGATATTATCATGTGCTTCTAAAAAAATAAATAAAACATACCTAAGTGTATGGGTCTACTGCGCAGGACATACCATAATTGCATCATCGGTTTGCTAGATAAAATATTCGTTTGTCTAAAGTGGTTTACGAGTTATTCAGAATAAATAGAATTAAATCCCAACAGGGTCACCAGAATTATTGATACGTAAACTTTTTTTAAATTTTGTAATTTAACTAGTAAAAATAAATCAGATTAAAGCATTGCTATTATAAATACGTGTGTATCTTGTTTTTCATACAAATTCTTTGTGTTTCATAGATAGACTACATTTCCTAACATTACCGGTTTCTATTGTATGATTTATTAATCCAAAATTCAAATGAAACAGATGTAAATTTGTGTAAATGCAATTATGTCGTCCAGCTCCTTAATTCTAATTTATTCATGAGACATTTCAAAATATATACGATTTGTTTATAAAATATTTTCGTGAAAAAGATTATTCAAAGAACTTTTTTCTTGGCTTTTTAGATGAAATCAAAGTGAAGTTTCTGTTCCGATGCATGCTACACCCCTTAGACCGATATCGTATTGGCCTTCGGGAGTTGATTACGCCGGTCTTAGGGTTTGTCTCGTGCAGTCCTAGAAGGCCCACTCTCCCCGGCTTTGCTTTCTCACCCTTTGTGAAGGGTTAGTTTATTGCTCATTGCTGAGGCGCCCATACCGGAGAATGCCAACGGGGTTGTTCAAGCATTTTTTTGTAAGCTAGAGTGCGCTAAATACATCTGACCGTGTGTCTAACCTCCTGGAATTAAAAATAATTGGCCTTTTGGATGAAATCAGAGTGTAGTATCTGTTCCGATGGATGTTACACTCTCTAGACTGGTACCGTTTTGGTCTTCGGGCGTTGATTCGACCGGTCTGAGGTATTGTCCTGTACAGTTCTAGGGGGTCCGCCCTCCCAGGCTTTGAGAAGGAGTTAGTTTATTGCTAACTGTCTGAGGCGCCCCTACATGGGAATGCTGACGAGGCTGCCCAGTCATTTTTCTAGATCAGAGTGCTCTACGTTTATTCCACTTTAGGACCTTGTGTCAGATCTTAGCGCTGTAGGAGGAAGATAAATAAGAACACGATGTTTATTTAGATATTTGTTTCATGCACTGCTCCACCACTCCGACTCTCGCGTAGTTTGCGTATTAAACAAATATAATATATGCTGAACGTTTCCACATTTTTTTCAAATATAACCAATAAAAAGAAATCCCGGGACAAATACAGAAAAACAATATTGGTGTTAAAAAAGACCCATAGACCTATCATGCAAGTGTTTATAGTCAGATGACACTTATTCATAGAGAACAAGCTATATTAAAACGTCTTTTCAGCCATAATAATTCTCCAGTTAATCTTGAATCGAAATATTTGGCTAATGAACGAAAAAAGAACTGGGCATTCATAAAAATTCAATAGGCACTCAATAAACATTCACTGGGCACTGCAGCCCGCAATTCATTAAACATATAACAAACATTCAATAAACATTCACTGGACTCTGCAGCCCGACATTCATTAAACATATAACAAACATTCAATAAACATTTACTGGACACTGCAGCCCGCCATTCATTAAACATGTAACAAACATTCAATAAACATTAACTAGACACTAGAGCCCGACATTCATTAAACATATAACAAACATTCAATAAACATTCACTGGACACTGCAGCCCGCCATTCATTAAACATATAACAAACATTCAATAAACATTCACTGGACACTGCAGCCCGCCATTCATTAAACATATAACAAACATTCAATAAACATTCACTGGACACTGCAGCCCGACATTCATTAAACATATAACAAACATTCAATAAACATTCACTGGGCACTGCAGCCCGACATTCATTAAACATATAACAAACATTCAATAAACATTCACTGGGCACTGCAGCCCGCCATTCATTAAACATATAACAAACATTCAATAAACATTCACTGGACACTGCAGCCCGCCATTCATTAAACATATAACAAACATTCAATAAACATGCAAAAAATATTGCAACCAACAATTTAATGAATACGCAACAAACATTCAATGAACATTATATAAATATTGAATAAATGCTGCAACCCGCGATTTAGTAATCATTCAATAAAAATGGAATAAACATCCAATAAACATTGCAGCTCGCCATAATTAAAAAAAATAAATACACATATGAATCGGAATGAAAGAGGAAGAAAACCCACCAATCTTCGTGTCGTTCTTCTGCATGGAGCGTTTTACTTTCTTAAGGCACAAAATTCTGTAAATCATTCTCAAATATAAAATAATGTAAAACAAGCACTAATCAATAATGCAATTCCAAATTTGTCAAAGAGAAGCAAATACATGTATTCCTATAATAAAAAAAAACACCGTTAATTAAGTGAAGGGAAGGACGGGTTCACGTGTTCTTGTTTACACGTGGCGTAAAACGGCACCGGAGACGAGCAAGCGTGTTGCGGAAAGAGGGCGTGAAATACGCATGCGTGAAACTGTTTCTTAACTTGTTTGTTTGTTTGTTTGTTTGTTTGTTTACTGTTTAAGTTTTCAGCTTTCTTTAAGCGCCTTTTTTGTCGACAATTCGCTTAATTATACGGGTGATGTTTAATACCTCATTTGTCTATGAGGTGTATTGATTACTTCAAATTATTATTATAGATTCAAGCCCAGTCATATTAAGTCAAGCTGATGAGCCGAAGTAAAGTCGAAACACGTATATATATATATATATATATATAATATTTAAATGTTGAATTAAAATCTTTGAACATCCATGGATTAAGGATATGAGGCTCCTTGCTCTGAACTTTTGATGTTTAAATATCGTATCTTTACAATTTTTTATTCTCATCTTTCACCTCTAATATATATATATATATATATATATATATATATATATATATATATATATATATGTATGTATATGTATATATATATATATATATATATATATATATATATATGTATATGTATATATATATATATATATATATATATATATATATATATATATATATATATATATTAATACTGTTTAAATATTAACAAAAAAAAAACCAATACTTTTGTAAAGTACTAAATATATATATATTAGAGCCTTTTATATTAAAATAAAGTGTGAGTATTCGGCAATTGTTTCAATACCTCTTCGGTTGATTAACTGAAAGAACAAAGATTAGATCCGCCAATACATAATTATAAAAAATAAAAAAAACAAACAAACAAATTAGATTTTAAATTATTCAGACAACATAACGCTTTGCGTAAGATGACATTCTGACGTTTACCTCTTCGAGATTGCATGACACATAAGAAAGTCGCACAACATATTATATTAAATACGCATTTTGTTGGAATGTGTCATATATGAAACAAAAAACTTTAAGGGTTAAGTCTTATTCTTACATTGTCATAGGGCGTCATCAAAATGAACTCATATAATAATTAAGTTTCCTATATTTATAGACTCATTTATATTTTAAACACTTAAAAGTCATACTATGTTGCTTGCCGGTGTTGCCATTTGAGCGTATGTCTTTCTTTCCTCCAGTTGCCGAGACCAATTTCGTTAGCTGTAATCAAAGCCATCTAACAGGATTTCTTAATGTTCTTACTCAACTTCATCATAAACACGTTCTTAGAAGTATAAAAAAATTATTCAGCCCGTTTTGATCTTGTAGCTGAAAGGTAAACAATTGGAGAGAGAAAGAGAGTCATTTATTTTCATCTTATAAGTGCATAGCTCAATTATTTACGTCGTATTAGACGACTGACGGTCCTTACTCTGCCGAGATTGATTGTCTTTCGCTCACCGCTCTTTACGTCATGCCCCGCAGCTTTATCTTCCGGTTATCACACACTCATCTTGATCAGTTTCCTGAATCCTACATGTCCCCTTGTTTGAAACGTCTCCTGGTTTTAAACAATAGGTACTAGCTAATAGCTATTATTAAGAGGTACCCGATCAATATTTAACGCAATTTTATATCCGCATGTTACAACACTTTAAAAAATGGTGTACTATTTCCGTGTCACCTTTGCCACGTTTTCCTTATGTGCCGTGTAAATATTTTAAGTCGTATTTCTAGTTTACAATAAACAAACGCAAATATCTATAGAGAAAAACTCGTAAAATCTATCTTCGTTAATAGGTGTTCGACTAAAAGCCGTAACTAGGAGAGTAGAAAGTAGACCTTAGGTTTAGTTTCGGCAGCCTCGTAACTCTCGCTTCCCTTATTATGTCCTTTAGTCCTCACATTCCATGAACGATGTTTCTGACAAAGGGGGGAATATTGCTGGTTTCTGGGTCGAAATCTATCCACCTAACAGTTATCGTAGGCTAGCTTTTAACTCTGAAGGAGTATTTTTCTTTTAGCTCCTTAGATCAAGTGGCATCCGACCTTGTCTGTAGCGATTTTGATAAATAGAAAAACTCGGAGAACACGAATTTTGACGTCTGATCTGTCTTGTGGTCAGAGAAAAAAGACCTTATTCTAATTCATGCTACTTATTTCTCTATTCATATATGCTTAATATGATCATTTAATAATTTAATTCCTTGCTCCTAATGCAGTGCTATACATGTATAAGAGTCACATACGTCCTGAGATAGGGTACTTTTACAACATCTGGGAAGATGCCGATAAGATAATTCTTTTTTGCCTTAACAGAGTCCGACATCGATTTCGAAATCTAATAGGGATCGTCTCTCCTGTTTTGTAGATCACCATTTGCATATAAGTATTTTTTTTACTCCATCCTTATTTTCTTGGCAGGTTCTTGACTTTGCTTAAATATGTAGTTTTTCCATTGTACTACAAACTTCAAAGAATCAACTTTTCTTTTTCCGCCGCATGACAAACATGAAACGGAACATAAAAAAGAGTTTATTTTCAAGAATTTCTCATCTTTGGAACGCGTTGCCACAGGATTGCTTCTCTGAGACAAAAAATATGATGATGTTAAAATAGAACTGTCATCATAAATCATAAAACTGTGTTCACTCTATTCAATATTTTAAATCATCTCATAATATTCATAATCTTTTAACTAACAAACTGTCTCGTGAACTATTTTTCATTGAGTTGCTTTCAGTCTTAATAAGTGGTGACTCATTAGAAAATAAAAACAAATATGTTCGTTATACTACTCGTGTACTCTGTGACTTGTATGTTCGCGTCCTGTTTTAAAGATCAATTCAAATTGTTTATTGTTTTAAAATTATGTCTCTATCCCTCTCCGGCACGAGACCATGAGTCCCGAATGCTCTCCACGATGTATTTTTAACATAGCATAATATAATACAAAAAACAGAAACGAATCAATACATGTCCCAATTTGTTGAGGTAAAAAAAAATAGCTACCGCAAAAATGTAAAAGAAGAATATATCTTTGAAGAACTCAGTGTCAATGGATGTTCTCTTAATTGAAGACATTCTCTTTCACTGTTTGTTTGTTTTTCTTTCTTTTAGGATTCCGTCGATTCTAAAGTGCATAGTGGATTACGAAACCAAATCCACTATAGTGTATAGTTACACCTTTTCGTTTTGGCATGATGGAAAGGCATGTTTGCAGTTTGTGCAATGAATACAAATGGTCTCATTATGTTATGTGCAGCCTGATTCCTATTCACTGATTTGGCAATGGTATGCTTTCATAAGGAAGATTGGATCGAGTATAGAATATAGATAGATACACAGAAAGGCCGGCAGAGGCACGAATCTAAATACAAGAAAACATGATTCGATAGATAGAAAGTTAATTGAACTATCTTTCATCTCTCCTTCTATTATTATCGCTGTATTTAAGTATATATCTATCTCATATATATATATATATATATATATATATATATATATATATATATATATATATATATATATATATATATAAAGAGATAGATAGAAGGGGGAGACTAAAAGAGAGAAAGTAAGGAAAATAAAGAGATTCCTATTAAGATACTAGGGAAGTTAGAGAGATTAATGTATAAGGACTAACTGATACCTCTCTCTCTCTTTTCCCCTCTCTCTCTCTCTCTCTCTCTCTCTCTCTCTCTATATATATATATATATATATATATATATATATATATATGTTGAGAGAGAGAGAGAGAGAGAAAGGCAGCATGGGAGACGCCATTTTCTGAAGAGACAGACATAAACAAGGGCTGAAGAGAGCCCAGCAAAGGGCGGCCAACTATAGGTTTCCTTTGTTTAGATTTTAAAACAATGGTACCCATATTGTCTTAATTTTCTGTAATTACATATATTAATCAATGTATATAGACAGAGAACGAGATATCATATTCACATGTCATCTTTTAAGAAAAGTCAACATGAAGACTTAAGTGATGGCTGAACATCACTAACTTAATATATCAGGAGACTATTGCGTTAAAATAGACAGATTAAGCAAAAGCAAGAACATAAATCAAGTACAATCACAATATTCGACCACCCATACCTTAAATAATTCACATTCATACAAACTCCAGAGGAAAATAAGTAATCCAATCTTAAGTAATCCAATCGTGTTTGCATGAACAAAATTTACATATACGAAATATAAGACCCAATAAATTCAAGATAAAAATTTACCAGTGTTTTGTTTAGTGCGTACAATATAGGAATAAACAAATTTTACGAATGTTTTTGTATGTTGACTGAAAATATAACTACACATGGAACACAAATATATAGCACATCAGACAGAATACATAAGTATAATTGCAATGATTTATAAAGATTAAGTGAACAATTTAAAACTTAATTAGTAAAAATACATTACCTATATGAATAGCTAAAAGAAGTCATACGGAGAAACCAACATTAACAAAATATCATTTGATACTGGCCCTAACGCCCTATTTGTATTTCATAATAAAAATAAAATAAGAAATAATTAAGAAAAACCTATAGAAAAGATAACAGCACGGAGAGGAAAAATAAGACACGACTGCTGATGACGATCGCGAGATCGAAAGCGCTTGAGTAATGGTTGAAGTAACAACGCTCGGAGCCATAATGTACAAACCACCACCTGAAATCAGAAAACTTGCTCGCCTCGTCGAGAAGATATCAAAGAGGATAATAAAAAGAGACAACTCGGTAGTCGTCAATGAAGCCTGCATATATATATATATATATATATATATATATATATATATATATATATATATATATACATATACATAATTATTTTTATTTTATTTATACAGACATGTACATGATCCGCAACACTGGCATGTCGATGTTATCGATCAACAGCTGTTAAGAAACTGAGATCTCTCAGGCGGCTGCTGATCGATACCATCGATATGCCAGTGTCGCGAATTATGTACATGTTTTTATAAATAAGAAAAATTATATATTTAAGATTTATTTAATATTTAGTACCCTTTAATAGGCCGGTTGAAATTATTTGGATGTTTATCCCGTGGATGTTTACTTTACCTGGATTACTATATATATATATATATATATATATATATATATATATATATATATATATATATATATATATATATAGGTTTAGTATACGGAACGTTTATGTTTTTGTCTTTTCAGGGAAGTGGGATCTGATCAACTCTGCTGAGAAGCCATGAAATTAAATACTGTCTGTTTTTAAATTCCCGAAACAGTTTTTCATGGTAAACAACTGATGATCCCTTAAATAATGTCAGAAGCAAACTAATATAATAACTGTAAATGTTAAATTTACTTACATGAGTGATTTTCCACTGAACGACTTGGGACTTAAGGTGTTTTTTTGTTTTTTTAATGTTTTTTTTTAATATAGTTTTAATGGCTGAGCAACTTCCAAGACTATATATATATATATATATATATATATATATATATATATATATATATATATATATATATATATAAAGTGGTGTAAAACCTATTGTGAAAAGTATACAGCTCAATATCCAGGATAGAGAAGGTAGTTATGAAGAAGAATGGAAAGGAATTAGAGAAGCAAAAGCCAAATCAAATTTCAATTCAATTGCTCAGAGCAAGGTATATTCGGCAAAAAAAGCAATTTATTCAAGTTAAATTTTCCTTAAGCCAGGCTTTTCAAAGATCAAAATCTTATCATCAGAGGAAGTCGCTGGGATAGATAAGTTTGCAAAGGCCAAGATTTAAAATTTGAAAAAGTAAAATAAAAGTTGTAGGGAAAGAAACACAAGGCAAAACTCTGCCCGAATGCAAGCAAATGTCCGATTGCTTAAAAGTCCGGTGTCGAAAAGTCCAGCTGAGAAAATGAAATGTAGATAGGTAGGTCGTTAAAAGGCACGAGAGGTGGTGAGAGAGGATTCAAAGTTAAATTCCAAAGACCACAACTTCAGGTGCGGCGAAGATAGAATGAATGCAAAGGGTAAAAATATACCTTGCTCTGAGAAATTGAATTGAAATTGTAATTGGCTTTTGCTTCTCTAATTCCTTTCCATTCATCTTTTTATATATATATATATATATATATATATATATAGAGAGAGAGAGAGAGAGAGAGAGAGAGAGAGAGAGAGAGAGAAAGAGAGAGTGGAGAGAGAGCAGTGGATCCGTGTCAAAGGTGTGTCCGGGAAAGTGGCTAACCCAACAAAAACTCCTGACCCAACCATAAACTATTAAATTATATGTTTTTATGGTTTTCGGTACTAACGCAGACTCTACGACAGCAACTGAAATACTAACAAAAATGAATTGTACGTATGAAATTCGCAAATCGTATAACCTGGTTGTATGGTTGACCAAATTAACTATTTTCTAGTAAATGACGGTGTTAGAATGATTGTTTTTTCATGTACAGAAACACGAAAATCGAATATAAGAAAAGCTTGCTTAAATTTGTAAATCCATTCTTATACTAAATAATTATAGCAGAAATTCATTGTGGTGGAATTTAATTTCTTCAATAACCATTGCTGTGGTTGGAGGGAAACTAACTGACGTTTTCCTTCGCCTGCTTTTTTTCGGATGGAGGCTTTGTTTGTAATGTAAAATTTTACAAAGGAATCAAATTGTTGATTTGCTTACGACTGCACCGAAAGGCATTATATTAGAATTAAATTTCGAAATTAAATTAGCGTGGGGAAAAGTAAGAGATACTCACTGGCTTGTATGCTTGACAATGGTTGCTGTATGACAGCTGTGTTTTGCGTGTGTTTTGTTGACCTGACCCGCGACCCCCAAAAGTATGATACCTTAAAATAATCGGAAAAACATTGATCCGAAAATGGTAATTATCTAGCAAGTATGAACTATATGCTGTTTAATGAAAAAAGGCAATAAGTAATTATATTAGAAAACGCTAGTATCTCATAATGAATTAATAGAATGCATTTTTATCAATCAATATGTAAATTATTTGGGCCTAGAACGTATATCATGTATTTATGCTGAGTATATAAGAACTGTGTCGTTCTTTCAATTTGTATATAAAGATGGGATTTAATGTCACTGTCCTTGCGAGAAACGATTCAAATATATATATATATATATATATATATATATAAGTATAGAGACAGATAAATATATAACAACTTTCCTTAACCCATGCATTTTCAAAAATGCAAGTTTTTATAATAAGATGGGATTATAGGGATGACTCAGTAAAATTATATTACTGTAAGAACAGATTCGAAAATATAAAAAATATATACAATAATACAAAAATACAAAAAAATTGAGCAAAGAGAATGAACTAGAAAAATGTAACATCTTTAAAAAGGGTAGAATCAAAGATAATATGAATGTCCAGAAAATACAGTTGAACGTCTTCAAGAAATTCGAATAATGAAAAAGCTCCGTTCGTGAAATATAGGGATTAATATCCGAAGTGGAAAGTTCATTGGCAAAAAAATGCGTGACTCACCAGAAGGAATACAGGTATATGAATCTTTAAAAAAAAACTCTATTTTCATAACAGTGTTAACTGTAATATAATTTTACTGATTAATCCCTTTGATTTACTCTGATCATCGTAGAAATGCGAAAGCTAAAATATAAATTATTTATTTAAAACTATACATTACATATTCTTTTTTTTTCGAACTGTTTTCTTTCCTTAGAGGCTGGCGATTTGAGATGGGTTGTAAAGGGGTTTTTCTAAACAGTAATGCGCTTTCCGTGTCAATGAAACCATGGTACACTTCTAGAATCTGTAATGTATATTATTTAATTCAGCAATTTGTATATATATATATGATTATTGGTCCCTCGATTTATAAAATCGGGGGAGTTATGTTCTGAGGCATTTCCGTCCGTCCGTCCGTCCGGATTTTTCTCCGCAACCATCCATTGAATTTCTCTTAAATTTTGCATGAAGTTGTAACTTTGGTCAGGTTAGAAAGTGACATTCTCCGATTTTTGAAAACAAACCTGGTTAGCCCCTCCAGGGGGTCAAAAAGCTCCGAAATGGCAAAAAAATGACATTTTTTGCCCCATAACTTTTTATCCATCCATTTAATTTCTTTTGTAACTTAGCCAAAATGTACAGGCAATTGTTCCTAATAGAAAATAAGTATCGCTGACATTGGAAAAAATCTGGTTCGCGCCCCCAGGGGGGTCAAAACCCTCCAAAATGGCAAAACGTGACTCTTTTCTCCCATAACGTGTAATACATCCATTCAATTTTTCTGAAACTTGGCCAAAATGTAGAGGCAATTGTTCTGGATATCAAATGAGCATCTTTGACCTCAGAAAAATTCAACGGCAAAAGTAGGGTAAAAAATGCCCTAAATTGCCCAAATGTATTGCATGTTACACTCGCCACATCGACTCACATACATAGGGGGACCACGCACGCGCGGCTTGTTATTTATACTTATATCATATTTGGAAAAAAACATTCCAAATATGATCTAAGGTTGAGATCGGATTCTAATTCTACCTGATGAGATCTCAGTTCATAATAGCTGTTGATCGATAACATCGACATGCCAGTCTCGCAGATTTTGTACATGTCTGTGTAAATAAAAAATAATTATATATAAAAGCTTTATTTGATATTGAGCACTTTGTATACACCCGGTTGAAATTCTTTAGATTACTACCCTGTGGATGTTTTATCTGGATTATATATATATATATATATATATATATATATATATATATATATATATATATATATATATATATTTGTGCGTGTGTGTGTATATATATAAAGAAAGGGAGATTGAGAGAGTGAGAGAGAGAGAGAGATGAACAGATCGAAACAAATAAATAAATATATAAAATAGTATATTGGTATCTATATCAAACTGTTCATCTGCATATTTAACTGTGTTTGTATGGATCTCTGGCTTTGTTCTGTTAGCTTACCAGTCTTTTTCCTTCTATCCCTGTCTAGAGAGATTCGCACGAACATACACGGATGATGTATAGATACGATGCAAATGGGTTGGTTGCAGTAGACACTTTAGATACTACATCACTTTCACTAGTACATTTAGAAAATGTATGAATACTTATATCGCCCCAATGCTATTGATTTAATAGCAAGGTAGGCAAGACTCTCAAGCCTTGGTAGTGCATCTAGACTAGAAGACGGAATTATCCAAAGTAACCGATCTTGTTATTGCTACTGAACACAAGTAATGCTGGTTCAGGAGAATTTCGGTTGAGAATTGAGCATTTCTTGCTTCACTGTGAACAACCAGACAGGAGGAGAATATAAATATGGATAGCAATAGACTTAATATATATATATATATATATATATATATATATATATGATAATTTTTTTATTTACACAGACATGTACAAAATCTGCAACACTGGCATGTCGATGTTATCGATCAACAGTTACTTTAAACTTTCCAAATATGATCTGAGGTTCAGATCGGATTCTAACTCTGCCTGATGAGATCTTAGTTTATAGTAACTGTTGATCGATAACATCGACATGCCAGTGTCGCAGATTTTGTACATGTCTGTGTAAATAAAAATATATATATAAAGCTCTATTTTGATATTGAACACTTTTTATAAACCCGGTTGAAATTCTGTGGATTACCACCCTGTGAATATTATTTTACCTGGATTATTACCATTATTATTATCATTATATATATATATATATATATATATATATATATATATATATATATATATATATATATAGATATATATAGAGATTTCGCACGCAAAACGCCATAAATCCAATTCGTTAAAATTGAGACCTAAAACAATAAAAACACGAATATATAAAATCTAGACTCTGAATGAAAGCTGATTTTAATTGAAATCAAAAATAAATCAGTTCGGTATCATATTATGTAACACATAGTTTTGGGGTGTCGTCGAGTGTTTAATTACCATAGTGTTTGTAGGGACAGTTTCGTGATTTTGAAAATGGCGTTTATCGCGTTTTGCATTCGAACTCTTCATATATATATATATATATATATATATATATATATATATATATATATATATATATATATATATATATATAACAAGCAGTACAAATAGCTATATGCATGGTCCGACGTTTCGTAGATCACTCTTATCTTCTTGGTAAGTAGTCGTCGAATTCCGCTATTTACAGTTAAAGTTCTTCTGAACTAAAGACTGAAGATTGCGTTAGCATGAAACATCGATGTCTCTAGGTATTTAAATATTTAATATTTATTTATAAAAATATTATTGTATATATATATATATAGAGAGAGAGAGAGAGAGAGAGAGAGAGAAAGAGAGAGAGAGAGAAAGAGAGAGAGAGAGAGGTATGTATGCGAACAGTAATATATTTTTCACTGTTTTATCACCATGATCTCGTTTGATTACGATAGCTTGCATTTTTGAAAATCCATGGGTTATAAAAGAGAACATAAATGTATTTATATATTTCTTGTTTAAACTACTTGATAATTCAATAAATATTTTTTCCAATTCGTATTCTCATCACTAATTTCATATTAGTATTGCTATCTCTTGTATATTGAGCATTTATTTTAACGATAAATGTTATCTTTATCGAGAGAGAGAGAGAGAGAGAGAGATAGAGAGATAAATACATTCATAGAAATATATTCATATATAAAAGTTGACAGATAGCTTAAATAGCTGCAAAAGACATATATATATATATATATATATATATATATATATATATATATATATATATATATATATATATATAGTGTGTGTGTCTGTGAGTGAGAGACAGACAGAGAAAGAGATACAGAGAGAGAGAGAGGGAGAGTGAGAAGAATAGGTTGTTATAAACAGACAAAGGGAGACGGATAACTGAACTATATATATATATATATATATATATATATATATATATATATATAGAGAGAGAGAGAGAGAGAGAGAGAGCGAGGAAGAGGGAGAGGGAGAGAGATATGAACATATTTATAAAGCTACATAGCGAATATATCTATCATATATGAAAAAGATGAAATCTATAAATATATAGCTTGACAGATTGACGAAATTTAACTAAATAAGGGAATTATATGTAAACAGACTTGGATAAATGTGAGTAGGCCGAGTAACATGGATGCATGTGAATAGGCCGGGAAACATGGATTAATAGATAGACAGAAATTATCTGCGAATAAATGGTAGTATTCCGAACGAGTTCCGTATATTCTTTTTCTTCCATTTCTTTCCTTTCGTCGCTTTGCAAATAACCTCTTCCGAAAAGCTTCTCACGAAATATATTGGCTTTCGCCCTAAGAAGCACTGTAACTTCGCCATATTCACACTGCGATATTCTGATTGGAAACCCAGCAGATGAATATCGAGCATTCGTTCGCAGCTCTTGGCCGGCTGCCTCGTATTTTTTCGAAATAGCAGAACCTTTTTGTGTCAACACCCTTAATGCACAATCACACTTGCAGTCATCGATACAGCCTCGCACTTTCTCACTCCCCATTCTGCATCGACCTCTCTCTTAATCTCTTACGCCAACAAATAATAGTATTTCTTTTTTTATTATTTCTCTAGTTCTCGCTAATGTTATCCTTCTCATGAGTTATCTTATCTTCGAATTAATAACACCTTTTTGGACTTTTTTACATGACTGCAGAAAGTATGCATTTTACCGAAACGTCGTGTGATTTGAATATATCCAATTTCATATTAAAAGCTTTATGACAATCATTATTTACACAATATAATCATATATATATATATATACATATATATATATATATATATATATATATATATATATATATATATATATATATATATAAATATAAAGATAAATAAAAGAAGAAAGATAAATATGCACGAATGACAAATCTATTTCAACTTCGGTTGTTCTATGCAAGGTGTACACGGTAAAAACATGTTTATTTTTCTTTCCTTAAGCGAAGGTTTTTCACTATAGGTTCTATCCTCTAAAATATTATTTTAGTTTCATATTATATACATATATATATTTATTTATATATACATATATATATATATATATATTATGCATACGTTTTATTTTGCTATTACTACTTCGAGGTTTCGATCTATCCGACTTCCTCAGAGGTACTATCATCATCATCATCATCATCATCATCATCAACAAAAACAACAACAACTGGTTTATTTGTTGAATCAGACCACAATTAATCCTCTGATGAGGGTGTAGCCTGATTGTCAAGTCTTGATCTAAGTCTTCCCCTCCATTCTTGTCTTTGGTGAGGCCCGACGGAATTCATACCCAAGGATCTCCTGTCACGTTTTATAACGTCCTCCCAAGACAACTTGGGTTTTCCAGAGGTGGTCTACTCTGCTGGCACGTTAAACTGTCGGACTTTACCAATCCAGCTATTCGTGCGCTCAACGTGTCCCAACCAACGCCGCCTGTTCTTCTGACCATTGCCTTGTAATTACGGTGCAGTGTCTGTAGTGTGTCGGCAGAGACAGCCCAGGTTTCAAAGCCATACACCAGCACACTTCTGACACATAAGGAGTATATACGACCTCTCGTAGGTGTTGGCGGGTGTCTGTTCGTCAGAATTGGTAGCAGCTCTCTTAACTGTCTCCAAGCAGACTTACAACGTGTAGCTGCCGCGAGTTGACATTGAACCATTAAATAGTACAGTGGCTATGAAGATGTCGCATCGACCGAAATCTTGACTTGTCGATATAAGCCACAAACATATATATCCACTAGCTCTACTAATAGCTACTTAGACTTAAGAGAGTAGAAAGTGACCTTTCGGTTTACTTTCGGCAGCCTCGTAACTCTCGCTTCCATTAGTTTTCTCTTTAGTCCTCACATTCCATGAGCGATGTTTTTGACAATTTCAATTCCGCAACGCCAGAATCAGCGATACATGAAAAAATTGTATTACATTATGCATTTTTAAATGTTTTTACTGGTTTCATACGTACTGTTATTATATGTAGAGTTTTAATGAAGATTGCTTTGAGTAATTTTTAAAAAAATTATGTTTTGTATATACTAGAAGAAGTGTAACCGTTTTATCACCGATTGAGTTCGGCTAAAATAGTTTTAATCAGGAAAATTTGAGTTTAGAAAACAAGTAAAAATTTAAAAAATATAAGAGAAGTAGTATTTCTGTTCGATATATTTGTTGCTATTTCTGTGTTTCCATCTTCATCGACCGGTTTTTAATTGCAGCCTATAACCCTAATACACCTAGTCACAATGAAGGGCTATGATATATTGAAACAGTCTTCGGATTACAATATATATATATACACTCACTCTCTTTCGCTGTATGTTGTTTGACAGCCCACTCTTATTTTATAGAGTGTCTATTACTCTCGCTTCCCTTACCCTCTCTCCTCCTCTCTCTCTCTCCTCTCTCTCTCTCTCTCTCTCTCTCTCTCTCTCTATATATATATATATATATATATATATATATATATATATATATATATATGTGTGTGGGGGGAAATGAAAAGGGTAAAAACTAAGAGATATTTGTTTTATATATTCATCAACGTTTCGTCTTTATTGTAAGACTTCCTCAGGATGATAATTTGAAGAAAAATGTCATGCAAGTACATCGAAATATTTGGTTGACATAATGGGTTGATAAGGAAAAGTAGTAGCTGTGGCTTCTATGACCGCTGGAGGAGAGTCCAGGCTGTGAGAAGTCAGTAGTGGCAAAGAATGAAATATATATATATATATATATATATATATATATATTTCTGTGTGTGTGACTGTTTATATATATATATATATGGGGTGAGGTACACGATAAGTCATTAAAATGAAATGCCCTGGTAGACAAAATGTATGAAAAAAACAAACAGAAAACAGGTTAGAATGCAGGAGAAGAACAAAAAACAAGACATTTGTTCGGTTTCGTTCGTATTATCGAATGTCTTCTGAAGACATTCGATAATACGAACGAAACCGGTCAAATCTCTTTTCTTTTGTTTTTCTCCTGCAGTCTAACCTGTTTTCTTTTTGCTTTTTTTCAAACATATATATATATATATATATATATATATATATACACTCATGTTCGATCCAAACAAGTCATTTTTCCACTGAAGCGTAGAAGGATACTGTGATAGGGACAAGATTTATAGTGTGAACCTTTACAGGGAGTCGTGCAGCAATATATGTGTTCACATTACATTTAGAATTCCGCAGGTTTGTATGTTTGGGAAAACAGGGAGTAGGAAGGAAATACAACAGAATAGAAGAAGAAAAGAAGGTATCAGAGTAGAAACCTCTCCAGCGTGTGCGGACCTCTACAGTGAAAAAGTGAAACTGTGTTGCTAGTCTCATGGTTCGAGAGTATTTTCGTTCAGCAGAACAGATGACGTGAAAGTACTTGTGAAACAAACACAGGGATGCGACACTTCGGCGATACAACAGCGACTGGAGCTTGTCAGAAACTATTAGGTTAAAAAAGAATCGTCTGCACCCTAAGAAAGAGAGGCTGCTGGTTAGTGCACCAGCCCAGATGTGGCAACAAAACTCGATGCATTCGCGAATGGTAGTAATCCACAGAAATATTCTTTCGCTGAAATCAGAATGAGACACTGTTCTTAAATTTTGTTAGTCTTTTCACAATTGGAAGTTGAGTTTTGTTTTTGTTGGTTTAAATATATCAAGTTCGAATGTAATGATTCTAATTTTTTTTTTTTTTGGATATCGCTCCAGACAAAGCATGAATCCACTTGATGTAATGAGCTAGCAACAATGGAATATTATTATCGCAAAGACAGGAGATGTCTATTGGCTTTAGTCTTGAAAATACCAAGGCTATAGGCTGGAGGAAAATAGTCAGGATGCAGAGAGCTTCACAAGCCTACAGTTCTTGGAAATAAGCTACGGAAATAGTAAGGTGTAGTACAATTAGGTATAAAAACAGCGAATAGAGGCAAACCACTAGACCTACGAGTCAAAAGAGCTGGAACAAAAGAAGCAGGGAATAGATCACACAATTCTGGAAGAACACGTTATAATAGTATTTATAGAATAGACTGAGATTAGCAACACTACGTATGTGTGTGAGAGAGAGAGGGCAGAGAAGAAAGGGTGGAACCAATCAAATTACCGATACGTTTCTGACAACAGTACTCCATACATAGTTTGATAGTAAATTTGTTGAAATAGAGAATAGCCGCAGGTGTGAGAAAGTGTTTGGAGCGATAGAGAGGACCGACTTTAGATATCTTTGATGAGAGAAAAAGATCAAGAAATTTCAGAGTCGATTTCTCCTCAAGAGCCGATCAATCCATGAGAATCTCAGGAAGAAAAGGAGCACACCTTCGATTGAAAGACACGAGCTGAGTCTTAACAGGATTAAACAGATCAAGCCATTCCGTACCTTAATCTACAACAACTGAAATTTAAAACCGAACATAAAAGCGCCAAAACAACATGCACATAATTCCACCTTTCATTCTAAAGTTTTACACATTGCAATCCTTGTAATAAAACAACAGCTGTTCTTGAATCAATTGAATGCAGTAAGTATTGTCTTACATCATTAGGAATCAAAAGGTTTATTTTCTTATAATAATAGTACACCATAACAAAGGCCAAAAGCTACTCGAGGATAATGATTAGTGAGATTTTTATTTGGATGATGGAAGAGTTTCTACGAAAGGATTGAGAACTATGATTAATTTAATAAAACAACTCGATAGATATTTGTTTACATTGAATTGAAAAACAACCATGTTGTAGACGGTAGGGCAACATTTATGTGGTAATGTGTTCCACAGTTTGAACATTCTTCGTAAAAGAACTGTCCTCATGATAGTTCTGTTTGGTTGCAGAGAAAGGGGGGGGTTCCTCGCAGTGTTTGTAGTGAAATCGGATTTTGCTGAGATGGTGTTAGACGTGCCAGAACTTGAAACTTATTCAAGCACCTACCATGGAAATAACGATCGAGTAGGGAAAGACTAGCAACGTCTTTTGCGGAGAAGAGCTGAGACAAACCGCAAAACTTCGAAGGGTCTAAAAAGTGTAAGACAGAAAAATAAACGTTTAAACTATTTAGAAATAGAAGTTCATAGTTTTTCAAATACAGTCTATTGTTAATTGTTTGTTTCTTTAAAGTAATGTTTAATTATCGGACAAAATCGAGGAAGATGTAAGACTTTTAAAAAAAGAAGTGTAATGTGTATGCAGTGGAGTTGAATTATCGTCGTTTCCAACGCGAGAAGGAAATTATTGCGCCCCACAGCCTCCGCAAAATCCGAGCATAAAGGCATTTAATTTCGCATCAAAACACATCGAATGTATTTTGAGAAGAGACTAGTGTAATTAACCAAAATGCATGTTATTCCGGTGGACTTCAACTTATCAAAAGTCGTTTAGTACTGGTTTCTTTTCGTAGCTGAGTTATATCCGATGGGGTCGTATGTCTGTTCTCTGAGGTTGACGTCGTGATGTGTTTGTTTATTTAACAAATCGGACTTCTGCACAGAGCTTTATTGTCTGGCCGACATATAGTTTTCCTCGATGGTCGCAGCTATTTGTTAGATCAGCAATATCCAAATAATTTTTCTGTTTATATTTTTTCTTCTGATGATTATATTATTTCTGCTATTACATTGTATTTTAGTGTTTATATAGACACTGTTCTGTTATTGTATCTGTGACTGTTTTTATTAAACATTTTTTTAGTATAAGAATTGTTGCTAATTATGTGTAAAGTCGATATTGGAATATACTTGATGAGGGAAGGAGTTTAATTTAGTTAGGATCAACATACACCAGGTAAAAATTATCTTTCATATATGGATCTGTTACTGAATTTAAGAAATATTAAATAAATAATAAAGCTAATTAATAAATAGTTTAATAAATAATTTTGAAGAAAACCGAAATAAACAGTTTTATAATGATAGAATATAAGAGGTTTGTTAAATGCAGATTATATTAAATAACTAGTTAAATAAATGGATAAATAAATGATAAATAATTATAAACAAAGAGAATATTTTAATTGTACCAGATTAACTTATAATATATATATATATATATATATATATATATATATATATATATATATATATATATATATATATATAAATATATATATATATATTTATATGTATATTATTATATCAGTTTATGTATATATATATATATATATATATATATATATATATAAATGGCGAGTTTCAACACGGTTTGTTGTTGTTGATCATTCTTCGCTGCTCGTTGTAAATACCCGCCGACATGGCATTTACGAAGTTAAATTCATCCTAATGTCCACGCTAATTTGCGCTGGTCAACGGGTAAGACTCTTGACTGCGAATCAGTGGCGATTTGTGATCAGAGTTCTCCCCCGCCGACCGTCGGAATTTACTTCCTGCACCGAAGATAGAGCAATTATAAAGATAAAAGAAAGAAGAGTGATAAACATGCACGAATGTCTAGATTTATTTCAAACTTCGATTGTCTAATGCAAGGTATATTCTGTAATAAATTATGTTTATTATTCTTTCCTTAAGCCAAAGCTCTTCAAAGATCGAAATCTTATCATCAGAGGAATTATACAGATAGATAAGTTGGAAGTGGAAAAGCCAAAATTCAACATTTGAAAAAATATTATTAAGAAATGGAGAGTGAAATAAAGGTCGTGTAAAAAAGATATGGGTTTGTCCAGATGGTAATCGTCCGTTGATAAGGTGTCCAGTACACAGAGATTTAGATTAAGAAGAACAAGTTTTTCGTAGAGGCAGCATGGAAAAGCGTTAAAAAATGAAGTAACTCCAATAGTGAGATGTTGAGTTCAAATCGTAGATGGAGCGCACTTAAACGGAATTAATATAAAAAATCGGGCCATTTTAAAAATACTACCTGGGCCAGAGTTGAATCGTATACAAATGACTTTAGTAGTTAAATATGCAGCTAGTTATTATTTATGCAGGTTTTCTGAATACCACGGAATTTTCCAGATGTGTTTTTTTTTAAGTACTGAACGCGCCTAGCAGACTTTTGGGTCTCTTCTGGTATGATATGGCTCCGAGGGTTCTTATTTCAGTCATCTCTTTATTTAAAAAAATACTGTTGGTGACGATCGCTACGATCGAAAGCGCCTGACAACTAGAATTTACAGACGGACATGAGCCAATAACAGATATAAACAGATATAGCAACAGCAATTAGTGCACTCCTATACAATGCGACACACAAACTTACTTAAATAATATAATTATATAGATGTCTGCATTAAAAATAGTCAACAAGATAACATAGAACATGTCATTCTTTATGTAAAAGACACATATGTACAAAACGGTTAAAGTACAATGAATTTATATCATATTATATCTATGCATAAATTACAGTTGATTAAAATGTGTGTACTTTTATGTCTATTAACTCCACTAAATAAGAAATTTGGACTAGTATCTATATGACTTATCTATTTTATTCATTAACTATTATTTATTATTTAAACCAGCCAATCACAATAAGACTTTAACTGTCAGCAATGATCATTCAAATAATCATATATTTAGAAAAGCATACAACAGAGAAACCACATCGACACATGCAAAAGTCTGCGAAAGCAAATCAAGGTAAACAACCCCACCAAAATACCACAACAACTCTATAATGATTATAAAATCATATGTATACAAACTCACATTCATATAAATCAAATCACAAAGCGGAATAATCCAGCATGAAATACTTTTAAAAATACTAACATTTGGCATTATCCTTTATCTCTGTATATAATCATATCATAATATATATATATATATATATATATATATATATATATATATATATGTTGCATTACCCGTTCTTTCAGGGTACACAGTAAGATCCAATAAGAATGACAAAGAAAAGAACGTATATAAAAAAAAACTTTGGTTTTCTTTATTTGCCATTACCGGATGGTTTACGCCGGCTACGCACACATATTAAACAATCTTTTGGCATACTTTTGTCTCATGAAAGTCTTTTTCTTGCTGAGGTCACAGACTGGGTTTACGCTAGAAACTTGTTCGTATATACATCCGATTGGCAGAATATACATCCGATTGTCTATTCGAGCGTGAACTGAAGCAAGTGTTCTACAAGCACTTTGGTGAAGTACAAGTCAGGGGATTCCTTCATAGTACCAACTAGCTTATCAGCCGCAGTTTTAGTCAGCGGACACAAAAGTCTAACAGCAAGACAGGCTTGGATACCATAGGCAATAAAGCGTCATCGGTGCCATAAACATCGGTAAACTCCCATTCTTCCGGTAGTTCGATACTCCGATCTCCAGGCGTTTCGGCTCTTCGCGTTTTTGAAACCGTCGTCTTTCGAGCCTCCTCGCACTGCATAACCTTCTCCTTTTTAACAGTTATCAAGTCACCTTTTTTTCTTTCTTGACGTCCCACCCACAATGGACTCGTCCACGATTCATTTTTGCCACTCTTCATTATTTTACACATATATATATATATATATATATATATATATATATATATATATATTATATATATATATATATATATTTGGTTAAATAAATTCACCGATCTTTTATTTTGCATACTCATTCATCCGCCTGAAGATGACCGACGTCGGTCGAAAACGTTCGCGAAAATATGGCGATTTTTTATACAACATGGACGACAATACAAAATCGGTCGTGCGACGAATCGAAAAACGAATACAAAATTAAATAAGCAGAAGCTGTCGCTACTGTTTAACAAAACATGCATAAGAGAAGGAATGCTGCCTAATTACATAAATATATATATATTTATATATATATATATATACATATATATATATGTGTGTGTTTGTGTGTGTGTGTGTGTGTGTTTATATAGGGGGATATATATATATGTTTATGGGAAGGGACCGTTTCCGATTGTCATCTTTAAATTTAGTTATTTCGTATTTTTGACTTATCTTTTTGTTTTTTCTCAAGTTTTTCTCATCTTTCATCCGTTGTTTTGAAATAATGTGCTTGTGTTTATTATTCAATGAACAATTCTATGATGAGCGGCATGTTAAACTAAAGACTATTTATTTTCTTTACGGGTTGCGAAACGCGTGTAAGGGGATAGGAAAAATACCGGTGTACGCCGAATTAAAAAAATAATAAAATTAAAATAAAAAATTAAAAATCTAAAAAATCTAAAAACAAAAAATCTAAAATCTAAAATCTGAGACAAACAGGGCAAATAAATAAATAAATAAATAAATAAATGTTTTTAGATTTTTTAGATTTTTAATTTTAATTTTTTAACGGCCTCAATTTTTGAAATGTTAAATTTCTTTTCTTCTTCTTCTCTTTCTCTATCCCTCCATTTCATTCTCTCCAAATATGATTTGAGGTTAAGATCGGATTCTAACTCTGGCTGATGAGATTTCAGTTTATAGTAACTGTTGATCGAAAACATCGACATGCCAGTGTCGCAGATTTTTTACATGTCTGTGTAAATAAAATTATAATATATAAAGCTCTATTTTGATTTTAAGCACTTTTTATAAACCCGGTTTAAATTCTGTGGATTACCACCCTGTGGATATTTTTCACCTGGATTATTATATATATATATATATATATATATATATATATATATATATATATATATATATATATATATATATATATATACTTAAGATGCCCCATTATACTATTAAACAAATCTTGATCTATTATGGAATATATATTGTAGGCTTAACGGTTAGTATCATGGACACATAATCTATTTGTATACTTTACAATCTAGGTTGTCTGCACCCCTCAATTACCATTCTTCGTCCTGTTAACCCACTCAAATAATCTCTATTCTAAACAATGTTGCTGTATTCTATATAAAGCAATGCTAAAAATGTATATCCGATTAGTGGGTGTATCTTGTGTAGTTTCTGACTTTTTGGTCGACACACACAAAGAGACAGCTGCTGTGGATATGATAGCTTATCGGTGGTAATAACGTGTAAAATGTTTTGTCATATCAACTAATAGATACACACGGACAATAAAATCAATGATAATATTTTTCTTTTTAAATTAATCGTAGACAAAATCTCTTTTACCCATAACTTAATTAATTAAAATAGAAGGTATCCACTTTATCGTGGCCGCCACATCCGAAATCGGAAAGTGCGAACAGATTCCAATCCACTCTAAAAATACCAAATTATATTTTAGGCCGGATGTTTAGGGGGTCATGGGTAGATAATAATGTTTTAACAATTTGTTTAATTTTTAAGAAATAATACAATCAAACTGTTATAAAATTGAATGATTATTTTTATTTGAAAATATTTTTTAAACAGTTTAATCATTAATTATTAACGAAATATTATTATATTAAAAAGTAACAAATACGTATTAAAAAAAATAAATTCAAACAGTTTCGTTTTGTAAATGAATAAAATACAAATTCCCCCAAGAGCTTTGCAGTCTTAAATAATTGGAGGCCTTTTCTGGACAGACACAGTTCGCAACTTCTGACCTCAGACACGGTGGCTATGATGAAGTTGATATTTTTTATTTAACGGTTATCTAAATGAATGTTGTGCATTGTTCTTTTGCATTGGCAAGCATATGTTTTCTGTTATTATCTCCGATGTGCAGTGCACTACTTGTAATCATACAATGCACCGCTATATGCACATGTGCATTGGGCGGTCATATCTGTTGTAGACAATCAATAATAACCGAGTGCTGATGATATCGATATACGACATATCCTCATCTCTTGTTGTTTAGCTTCCTTTCATGTTACTGATCACCCCTCTCTCTCCTTCATACTCTCTCGCTCCTCTATCTTACTCTATCTCTCTCGTACGCTATTCTTTTTCTCCTCTTTTTTTTCTCATCTCTACACATCCGTCTACTCGTTGGCCTTCTTTTGGCAAAGATAAAAGTGTAGTATCTGTTCCGATGGATACTGCACCCCATAGACTGGTATTGTCTTCGCCTTCGGCGCTTGATTTACGCCGGTCTATGGGTCTGTCCTGTGCAGTTCTAGGAGGTCCACCCTCCCAGGCTTCGCCTCCCCTCTTTGGGGAGGAGTAAGTTTTTTGCTTACTGCCTGAGGCGCCCCTACCGGGGAATGCTGATGGAGCTGCTCAGGCAATTTTTAAACCCCACTTTCCCGACACTACCTTGAGTCACATCTTACTTGTGGGAGTAAGACAAAAACTGACCTTGTGCCTAACTCCTGGAGAGGAGCAAATCAATACTCGTTGGCTTTTTGGCTAAGATCAAAGTGTAGTATCTGTTCGATGGATAATACACCCCATAAACTGGTATTGTCTTGGCCTTCGAGGCTTGATTTACGCCGGTCTATGGGTCGGTCCTGTGAAGTTCTAGGAGGTCCACCCTCCCAGGCTTTGCCTCCCCTTTTTGGGAAGGAATAAGTTTATTGCTTACTGCCTGAGGCGCACCTACCGGGGAATGGCGACGGGGCTGCCCAGCCAATTTTTAATGGGCAGAGTGCTCACTTTCTCGGGCGCTGGCTTTTCAAACCCCACTTTCACGACCCGACCTTGGGTCACATCTTACTTGTGGGAGTAAGATGAAACTGGCCTTGTGCCTAACCTACTTGAGAGGAGGTAAATAAATACTCAACACTTCAATCCATTTTGTGTTCATTGCAATTGTTGCCCGATAACTCCTGAGACTACCTATGTCATCTCGCACGTGTTGAAGCGTTACATCACCTCGCTGCAGATCTGATTAAAACTTCGTGTGCAGCTAGACATTTTTAGCTAATCCACGACGTCCACCGAGAGAACAGAACACAGCAAATAATGACAATTTAAACATGACCGAACGAAAGACGATCAGCAATTTTAACTCCAACATCTTAGCTTGACAGCTCGAGATTACAGTGCTTGTGTCATCAATATTTGGAGAAGTTCAATGTGACTGAAATATATTCGCAGCTTCTGTCAAACTGCTTCCTGACCCGTTCGAGTCAGGTGCGTCCTAGCTGCAATTAACAACATTTAACAATTTTGACTGGCAGGTGTTCCCTATTCGCTTTATAAAAGATCAGTCAGCCGGATATGACAAAGCCTCGCCATCGTAGCCTGTCACCGGAAACGAAATCTCTTACATTCTATGTAAGTAATCAAGAGAATTTTCCATAGAATACCACGCAAACTATGAGGTGTCAAAAATACTAATACAGAAATTGATATAAACTAGAATAATTGCATTCACCTACTTTGATGATTAGTCCAGTAGTATACATACCATTCTGCTTGCAGAGATGATATACAGTATTTTCACTTATATATATATATATATATATATATATATATATATATATATATATATATATATATATATATATATAGTCTTGGAAGTGTCTCAACCATTAAAACTATATTTTAAAAAAATAAAAAAAAAAACCTTAAGTCCGAAGTCGTTCAGTGGAAACTCACTCATGTAAGTCAATTTAACTTTTTCAGTTATTATATTAGTTTACTTCTAACATTATTTAAGGGATCATCAGTCGTTTACCATGAAAACCTGTTTCGAGAATATTTATATATATATATATATATATATATATATATATATATATATACATATATATATATATACATGTATATATATGTACATGTATATGTATATGTCTATATATCCATATATATATATATATATATATATATATATGATTATATTTTTAATATTTTACATACGCACGACGTAGAAACACCTTGAATCTGTAAGCATTCGCGCAATCCCTTAGGCGACGGAAGGTTGTCACGTCATAACGGAGAAATTAAGTTATATTTACACTGAAAGTTGCTAGTGCAAAGATGAAGACATCCGAGAGAACGTAACGAAGTATTGCACTGAGGCATTAGGTTAATGTCTATTGTTAATCTATTTAACTGTTGACAAAGTATCTACGGTTCAACTGAACATCATTCTATTGGATTTACTACATTTTGAACATTTTTAACGCAGTCTCAACGAAATCTTTCGTCACTGGACACTTTGTCAACGGGCATTCACCAACTGGACAGACTCTATATTTTGATAACCTTTGTATACACACCCTCTTACTTTTTATTACTTTATATTGTTTCTTTACTTTTTCAAATTTTGAATTTTGGCTATTCCCCTGCAAACTCATCCATCTATGTAATTCCTCTAATGATAAGATTTTACTCTTTGAAAAGCCTTGCTTAAGGAAAGAAAAATAAACATGATTTTATCGAGTACGCCTTGCATTGAACAATCGAAGAGAAATATATATATATATATATATATATATATATATATATATATATGTGTGTGTGTGTGTGTGTGTATATATGTGTGGGGTGAATATGTATGTGTATTCTTGGGGTGGGTATATATAAGTGATTGTTATCTTCCTATGCAGTCCATTTAGTGTACAATTATTTGCTTATTTATAACATATAGCTGCATATTCTATTGGTGGTAATGATTAGATTCTAAGATTGGCCCATAATATAGGTTCTATGGTAGACATGTTGGTCATAAAGTGAAACCCTTGAGATATTTTTCCATGTCTTAAGATCTTAGGTAAAGTATCGCCTAGCTACAAGATACAATTCGAATGAGTTCAGATACTTTTCACTAGAGGTTATGTAGATAAGTGATCATGACACTTTTAATGTTCTTTAATGTATTTTAGACTGTATGGGGAAATACAACAAAGAAAAAACCAAAGAAAAGAGCAAACTCACATGTGGGGAAAACTCTCTAGTACAAACAACTTTTTTCTGAACTGAAAAAATCAAAATAGCGTACTTGTCAGTTTTTCCCCACATGTCAGTTTGCTCTTTTCATTGTTTTTTTTTTAATTTTCGCTAAAAAAGTGTAGTTTTTTCTTCAAAACATTTAAATCTAAAAACATTTTATCTTAGTGGAGTTTTCGGATGATTTTGTATTGTTGCAAAGAAGCTATATAATAAAAAAGTTGTTTGGCTCACGGCAAAAGAAACGAACTGTAAATAATAATCTGAAAAAGCAATATAATGTTTTTTTTTGAAATGTGAAAAAATAAAAATGAAAATTAACAATTAAAAGAACATGGTTATTGGAATATATGATGGACCTGCTCTGTTGTTACTTATTGACAACCATCGAGCTGAATCTTTTAAAGAGACTGCTAATTAAAAGGCACTGATATTATATGTTAATACATATATTGTCATAATTAATATATATACACACACACACACGCGCGCACACACACACACACACACACACATATATATATATATATATATATATATATATATATATATATATATATATGAAGCAGTGTTACATCTGAAAGACTATGCAGAAAAATGGAAGAGATTTTTAGACCTGCATGAAAAGCATGTCAGCTATATCCCGGGCGACTGACCAAGAATCGCATGAATCGGCTGAAATATTGATCAATAATATTAACATGTGACATAGAAACGCAAGTGTCTAAACAGTATATTGCCAAAAGAAAGCTAACACATACAAATATGCATAACTACATGAGATTGAAATAGATATGTATACAAAAAATAAAATACTACTATTACTACTGATAATAATAATAATAATAATAATAATAATAATAATAATAATAATAATAATAATAATAATAATAATAATAATAATAAAAATAATAATAATCTGAAATTGCCTTGGTGTCAAAATGTATGTGGAGGGTTAAGGGGTGTGCAAGGACGGACGAGAGATTGCAACGACCAAAACTCTATGGGAACGGTGTAGAGATTACTGGACTCTTGGATTGTCTTAGTGCCACTGAAATACAAGAATAAGCCAACGGCCGTTATTAGCAAGAAACCAATGATAAACGGCAGTTACGATAACGCAATATCATCTTCAGTACTTAAAGAAGAAAGAAAGAACATGTGAGAGTAGGCGGAAAGAAGAAATAAATATAGTAAACGTGGGAGTAGGAGGGAAAGAAGAAAGAAAGAAAATGTGGGAGTAAACAGTTTTATTTTCTTCTTTTGTTCATAAAACTAAACAGAATTTTCTATGAACGGTGTTCTTTTCCAAATACTTATTTATCCCTGCCACATATTACCACGCGACTGATTCTCTGTACACTACAACATGGTTGTCTTACATTCTAATGTGAACAAATACTTGTCGAGTCTACAATTTTTTTCTATTCCGTCTATCTTTTTCAATCCTCTCATGGTGCTGTTCGTCATCTATTTGACAATCTCATTAACGCTTATACCCAGGTGACTCTTAGCCTTTATATGTGGTGACTCACTTGTATACACTCATCACTGTTAAATAAACGTATGAAAACTCGAGTAGACGATAATACTACTACTACTATTAATAATAATAATAATAATAATAATAATAATAAAAACGCGGCTATCAGCCATCATAAACAACGAACACTAATCAGTCACATAGAAGTTGCAACAGAAACATGGAAGGAACACCACGTGAACCCAAGGGAAGATAAACTACGAGAAATCCTATAAAATTCGCCCAAATATATCAGCCGCAGTTGAGACCACGCACAATAGTCGTGAACGGTCAATGTGGATGGAAAATCCGAGGAAAAAGAGCACTAACCAGACCTCCACTGGAATAGTTAGAGAACCGTGGTCATTGCCATCGAGAAATCAATGGTAAGCGGCTTTTGTGATAACGCAAGTTGATTTGCAATGGTTCTTGATATAGGTAGAGAGTAAAAGATATCTGGGTAGACTTATCTTTTACTATCTATGTGACTGATTAGTGCTGATAATAACCGGTGATATGTACAGGAGTCTGAGATATCACCGATTATTATCAGTAATCAATCACTTATGATGATCATGTAGATGACTAATAGTAAGTAAATAATAATACTAGTCATCTTTCCCTCGATCTACAGAAAAAACGCGGCGGCACCAGCATATGAGTTTATAATTAATGGGTAGACTTACACCAGATTTAATTCTATTGCCCTTGGAATGCTGGGTTTAATGAAACGAAGTATAGAAATTCCATTCCCAACACTTCACCGAAGAAGCGAAATTAAAAGCCGCCATTTTAGTGGCTTTTACTTCAGTTCAATTTTTTTATAGAAGAAAAATCAAAAGAAAGAAATATATGAAAGGAATTACCGATTTCTTTCAAATCAGAAGTTATTGCTCCCGGGCGACATCGGATGTATGACGCTAGTTCTTTTATTAAAGTTGTTATTTCGGTAAAGTGCATGGCAGACCGAAACATTTTACTTGCGGGGGGGGGGAGTGACAACTATTTCGTGAAGCACTTTCCTACGTTGAAACTGCTTTCTCAGCTAAAGTGTATCTATCGTTCTTGGATGGTTGTCTTCGTGAAGTGTTCGAGCATGTGGACTAGAAACAAAGAGACAGTGTGAGAGAGAGAAAGAGAGAGAGAGAGAGAGAGAGAGAGAGAGATCGTTAATGTTTTTTTTATGCCAACTGTCATGTCATTTTGTTTCGTTTGATAAATAATACACATGCTTGTCGACCGACTTTCCGTCAACGGTAAAGGACCAAGAACCGCAATAGCACAGCAAATATCATGAAAAAAATGACAGGAGACTTAGTTGTGGAATTTAACATTATATATATATATATATACTAGAAGACTACCCGTCCCAGGACGGTTAACAGCTTTTCCTCAATTTATATTTTCTTACGGAGATAAAAATCAAAAGATAATGATACTAAAACAAGCCTAGAATACTGATACTAAATACGATCAAAATCCATTACATGCTGTTTATTCGTGAAAATGTCTTACATGTAAAACTTCTAAGGTTACGGGATATTAAGAAAAAGCTGCAAATCAGCGGATATTAATTCACTGATGTCTCATCAGTGTGGATCAAATTCAATGCAAATCTGAAACATTTGAAATATTTAAACGGGAGGGTGTGCTCACATTCCCCTCTCCTAAACCCTTTTAGAATACTCCAAAGAAACTAATCTTTGGAGGATATTTATTAATTGATGTCGAATACTTATTTTCGAATACTTATTGTTAAACTTTCACAAAAATCGAATGTATCCAATATTTCACGAAGGAGTTTTATCACGCTTTCACTCCCTTTGTATAAAACCAAATATAGCTCGTATCTGATCCTATTACGCCTGACAGCTGCGTTCAAAAATAAATACTGACCGTTTAATTTGTTTAGGAGTGAATCGTGCACATGCAAGTATATAAAAATACCTAACATTATAAAGATATATATATATATATATATAGATAGATAGATAGATAGAGAGAGAGAGAGAGAGAGAGAGAGAAAGAGAGAGAGAGACAATGAAAAGTCACACTTGTAAGCGTTGACGAAATGGCAATAATAAGGAGAATATATCTTTAAAATATTTTGACAACCTGGACAACAAATTTATTTATGTTTTTTTTAAATAAATTATTTATTCATCTTAATATGTATATGTATATATATATATATATATATATATATATATATATATATATATATATATATATATATATATTTCATGTATCCCTATAAAATGTTATAAGATATACTATTTTATGTATCAATTTTCGGTATTTACTTAAACAGTACTCAATACGTGAGTAAAGCTATGTAGTAAATTATGAAAATATAGTTGTGGCAATTAAAATACACACACACATATATATATACACATATATATATATATATATGTATATATATATATGCATATATATATAGAGAGAGAGAGAGAGGGGAAGAGAGAGAGAGAGAGTTTGAATTACCTACCAGACACTACCTTCGAGTGTCTTCGGTTTCTCTGTACAAGTCTTTGTCAGAACAAGCTGAGATTAGGATACTTCCCCCTACAAGCAAATTCTGACCAACTATTCAAAATAAAATAGTATTCGCAACACATATTCGATCGTGTCGGTATGTCTATACACTGGCTTATACGAGAAATAGTGCACCTTATCCTAGTGATGTTACCTGAAGTAACACCACTAAGCTTGATACCTCACCAGACAAGATGAATTATTCTTCTGGAATCTGGTAAGACCAAGAGACAATAACAAAGATATACTATAACATAGTGAACTGGTAAATTGGGAAGAGGAAATTTAATGTTCTTAACATTTGACAAGTAAAGGAGAACTTTAATAGAATATTCTGATATCTATGTATCTCATATAGAGATCTAGTGTTAGCCGTAGGAAGCGGCCTCTTTATTTCTGAGAATTTCGAGTGAAGTAAAATGAAACGATATATATATGTATATATATATATATATATATATATATATATATATATATATATATATATATACATATATATATATTTATTTATTAAATACTTGTATTAAAAGAATGATCCTTTTGTTACCAAATTATTAAGTGAACTGAATTAGTAAGAGAAATCGAGACGTAAATCTGGTTGAATAAATTAATAGTACATTTAACAGTATTATAGAGAAGTTGTAAAGCGATGCCATTAATATATACATTATATATTTCGATAATACTGCTCCTAAATTGTTAATGTTTTGGTTGCCATCGCAAGCGAATTTAATTTCGTATTCCGATCCGTTTTCGAATTCTCTTTTTAAAATAAGTCTGGAAGTAGTTCCCGAATTATTGTAAAAAAAAGTGTTTGGAAACTGAAAGGAATAAAGAATAAAACGCATATGTTTTCTATTGTCGAAAAAGGAAATCGACTAATACCTACATTTTAAAATTTGTATCGCTAGCGTAAGTAAATAACCTCGCCGACTTTATCTTAAACTAGCGGAACCCATCACCCAGCGTTGCACGGAAGAAAGTACTACCTATTGCATGATGTCGAATAAAAAAAGAAACGGCCTATTGTTTTTCTCCCCCCCCCGTCTACCGTGTTGACGAATGTTTTAAATTTAAAAAAGTTGTAGAGTAGAATGGGATCGAACGCTAAAACTGGGGATCATTAAACCTGTCTTCTTAACGACTGCACCACGGTTTCGGGTTAAAAATACATGTGAAAATAGGCCAATTAACCTAAGCTTGATTATTGGCATGCGTGTTATGCTAAGATTTAGCTTTCGCGGAAAATCATCGGAGTGAACGGTCATTAAGTCGCTGCGTATTGCTTTAAAATTATGTAGTAAAGTAATACCAGGGAAATAATAAATAAGAACCGGTGTTTTATGAAAATTAAACTGTGTGTATTAGTTGCCGGTGTCGATGAGTAGAGTGACAGTACATAATTGTTAGGGAGAAAAGTTTAGCTACCACCTATGTGGAGTTGGTTTTTCGGAGAGACATGGATCGTGGGCCAAATGTAATATTTAGTGTTAGGTAGAAGAAAATAATAACAAATTTACTAAAACACGCTCGAGTGAATAAGTGTAGTATAGTGGTGAGTTTAGTAGCCTGTGATGCATGTGGTTATTTTCCTATACTCCGAGAAAGTACAGGGGAAAAATCGTCTCTACTTTATATATTAGAAAAAGAGGAATCAGAAACGGAACCGAAAATGCAGAAACCTATACATGTTGTAGTTTAATTTCATTTCAATCAAATGAATCAAGCTAAAACGTTATAAGTTTGAATGTGTTGGTTTAGATTGGCTTCTAAACGAGTTCAGAACAAATGAAATCGGAAATGGAAAACGAAATTAACACACCAACCAATACAGGTTGTAGTTAAATGTCATCACTGTGGAAGAAGACATTCGATAAATGCATTAGCTAGAATGTTTCTATCACAATCGCAAGCAAATTGCCTTCTAAACGTATTATAAAAGAGGAATCAGAAATGAGACGGAAAACTAAATCAAAAACACCTACGTGATAGCTGAATTGTAGTCACATAAGAAAGCAAACCTTTTGATGGAAATGTTTTCTCTTAGAATATTGCTGACGATATAGAAAATATTAGATATAACTTAACGTTATATATAAGAAATAACGAAGGTATTGTTTAACTCCGAAAGAGGTCTTACATTGAGTAAATCCCAAGGCATTATTAGATGTATATATCCTAAGAGATTTATGAATGTGTCCCCCACTGTTCCGATATGAATAGAAAGGTAGTAATATTTAAAATATATATGATAATAAATGAAATAATGTTTTATTTTCAGTATTTAGTATGTGTAGCTACATTTGCTGCTGAGGTTAAAATTGCCAGTCATTGTAATTCACATGTGTCGTTGACAAGATCGTTTCTTCATTGTTTGCCGCTGAATAACCTCAGACTTCATTTCGATTCTAATTTTTCCACGAACATTTTCCCAGGTTTTTCGAGGTGGTACTTAGTACTCCTATGATTATTGGTATTATATGTACTTCTTTCATGTTGCGTGTCTCTTTCAGTTCTCTGGCAATATCTGTGTATTTGTTTAGTTTTTCAGCTTCATTAATCTTCACTCTTTGAACTGCTGGGACGGTAACATCTACGATTTAGCATATTCTTTTCTTCTTGTAAATTATTATAACATCCAGTATTTTTGCTTGGATGTGTTTATCTGTTCGTGCCTCCGTGTCCCAGAGAATTTTATGATTTTCGTTTCTCAGTACTCTCTCCGGGATGTGTCAGTACCATCATAGTCGTTTTAATAGTTCTCAGTATACTGCCTTCCCCAAACAGTCGTGCTTGTTCTTGTAAATTATCAGGGCAACTTTTCTGTATTTACTTGTTATATCATTTAACGAATCGTCTCTTTGATATAGTCAGTGCTAATCGCGTTGTTCTGTCCAGTTGTCAGTAGCGATTAGATTTCTCTGTTCCTTGTCTTTTTCTTGGTTTTGTCCAGGTACTTTCGTGAGTACTTCTTCTAGTCATTCTTACGAATCGTTGATGTAGCTCTTTTTCTCCCCACTTTTCTTTTCTCGTTTTTTTTTTCTTTCTTGTTTCGCTGATCCCGTCTTGTTCATGCCGACGACGTCTCTTGCTACAGTGATCAGTTTTTCTGTGTTGAGGGTTTTGTGGTTTTCCTATTATTTGTTGTCTATGTCATTCAAACAGTCTTCTACGCTTATCAGACTACTTCCCTCTGTTCTCCTTTTTACGTAGGGTCAGTCAATATCATCCATCGGTTGTAATGAATTATGCAAGGTCATTAGTTTCCTAGTTAAGTTCATCGTCTTCCGGCATATGAATAAACCAGCTTATCTTACTAGTGAAACTGCCTATGTTTTTATACCTTTTATTAGATTTCTACTATATAATATAGTTTCTAAGATTTGTTTTTGTTCGTCTCATGTATTCTTTTCCAATCTTCCTTTTCATTTCTGTCGATTTAATAGTGTTTGCTTCCAGAACTTTCAAATATTTATAGTTATCGTTTTAGCCAAGTACTATAATCTCCTCTTAGTTTGACAGTCACATGCCCTCCACTGTCTCCAGTTTCCCTCTTTTCATCTCTAGCAATGCAAACTCTCCCATACCGAATTCCTTTTAAATGTTATGTCTGAAAATTCTGATCGTATTTACGAGCTTTTCAAGTTCCTTTTTGCAAATAGCGCCAAGTCGTCCATATACATGAGATGGTTTATTCTTTGTTCTGTATCTTTAAACTTGTAGCCGGCATCACATTACCTTAGTACGTTGCTGAATTGCATCATGGAAATGAGAAATAGCAGTGAAGATAAACAGTCTGACTATGCCTATCCGTATTCTTATCTCTGCTAGATATTGTCCGCCCGCGGTAGGTTCCAGTCTCCATGTTTCCACTTTTTTATTAATAAAGTTGAATTTCTTGTTGGATACTTTGTATATACTTAAGTATTTAATTAGCCATTCTTGAAGGATTTAGTCGTAGGCTTTCTTGTCGTCGATCCATGCCATGGCTATGCTCTTTTTGTTCTGCTTTTTACACCGTTTAGGATAATTGATCTATGTATAAAGGGTCATATTATTATTATTATTATTATTATTATTATTATTATTATTATTATTATTATTATTATTATTATTATTGTTGTTGTTGTTGTAGCTTTTTACCCACAAAAAGTGTTCACACAAATCAACGATTGCTCACTGACAATAACAAGTGAGATTCTGGAGTCTGGGTGACATGCTAAGATTCTTACATTTTTAGCATTTTCACCTTTTGAGATAACCATTGCATATTAATTTGTTTTATCGCAACAGCCGCTTACCATTAGTTACTCGCCGTCAGCGACCGTTCGTCTTCTCTTGAATTTGAATTTCAGTAAGCCCTCTCATTGTGTTAGTAATCTTTGCATGCTTCCAGTGAATGCCCGGTTGATGCTCTCCCTCTCTTGTCATGCCATCCTTCTTGACACTTATCACTCATTTCCTGTGGTACAAGCTGAGGCTGGTATCACCACATGTATTGGATTTGTGGAAGTTTCAGTTCCCTTAGGCTCGTCTGATTTTTTACATATTTTCTGTTCTATTTCTATTTTAGCATACATATGACTAGTTAGCGTTTATTATTATTATTAGTAGTAGTAGTATACACTGGGAGTTCTCACACAGGTAATCATCAGTGATTGTTCATTGATAATCACCGGTTATGTTCCCTGGAGTCTGAGTGACCACAAGTCTCCGAAATTTTCAGTACTCTCCACCTCTTCGGATAACTATTGCAAATATATTTGCATTATCACAACATACGCCTACCATCCATTCCTCGTTGGCAACGACCATTGGTCTGATCATGGATGTTGGTGGCAATAAGCCTCCCTAATGTCCTAGTACAATTTGCACTCTTCCAGTGGAGGTCTGGTTAGTGCTCTTCCTCCTTGGTCTTTCCATCCTCCGCAACAATTCACGACTTATCATTATTATTATTATTATTATTATTTATTTATTTTTTTTTTAACAATAATAATTATTATTATTATTATTATTATTATTATTATTTTTTTTTATAATTATTATTATTATTATTATTATGAATAATATAAGTAATATTAGTGGTAGATTACTCTTCTACGGAGTTCATGCCATGGTTATTCATCTTCCTCCTACAAGGTAAGATGTGACAAAAGGTCGGGAAAGTGGGATTTGAAAAACCAGCGCTCGAGAATTTGAGCACTCTGTAATTAAAAATTGCCTGGGCAGCCAGCCCCGTCGGCATGCCCCGGTAAGGGAGCCTCAGGCGATTAGCAATAAACTAACCCCTTCTCAAAGGGTGAGAAGGCAAAGCCTGTGAGGGTGGACCTCCTAGAACTGCACAGGACAGGGGTGCAGTGTCTATCGGAACAGATACTACACTTCGATCTTGACCAAGGGGAGTTCATGCCATATATGTCGCAATTCAGTCGAATAGTTTTTTAAGCCTAAAATGTTCACTGTTCTTCGCAGTTGTTGTAGTAGAAAGAAAAAGTTGTAGTAGTAGTAGTAATAATAATAATAATATTTTCGTCTACAAAATAATTGCGTGTGTTTATGTGTTTGCATGAATGTGATTGTCTGTGTTTGTGGACAAAAAAAGGTAATATACTGATGGATTGCTATAAAACCATGATAGATGTTTAATGCTGCTAATCGTATTTAGTCAAATGTAGCTGACTCCTCCACTGCTTTCTTCGTATGAACAACAAAATAACGCTTGTTATGGACGGCGAAATAACTGGTCTTTTACGAGACGCAAATTACCGAAATTGAATTAGCCACACCCACTTTCTACTCTCCCAACCGACTCTGTCCGGCGTTGCTGTATTTCAGAGGTCAAACTGGCCAGACAGCCATGAAATATTAATTGAGCATAATTTGATTGTTGAAACGACTTTCTTCAATTGTCATTCATTGTACCGGCGTATAAACGTAGAAAATTGCTCGCCGACCTTCCCTAATTTATTGTAAAGCATTTAAATAAAGCCAATAGAGGAAGGAACACAATGGAGACGATGTGTATTCGAAAACCACACAATTCCCAATTGTTCTATTTCAATGGATTTATATATATATATATATATATATATATATATATATATATATATATATATATATATATATATGTATTACATAAACAATAATATAGCCTTACGTCAACCAACCAACGTTTCGACGCGCTCTACCGCATCTTGACTTTGACAAGATGCGGTAGCGCGCATCGAAACGTTGGTTGATTGACGTAAGACTATAATATTGTTTTTGTAATTTTATAAATGGTCTACATTGGTATTGAGCACTCTTGAAAAATATTTTTATGTTCACTTTATTAACAAATTAATATATATATATATATATATATATATATATATATATATATATATATATATATATATATATATATATATATATATATATATATATATAAGAAGGTGAGTATTCCTAGGCAGGAGTAATGCAATGTTGAAAACCGGAAGGCGGAATAAGAATGAACAAAAATAAATCTGATATCAATTCATTTATTTTTCAAAATTTAAATAAAAATACAGTAAATTGTAAAAGTGGTGGGCTTACTGTTAAACATTTAAAGGTCCGGAATGGTAGAGACTTTAACTATTTCGAGAGAAAATAACCTCTCTTTTTCAAAAAGATAACAAATATATATCTTTTTAGTATAAAATCATATTCATACAGACATTTTGGCTACATAAGTTTACATGTGTTTCATTTACAACGTGTTCCTGCTCTGTCCAAGTTAGCAAAATAAAAATAAAAAAGAGAATCGTTTTTACATAAAAATAAAAATGATTTGTAGAATACATTGTTCATTGTTTTAATTTAATCTTGTCAAATGTTCATGAGCCGGCTCAATAGAAATAAAACTCTAGCTGAAACATGTATGCACATGTGTAGCTAAAAATGTTTTTATTAGTAAAGATGTATGTTAAATAAATATATAAGTGTACGTGTTATAAATCACTATCATATAAACAAAAGAAACAGAACCGCTAATACCTGGTGTGATATTAGCACTTAAAATGTAATTTTTTTTTCAATATAATTCAATCCAACAATTTAGGAATATGCTAGAATGTATTTTGTGTGATTATAAGATAAAGAAAAAAAACCTTTGGGAAACAGACGTGTCTGTGTTCTCATTCCGGCCCCTAAACATAGCCATAACAGTGTTTCGTACAGAGAGAGAGAGAAAGAGAGAGAGAGAGAGAATTGTTGTTGTGAGGCGTGTTCTTGCTGTGAATGTTCTACAAGTAATTCAAGGAGTGGAGCTCAGTCAAGCACCTACCATGAATATAACGATGAAGTCGAGAGAGGCTAGCAACATCTCTTCTCTGTGAAAGACGCTGCGGGGTAGAGAAGAGAACATTTCCCACTAGGTTGCGAAATTAATTATGTATGCGGCCAAGGAAAAAAAAAGTGCCTCGAGCGGCACCTCCCCATGGAAGCAGTACTTTATCTTAGGACGTATATAGCCTTTATATAGTTAAGGACGTACGTTAGGAGTGAGCCTAAGCAATTTCTTACGAAAACACTACAACAGGGCTATTGAAAGGACTTTTACAGTGAGAAATAGCACAAACAGCCGCACAAAACAACGTGATGAGAACAGACTATACAAAAGACAAAATAGACGAGACCTATCGAAAACAGTGAATGTGGACTGCATGAGCAAGGAGACGAGGCAATATACTACATCATAAGTGAATGCAAGAAGCTAACCAAACGGAATGTAGTTAACTTGGAACTGTACACACGATTGCACTTTGCAAATAGATACAAGAGATACGAATACCTACCATTTCATTTATACACACTTAACATGGCTACACCTTTTAGATCATGTTTTAGTCGTAGCTTAAAGGCATACATCTGTGACATTGAAAATACAAATGTATAAATTCATCCACGCATGAATATAAGAGTTGACAAGAAGGGAAAACAATACCAAATACTAGATTCGCCGTCACAGCTGAATACATGATGATGGAATACTGCTAAATAATTAGAGCTGTGTTTTCAGTATGTCTTTAACGGAAGTTTAGGGAAACACGTAATTTCCGGTAGGACCGCTGTTCCTCTCTTAGCCAACGAGGAAAGACGCGTTTAGTGTGCTGCCGCAAAATGGGGTCAACATTTTTCGGGCGGCTGATGTAGTGGAATTTCCTTCTCTCTCATGTTCTCTCACACACATTCGAAGTTTTTGTTTAAAATAAATTGTTTATAAACTAAACAACGAGTGACGCCGTGTGTTTTATCAACAATATGGGTGCACAACCACAATAGTGATGATGGCGGTGACGACGACGACAGCGGCGATACAGGGATAAAGGATCTAGACATCCATCAGCAAGGCTTAATGTAATAATAGAAGGCAGACAAACTAAGTTAATACATGCAACTTATCAGAGACTTGAAGGGAATATGCAACTGGAAGAATACTACCGTTTAGTATATAATTGTAGGAGTGCTTAGAACAGTTATTAACACCCTGGATAAAAGCCTAGGTGCAATTGGAATCGAGGTGAAATTTGACGCCATACAGAACCCGATGAAAAGACACGAAATAGTGATTAAAAAATCTTCGAGTTCGGAAACCAATCAAAATCACAAAGTGCCACTGAACATTCACATGAAAAATCAAATATTACTTCGTAAGCAGAACCAGAAATGGTAACCGCACATTGGAAGACAAATCCAAATGAACTAAGACTGTTTGTGTTTATATGTTTGAAACGTCCTATAATCTTCCCCCTCCTTCGCAAATAATAAATCGCACAACCCCAATATCAGTTGGTACGTCAGAAAATGGCAGTAAAAGGTCTGAGAAAATAGAAACACCAAGAAAAGATAGCGCCATCATGAGCTTGACGGGAACGACACAGAGTGCCAGAATAATGGGGAGACGTACTGTCACTCAAATCCCATAGAAAGCTATCGAACTTCATCAGCGTGAACATACTTATAAACGACTCGTGCGTGAAAGCAAATAGATTTCTAATAGTGATCAAATGAAGAAGACAGCACTAGAAATATGGAGAAACTTAATGGATAAATTAGTGTCGTTTCTCTCTTTGCTCGGGGATGGGAAATCATTCTCTGAAAAGACCGGTTTTAATTGTCTTCCATCCAATGGATCCCATTTTGGAGCAAGTTCAATTTACTCTACATTACACCGACCTTGTGCTGGAGGCTGCAAATACGAACTTGTTGCCACTCAGATTCCGCTGAAAATCACTTGTTTTTACCAGTAAGCGTTCACTGCTAATGGCTCGTTTGAGAAATCCTAGTGAGTAAAAAATAATGTTAACACACGACATTATTCCAGTTTTAGAGCGGATCGATATTTCCGGTTATATTTCTGCCCCAAAGGGGAAGGTGAATGTCATACACTCAACTGAAAAGGAGGGGGGGGGCGTAAATCGATACGACCAGAAGAACATACACACTCGTACACACATACGCGCGCACACACACACACAGCTTCGATCTGTTTCGAAAACTATATCGGATGTAAACATGGAGAAATACGACGCATTCGGTGACGTACATTTAATAAAAGGAGAAAGAAAAATAAAGTATTTACTCTCTCCCTTCGCTTATCTATCTCCCTCCCTCCCTCTCTTTTATTGTAACTCCCGCTTTTCCTCCCTTATTCTTTGTAACTCACTCTACTGCTCACTATATCGCTCTCTCTCTCTCTCACTCTCTTATTTGTATCTTCTCTCGCTCTCTATTCCCTGAATTACATTAGTTGTGTCTCTGACACTCAAATATAAATGTGCGAAAATCATAGAAAGATAGATGCACAATTAGTTAAAGAGAGAAGATGAATGCAATCAATTACTATAATAGGCATGAATATAGATGGAAAAAGGGGGTGTGGGATATAAATGCTGAAGTGAAATATATCTGAGATTGTATACTTGCCATATCGCAATAGGTCGGTTTTCAATTTTCGGAAAAATTGCTCTCCAGGAATGGGCACTCTGGAGTTGTGCAAAAATGAAGAATGATACAGTCTGCGCGAATTTCCGACAAAGACAGAACATGTTCTACACGTTTATCTCGGAACGCTAAGGAAGTGTTGTCTAAGATAGATAGAAATATAAAACTGAAGAATATATATATATATATATATATATATATATATATATATATATATATATATATATATATATATATATATATATACATAAAGATATACATATATATACATATATAAAGATATATATATATATGTATATATATATATATATATATATATATATATATATATATAAAATATACAAAGAAAAAATTCACACACATTGTAGCTGTCGGCACTAAAATTTATTTCGACCCTCTGGCCTCTTCAGAATGCTATCAGGACAACTACATATTAGAAATGACGGGAAAAAAGAAATATTCAGCAGTCAAAAAGACGTTAATAGGCAGATAGAGGGGGACAAAATAAAGATATATATATATATATATCGTAATCCACAGGCATACTGTTCCGCTGTATCACAGCTCTTATGTTCATCTAGAATAGCACACATCTCAAGCCATCTAGTTAATAGTCGGCAATTCTACTCACTGAGCTACGGGATCGGTGCTCGTAAATGATATCTACACTGTCTTCATACAAACATTAGCTGTCACTTTAAAAGTGTTAATTTCTTTATTTACAAAGAGTTTTCGTCGTTCACGACTGATAAGCGTGGCTGAATCTAGCGAGATTCGAAACACGGAGCACAGAGTCTGAAGTCTGACGTTCTATCACTGATCCAATCCTCACTAGTGCTGGAATTGTACCGTTTTTTATAGATGTATTTTATTATTTTATTTTGCTTGCGATACTTTTTGAACGTATTAAATTATTTATACGGAGGAGCATTCTAACTTTATTCTCGTTTGGAATAATTTCCCTATCACTAATGTGATGCTCCTAGATAGAGAGCGACATATATATTTTTTAAATTTAAGTATCCACAGACTCGTTTTTCGTCGTTTAGGACACATCATATACAGGGAGATTCATAAGTCACTTAGCTATTTATTTTTGAAATTCTAAAGTTGAAAAATACGGTAGTACAAAACAGAAAGTTTATTCAACAAATTCATTTATGGGAGTTTCAAATTACAGTAAATTTTCAAAATTTCCACCTTTGTTCTGCATGCATAGCTCCATTCTTTTTTGCAAGGAATTTACGACTCTTTGTAGCATATTTGATTGATTATGAAATAAATATAGATAGAAACAAATATATAAACGAACAAATTTAAAATAACAAATAGCAGTAAGTAGAGAGTAAGATAACAATAATCAAAAGTTTATAGTATATTTGTGCTTCATATGGTAATCATTTTAAATAGCTAAGTGAAGTTACTTATGAATCACCCTGTATATATATATATATATATATATATATATATATATATATCCTACAATAATATTAAGTGTTTCGTAAATTCGTAGAAGCTAACAAATCCAGTGATTACAAGATATTAATTGACTTAGTAGCAAATGCATTTTCCAATGAGGTACTTGGGACTAAATGTTTTCTTTTTGTTTATTTTCATATAGTTGTAAAGGTGTAAAAATTTCTAAGAGCATTTATTTATATTCTCATCATTCATTTATTTTTGCTTTATCTCGTCTATTGAGCATTGACTAGTCTTGAAATGATTATTTTAAAGATAATGTTTTATCTATATAAAATTATATATATATATATATATATATATATATATATATATATATAAAAGATGATGAAAATAAAAATTGGATAAATTACAACATTTACTAATTCATCAGATATTCAAAGATTCAAAGGCAAGGAATGTACAAAAAACAACTAAAAATTCCTTAATCCATGGATTGTCAATTTTTTTAATTCTTGCCTGCCAAGGAAGCTCTATAAATGGCAATTACTTTATTTATATATTGATCTCTTACGAAATATTGGGATATTTTTGGCGAGTCATTCAATATGTTGTGAACTGATTTTTCGTTGTGGACTTAATTTTAATTAATCCTTTCATGGCTTGAATTTCGAACTTTGCAATCTTGATTCTTTTGGATTATAATTCAATGCTCACTGTATCTCTAATTGATCCCCTGGATAATTATACGGGCACATGATATCATCTACCGAACTCTTGTTGAAGATGTCTTTTGTTTACAACTTTTATATTTTCAAATTAATGCTCCCAGTTATGCATTCTTTTACTGATTTTTCTCATTTGATGAAAATAGCTTATTTTGAAAATATATGGATTAAGAAATTTTTTTTTTAATATTCCTTAGTGATGAAATAATAAATAGTTTAATTTATCCTATGTTTGTGATGAGATCTTTGTTCTTATATTAATACTTAATGAATTATATCGAGTATCTCCTAATCACAATAGCATCTAATATAAGTATACACTACTTATATTTTTTGTTACATTTTATATATATATATATATATATATATATATATATATATATATATATATATATAATCATATGTGTGTCAAGCTAGCAATGTGTATATGAGTGTACATTTGTATGTACTAGATTCACTCCTAGACTAATAGACCGATTATTATGAATTTCAGAACACATACGCTATATTTAAATGGTCAAAATGTAGGATATATTTACTTTAATTTATTTGTATGCAAAATGAGTAAAAAATAAAATATTAGACATAAATTAATTCATTTTACCCCAAATTTCAATTTATTTCAAGTATTTTAAAGAATCATCAGTGGGAACTATATAGGCACAATCTCACAGTCGAAATTTCTAATATTTCAGTTTTTGATAAAAGTTGATATGTGACACCAAGTAACAAATATTTCCTAGAGTGTAATTTAATAATCTGAAGGAAACTTAAGCGTAAACCTTAAATTTTAGACATGTTCGAGAATAAAAATCATCTAATGGATTTTGATCAAAATTGATATAAGTATTCTAGACATAAAGTTTGTTATCATTATGTCTTTATTTTAGTATTACTAATTAGTTAGAGAAAACAAATTACTAATTCCTCAAGCTCTGCAATACATATTTCTTACGCACACACATACACCCACCCACACACACACACACATATATATATATATATATATATATATATATATATATATATATAGAGAGAGAGAGAGAGAGAGAGAGAGGGGGGGAGAGAAAAGGAGAGAGATTGATAGTGAAGTGATGAAGTGGGTAACATTTGTATTGTTTACATATTTATTTATTCATCAAGTGCTCAAAACAAGGAATACACATACAAAGAAACCTTATAACCATGTCTTTCAAAGATATCGATCTTATCGTCAGAAAGTCAGATTAATAGAAATCGAGTAATAATTAAGTTTTAGGGATGTATATTCTGAAATGCAAATGTGGAGGATCTTGAAAGATATAGAAAAAATATAAAAGGGAAAATTGTCTAAATTCAAGTCCTGAAAAAAAAATCAAATATGACTATGTATATATATATATATATATATATATATATATATACATATACTCTGATGGATCTTTCCTGCCCTACCACACGGTACTTATATATATATTATAGATATTTTTTTATTAAATATTAAAGTGTTTATAAGCTAGAGACGATATCATTTTAGGCTGTTTGCTATTATCAGTGCATATATATATATATATATATATACATATATATATATATATATATATATGTATATATATATATATAGCACTAGATGAAGTGAAAGAATAAAATAAGGTGCGAATCAAATTTTATTAGAATTCAATGTTCAAGCAAAGTACTTTAAAGTCCTTAACTCATGAGAAGATTTTCTTTGAAAACTCATGAGTTAAGGACTTTAAAGTACTTTGCTTGAACATTGAATTCTAATAAAATTTGATTCGCACCTTATTTTATTCTTTCACTGATCTAGTGCCATTAATGCTCTATCCCGTATATTGACCTTCAGTTTTATCCGGATGTTCACTAATTAGAGATATCAGTTGCCTCTTATATCTTGTGTGTGTATATGTATAGTTACGGAAGGAGAAAGGTAGGAGTGCATGAAAAGGTGGTTAGAGTAAACAAAAGAGAACCAGTCTTGTTTATTTGTTTATATAAGACAAGAAAAAATCCATAGCAGTTATAGAATTTAGCATTAAAATAATATATATATATATATATATATATATTTATATATATATATATATATATATATATATATATATATATATATATATATATATAAAGTGGAGAACTAAAAGCGAACTTTTACGAAAGGTAAAACGTATTGCGAAAAGTATACATCTCATCCTTCTACCTATGTATATATATATATATATATATATATATATATATATATATATATACGCACAGTCTTACATGAATACCTTACAATAAAAAAAACATATCAATAATATTAAGTTTAATAAGATGACTAAGTAGGGAAAATAGTAGATTGATTCTGATGATATTCATAAAAGGAAGGAAGTTTGTAAGAAAGATGATGATGATGAGCAGGAGAGTAACATATGGAATAGATTAAAAAACGTATGCGGTTTTACGATATGTTATGTATGTTTACATCGTGTGAAAGCTCTAAGGAACAACTGATATAGCAATCGATAGTCTTGACATGCTGAAGGCTTACTGCCGCTTGATGCGCAAAAACACCACACTATTTCATGTGGATGAAAAATCATATGATATATATATACACTTTTTAGTAACCTTTTTAATATAATCAAATCAAATGTAGATCGGGTTTGTGTAAGGTTATAGGTTAGATATCATGCCGCTTCATCCACGCACAATTACTAGATGCAATAACTTATTTCATTCTATGTATAAAGGGAGTAACAGAAAACTAGTTAAACAAAACGCGACAGGTGTGACGCAGATCGATATGCAGTAAGTTGGACAGGTGTGTCGGCAAAATGGGCGTTGGTGTTTGTTTGATGAAATAATGGTGGTGTTCAGCGGGCTGGTCAAACACACAAAAAGTATGCGGAACCTGATGAACGCCAAGAAAATATCACGATATGCAATCATTTTGTTTACGTTTATTCACGCTTTGGTAACAAAACATTTTTAAACAAATACCTATATGGGAACCTCCTCTCTGCATATTCTGTTGTTTGAGGAATAATATATAATTCAAAAATGAATGACACAGATTAGAGAATGTAGTAGTTTTTTTATTAGTAGGTTTACAATACATTTGGCATGATATCGTGTTGTTTTATCCCGAATAACAATGTCGACTGATAATATAAAATTGTTTTGTTCCGCTTCGAATATTAATTATATAGTGGCTTTCACCTTATTGATTGTCTGAGCTCGAAATTTCGTTTCATATTGTTTAAGAGGAAAAAATAAAGACTGTATCTACGTATCTGGATTTACATAATACCATAATTCTTTCTCGACACCCCACGTACAATGGGCTCGTCCACAATTCATTTTTCGCCACTCTTCATTATCTTACTTATGTATTGGGATTTACATAATACTATGCTGTGAATGTAACAAATTATTCATTGAGAAGACACAGTGACCCTTTCAAAAACATATACGAGCACAACAGTATTATTATATGATGGGAATTTAAATTCACTCGTTTTACACGTTTTCCAATAATCACAATTTAATGTACAAAAAACGCATCGATTAAACTAGACCACGATATAAAGCTTAGACGTCTTATTGAATCAAGTCTTATGTCACGATTGAAAAACAGAACCTCGCAAATACCTGACATCACAGCAAAACAAATTCTAGTCGAGAAAACACTGATCAACTATGATACAGTGAGTTAAAGATGTCACACAGGTGGTCGTCTTCCTTCCCTCCGCCTCTTCGATCGTTTTCGCCTCTCCTTTAATACAGGATGTACAATTTCTACTTTCCGTTTAAGATATCATTTTCTTTATCCTGACAAGCTTAGATTTGAAATAGTCTTTTCTTTTGTCTGTCAAGCTTAAACTTCAATTAGCATCATATGTGATCTTATGTTTGAAATAGCATTTCCTTTGACCTCGCAAATTAAAGATTGAAGAAACGTTTTCTTTACTCTGCGAAGTTGAAGGATTATAAATCATTCATTGTATATAGTCTATCAATCTTAAGTTTGTCATAGAATTGCAATTTTTTTCAAGCAAAAGTTTGAAATAGTATTTACATCGCTAAACGTGCATATCAAATGGATATATGGAAAAAAATGCGATTTTTTTCTTTGTCGCACTCTGTCACCTTAAAGCGGATCAACAACTAATCTGAAATCATGGAACTGACCTTCTCTTCTAGTTTCACAAAATATTACATATCTTTTTTCCCCTCTCTCGAATCTAATAATTTTTAGACGAGTGATAAAAACGTCGAGTTTTTTTCTTCTTTAAAGATTAACAGTTTAAAATGATTTGACCTAAGTAAGAGTGTTGCTACTATATTTAGATGTTAATATATAGATCTCCTTTTAGTCTTGAGAGACAATGGATAATCATGTGCGGGAAATCTATAATAAAGCAAGGGTTGCGCCATCTCTAACCATACGTCTCCTGAACCCGCATTGATTCAATTCACGGATAAAGGGGACCAGACAATGTCGTTATTAGCAGAGAGAGACTGTTTATACGGTGTTTCCTTCTGGGGCTACGAGAAGCGATTCTCCCGAAAAACCAAAGAAACTTTTAAACAAAGTATACCAATTATGTCCTCTCTCAAGCCAGTCACGTAATGCCTTAATAAAATGTTCTATTCTCTTGCAAATTTTAAATAAAATCGTCTTTTGAAAAATATCATGGATTTTTCCCGTTCAAATAAGGGACGAAATTTCCGTCCGCTGTATAGAAAAAAATAGCTTACAAAGTGACTTTACAAGAAAGAGAACAAAACATCGGTGTAGTTATAGAGAGATTTGATATAACTAAAATGAAAAGGAATAATGAAAAGAAAAGTGTTGCTTGCAAAAAAGATGATATTATTACGGTCTTAACTAGAATTTCGTCTGTTAACTGTTCTCCTGATCCGTGTTGTTTTAACATGGTCCCCCTCTGTATGTGACGAGTGTAAAATGCAATAAATTTGGGAAATTTGGGGCATTTTTTACCCCCCTTTGACCCCCTGGGGGCGCGAACCAGAATGTGTATGATGTCGAGGATTCTCATTTTATATCCAGAACAATTGTCTCTCCATTTTGGCCAAGTTTCAGAAAAATTGAATTGATGGATACAACGTTATGGCAGAAAAGGGTAATTTTTTGCGATTTTGAGGGCTTTTGACCCCCTGGGGGCGCGAACCAGATTTTTTCCAAAGTCAGCGATACTTAGTTTCTATTAGAAACAATTGCCTCCACATTTTGGCCAAGTTTTAGAGAAATTGAATGGATGGATGAAAAGTTATGGGGCAAAAAATGTCATTTTCGACCATTTTGGGGCCTTTTGACCTCCTGGGGTGCTAACCAGATTTTTTCTCAAAAATTACAGAATGTCACTTTCTAACCTGACAAAAGTTACAACTTCATGCAAAATTTCAGAGAAATTCAATGGATGGTTGCGGAGAAAAATCCGGACGGACACACACACGGACACACACACGGACACACACACACGGACACACACACGGATGGAAATGCCTCAAAACATAGGTCTCCCAATTTTTTAAATCAAAGGACCAATAATTATAGCCTGCTGGATCAGGGAGGGCGCTGAAGAGACACAGCAATTTGCGTCTGATTAGGTTTAGCGCACAAGGAGGAAAAAAATATATATTTTGAAAACACCACTCACGTCATGTTCAGCAGAGGTTCTAAAAAGTGACTTGTGATTGCTTGGGTTTCTATCTAATCACAAGGTACATAACAAACGACCGCGTTATAATTTTAAATAATCTAAACAGATTATCTGGATAGTGATTTCTCACGCAAACAGTTTCAATTCCGTTGTGTAGATGTGTAGATAACACGTAGCAGCATTCCCGCTCATCATTTTTGTTGCTGCCCTCTTCTTTTTTTTTAACATCAGCCGTAAATGCTTTTAATAAAGACCAGCACAGAAGAAGAAAACTGTAAGTGATGTTATTGATATTATATACTATAGAGTATGAATCATCCCACTTAGGTGAATAAGAGCGCTGTACCAAAACTGAAAGATCTCGGAAGATCTAATCCGATGTTCTAGTGACTTTATTCCTGTTACGCAATATTCTGGCATATAATGCGAATTGTAAGCTTAGAACGTCTAATGCAATTATCATTCTTACTTAATTTCAACTCTACATAGAAATGTTTTACTTTAATCTTAACTTTTACACAATGACATTTAAATATTATTACACTAGTCATACAACCAAATGTTTTATTTTCACTTACCGTGTGTATATAAACCGTTATACATGATACACCCATGCACTCTTTGTGAATCAAGATTGTTGACAAAACGCACGCGGGTTGATGTTCTCGTTGTTGTCGATGTAGAACTCGAATTGTATTTCGGCTGTTGACAAAAAATATGTGGGTGCAAATATTCAGTGTTAAACCAGGATTTATTTATAACAGAAACAGATTTTTTTTTAAATCTACTTCTTAACGTGATAAGGAGAGAGAGAACGAGGTTGACAGCTAGAAACAGGCAGAAAGATAGATAGACAGTTAAATCGCATGTCTAGTTGCACTAAGCTGCATTCAACATGAACGCTCCCACCTTCAATGGGTATCCGGGAACGGCGACATGACGCGTCCGCTTGCTTCAATCATCAACCAGAAAAAGACTGAGAAACTATGGCTGAAATTCACGTGGTTTCATCGACTTCCGCTTTTAGATCACCTTTTACATTTTGAGTCTCACTAAGACCTTTCCATCCAAACAATCACTTCGTTATCTAACAAAAGGCTTAAGGGTCTAATCTACACAGCTATTTAAGCCATAACCAGATTCATACATTTTCCAACGATATTAGTGAAAGTGATGCATTAGCTATTACATAAAGCGAGCCTGCAAGGTCTTTATATATATATATATATATATATATATATATATATATATATATATATGTGTGTGTGTGTGTGTGTGTGTGTGTGTGTATATATGCTTAGTAATACGTACATAGTGATTATGCGGCATAATTAATTCTCTGTTGGATTTAATTCGATAACTCATTGGATCCTATACAACGAGGTTGCTTAAATACAATGCTAAGAGAATTACCTAATTGATATAAGTCTCAAATACTATATTTCTTTTGCCCTCTTACGTAAGCGAAAACACACACACACCAAACCCTTAAAACACAAACGCTAACAAGCAATTACACTTTTCCTGCAAAACAACATTGAAAAATCAACCGTCACATAATGTTCTTACAAATATATTCAGACACCAACATAATTTGTTTGACAAAAGAAATATAGTATTGCTAGACATGTGAATGTTATATTCATAAAGCGGATAGCTTTAATTTTTCCTTCTTACTTTGAAAATTGATATACCGCCTATATATATATATATATATATATATATATATATATATATATATATTAAGACAGGCTTCATTAATATCCACTGAGTTCTGCTTTTTTTAGATTTTCTTGCTATACTGCACCAGCTACTACCACACGATCGTAAAATCGCTCGAAGAGTCGAACGACTAACCAAGAAAATCTCAAAAAAGCAGAACTCCGTGGATTTTAATGAAGCCTGTCTTAATAACAATTTGCTGCCAAACTATACGTATATATATATATATATTTATATATATATATATGTATGTATATACCTATATATATATACATATATATATATGAATATATATGCATATATATACATATATATATATACATATAAATATATACATATATATATATATATCTCATATATATATATGTATATATATACATATATATACATGTTTATACATCTATATATATATGCATATATATATATCAACATATATATATATATATATATGTGTATACATATATATATAAGTACATATATACATGTATATATATACATATAGATACATATATATCTATATATATATGTGTGTGTATATATATATATGTGTGTGTAAACATATATATATATATATATATATATATATATATATATATATATATATATATATATATATATATATATATATTGAAACAACATTAGCCATGGTACTTAGGTAAATATGTTTCATATTAATCAAAGAAGTTAGAAAATTAACGTTAAGTTTCGTTTACGCATCTGGTCTATAAAAATGTTACGCTTTACTTTTTTTATAACTTTTTAATCCTAAAAATGAAAATATGCTAATAGAAATAGTAATGCCGGGGTGCCTGAAAAGATATTAAATATGATACATTTACTGCAATGTATTTTAATGCTCAGGAAGACAGAACATCGGGAGGGCTACAGAAAAATAGTTTCTAGATCGTCTTAGACGCTCCTACGGTGATCCAGACCAAGGAACAGAAAAAATGATATCTTTATTAATATAGTTTACTTACACCATTTTACTCCCTATCAATAGCAACCAAACCATTCTGCCTCAGTACATAAATATTATAAAAGCATAAAAAGATAATGCGATGTTACAGTGTGCCCGTATCGTGGTCCGTTGAATGTATCATTATGGTTCTGCGCCGTGAGGACGTCTCCTGCAATAGAGATGTTCCTACAAAGATATTCCGGGGTGGAATCGTATTGTCCTGGACACGTCTCCACTAGCTCCCGGAAACCACAAAAATCAGATATCCGTTTTGAGCAGCGATTGTCCATTGTTTCTAATAAGCCTAAATTGTGTAGATACTCAAATGATGCGGATTGTTTTCTTGTGCCAACAGGTAATTCAGTCGTATCGGAAACGGGATTATAGTCGCTGAAAATTGAATTCTTTGTAATAAAAAGTGAACAAACATTTTATATTAAAAAATAGAATTTTATTTTTACATTTCGAATAGCTTTAAACTCTAGTCGGCTACCTAATACGCTACTTGTCCGGATGACGAAATCTTATCCACTGCTCATTTTGCCCGTCGTGGCTACAAAGACATAGAATTGAACACAAATAAAGAGAGAAGCAAGGCATAGAAATTCCAAGGGGAGAGAGAAAGAAAAAACAAGAGCCACTTGCATTCTAACAACTTCACGAGCATCCACCAGCGCCAACCAGCCCTGTGTATAATAAATAACTGTCATTTCGAAGTCAAGATAAATTTGATTGACGACATGCTTTAACGACATGTGTACCAATGTCTCTAGTTACTTACCTCTCCACGGGAGTACAGTAAGTTACAAGGTCGGCCTTCAATGTGAGGAAATCCAACCTCGCAAAATCGGCCAATATCTTTGTGCGACATATATGGTGCAAACATGCATACGATTTTTCATTCAATCCTAGGAAACGCTGAGTAGCCATGCTATTATCAAGATGAAACTTGTAAAATATATGCGTAATGTATTTTACGTTTTCTATATTTTTCTTTTTGCACATTTTAGTTCATAACTTAGTCAAATTAATTTAATTAACTTTTAATTGGAACATCTAATAAATACAAGTAGAATCTTCAACCATATAAAGGGCAGTTGTATGTGTGTGTGTGTGTCTATCTCCAAATTAAAAAAATACTATTAAAAAAAGACCCACAACGTTTATATATTCTTGATCAGCGGTGCTCAGACTTAATGATATCTAAAGTTCATAAAAAATATTTGTTATTGTTTGGTAAACTGACCCAGATTTCGTAAGAGGGGGGTGATCTTTCAGTTATTTTATGTATCTATTTTATTTACTAAAAAGAACAAACTCTGATTTCATTAAATTAACTTGAAAAGAATCAGTGTTCGTCCGCTTCTTATTTACATATATAATGAATCCTGCATTCATCAACTTGAAGGTTGCCGGTGTCGGGAGCAAAAACTTAAATTACCGCTTCCCTTGATAGATGGCGGCGGAGACAATTTATTTGATTTGCGAATAAATAACAAACACAAAATATAAATTACAAATACTGACGCAAGTCATGAAAATCATTACCCGTTCTATCCTACGGCATCTTATTCCAAAGTTGATGACAATTAACATTCGTTGCCTAGAAAGGTGATGATCATTCTACGTTAAATTGATATGGGTAAAAGCCCTCTTTACTCTAAAGACTAAAATATACATTATTTGACTATTAAACTAGATAAAAAATAGATAATTAACTTACTGTTATTTCTCTTATCTTAGTGATTTCCTTAAAGATTTATATACGAAATTGTGTATATTACGTATTAAATTAATACTCGTAACTTATTTATTAAATTCCCTATTAAAATAGCAATATATTAATTAGCCATGCCATTCACTCCGTGAACCAGGATTGCATAGTTAACGTAAAGTAGATAGAACAACGTTATCAATAATATTAAACAGTGTTTCTTGATTATTAACATCTAATATATAAAGTAGAGACGGTTTTTTCCCTGTACCTTCTCGGAGTATAGGAAAATAACCACATGCATAACATGCTACTAAACCCACCACTATACTACACTTATTCACTCGAGCGTGTTTTAGTAAATTTTTTTTTTTCTACATAACACTAAATATTATATTTGGCTCACCATCCACGTCTCTCCGAAAAACCAACTCCATATAGGTGGTTGCAAAAACGTTTCTCCCTAACAATTCTGTACTGTCACTCTACTCATCGACACCGGGAATTAATAAGCACAGTTTGATTTTCACAAAATACCCAGTTCTTATTTATTATTTTCCTGGTATTAATTTACTACATAATATAAAGCAATACGCAAAGACTTAATGACAGCTCCCGTTCATTCCAATGATTTTCCGCGAATATCAGATTACGTTATTTCAAGTTCTACCTATGACTTCTACATTTATATTCATTCCGGAATTAAGCGATTGAAATTAACGAACACAGTTCCTGTAACATTTACTCATTCAACATGGTGGCTACAATTTCTTGATCGAATCGACTTCCTATTTAATTCAATAAGCACCAAGATACTGGTAGACCCCGATACATTTACATTTTCAAAATAATACACTTTCAACACGCATATTATAGAAAACTTGCCCAAATCCAGTCATTTTTATCATCTACAAAATAACATAAACCGTGTCATTGCTGAATCTTAACATAACACGGATTCCCATAATAACGCTTAGCTTAATTCACGTATTTTCACAAAATAATTTAACTCGAAACAGTGGCGCAGTGGTTAGGAAGGCAGGTTTCGTGATCGCCAGTTTCAGCGTTCGATCCCATTCTACTATACAACGTTTTTCTTTTTTTTTTAATTTATAGCATTCGCAAACACGGTAAAGGGGGGGGGGAGAAAAACAATAGACCGTTTCTTTTTTTATTCGACGTCATGCAATAGGTAGTACTTTCTCCCGTGCAACGCCGGGCGACGGGTTCCGCTAGTTTAAAAATGAAATCATTTCAAATTAAAGTTGAAAGATCTTTAAGGGAATTTTGGCGAACGTAGTTACGCAGTTTCGGTTACAAGCATATATTATTTCCATTACAATAAGGTAGACATTAAAAAAAACGTTTCAGATATATGTTCCTCTAAGAGACGCAATCATAGTAAATACTCCGAGATATGTTCCTCAGTAGTATTGAGAAACTACAGTCACTTCCATTGGGATAGTGCAATCAATTGTTGTTCTGATGGAGTGAAAACATAAGGTTAGACATACATTTCGCAGTAATATGTTTTTGGAAGGTTATGGTAAAGTTTAAGTGAGTGTGATTGACAAGTTTTGACCCCTTCCCCGAGATCAGTTTAAGCCAGATATACGAGATTGGACGGTTTGGTCAAAATGAGATAAAGTAATCTGATAGATACGCATTTGCTTTCGAGAATTTTGCATTGAAAGAACGAATTCTATAGCATTAGTAAACATAGTCTGCCTTTACTGGCGATATACTTAGAAGAAAATCTAGGTTAGGAAAATGGATCCAATTAGATAGATTAATAAGGAAAGTTTAAGATAAATTTTATTTTGTTTTATTTGTTCTGTGGGTGATTATTGTTCCGGCTACGGAGCGAGATATATACATATCAGAGATGACAGTATTGAACGTGGGAAGCGACCAGCATCCGTATGGCTGATCATCAAGATATATAACATAAAGAGACTATGCGCAATCTTGATTTTCTGAAACGCAATCAAATGGCAAGTACAACATTTACGGCAACGTACATGAACATATTAACTGTAAGTGATGGTTTGATGCTTGATGGCCCATCTTTTTTAATCAATTTACTGAATGTAGATGGTTCTTAATCATCAGATGTATCTGATTCAGATGACATTTTTAGACTGAGTTCTTTATTTACTTACTTCCTCACGAAGACTGTGTTAGACACAATTGCAGTGTTTATAGTAGGGATTAATCCAGCATCTCAAAAAAGGATTGGGACAAAAGAATGAAATAGCATTAGTCTAGAAAAATGTCTTCTCTAAGCGAAGACAGAAAATATAATGTGTAGTATCAGAACAGATACTGAACTTTCCAAAAAAGTTAATAATGTTAGTCACTGATAGCTTGACCATGTATCACGTAGTACTAGGTTACACGTTAAATTCGCACTCTACGGGCAACTTTAACAAAATAAAAATACTTACATGTTATATGGAGTAGATATTTTCAGCATTTCTTGGAGACGAAAGCGTCATAAAATAGAGTAAAATTATCATTCATAGTTAAAAAGAAACGCAACGTTATGAAAAGAAGAATCTTAAATGTATCTGATGTCCAGTTATAAATTAAATTATCATATTTATTTTTAAATAAATACATTCATTGAGACATGACATGAGACTATCCGTTATAATAAAAATCACATTCACATCCTATGTAATCGGCTTTAAGGCTAGGATAAACGTTTAGTATATGTTATGTTCTCGGTCACGGGAGGATAGAACCTTCTGGACTGCCGCTTATTGGGGAGCTGTATTTTCTTCACATAACATATAATTGTGTCCTACTTTCTTTTGGTCGGAAGGTAAGTTAATAGAAACATATATGATGCACATGCTTTTCTGTTTTTCATAAAGCTATATTATAATTTTTCCAATGTGATGTAATTCATCATTATTTAAATCCAGAAATAAAGACACACACACACACACACACACACACACACATATATATATATATATATATATATATATATATATATATATATATATATATATTAGGTAAAACTAATTTGAGCTCACTTACATTCAGTCAGTGTCGTATTATAACGCAGTTGAGTGTCAATCCCGGCTTGAGGCAATAGCTGGTCTAGCGGCACTGTAGAGCTGTGATACAGCGAAACAGTTTTTATGTGGATGACTATATATATATATATATATATATATATATATATATATATATATATATATATATGTGTGTGTGTGTGTGTGTGTGTGTGTCTGTGTGTGTATGTGATATCCAAATAGCGATCTGCTTGGAATTCTGAAATCCTATGCGCGGAGGCACCAATTGTGAGGGTTATCTGCTTTCTGTTGTATATTTTTGTGTTTTTCCACGAAATCTGTGCTTGATGTAACACTCTATATATGCCTTTCATTTAGGTATCTGACGAACAGCGAGTAAATCAGATTAATGGCTGCATTTTATTGTGTATAACCAATTGTAAGACCACAAGCAATTCTGCGATTGAAAAATAAAAATAAAATAAAATAAATGATTTGATTAACGAATGAATTTTCGGTCATTGGAATAGAAACATATTTCTGTGTCTAGGTCTTTCTGTCTCTCCCTCTCTCTCTCTCTCGCTTTCTCGCTCTCTCTCTCTCCATATATATATATATATATATATATATATATATATATATATATATATATATATATATATATAAATATACATATATATATACATATATATATATAAATATATATAAATATATATATATATATAAAAATATATATACATATATATATATATATACATAAGGAAAAGCAAGCGATTATGTTACAAAACAAACACAATTCAAGATATTCTAGGAGATCAAATAATATGAATATTATTTATTGAATAATTAAATATTATTGATGACTTGGATATAGTGACTACTACAGATTACAATAAACTCAATGGTTAACAGGCTATACTAAGCAGAGCTTTCATATTATCATGCGAGATATTACAAAATGTATCAAGTGAGTTAACATTTTTCATATTATAATCAAACTCTGAAAATCAACACTTAACAATGTTTATTCATATGTACGCGCATTTCGGAAAATCATGTTATTATCACTATTACATCAGAGTAAAACGTAATTCAGTGTCTAAATGGAGAGAAACACTAACATATTTTTTTAATCATGGGGATAAGCAACACACATCAAATTTACGTCACAACATATTTCAGGCTGTAAGATTATAACATCTTTATGGGTTTGTATTAATTTGAACATAAATAAAACTGTATTAAATATATAAATACATTTAAACTACAATAAAGTGTTAAGATAAACAAAATTTAAACTTTAGATTGTTATATATGAAATAAATATGACTTATTGTAACATTTTCCTGTTGTTGTCTGGGCCATTTTTTGCTGAGAAGTACATCACAAAATTCATGATCACTGTAATAATTTAAAATAAATGGTCAGACATTGAACACATACAAAGAGAAATGGTAAATTATGGTAAGTAAACAAGTATATATTTTTAACAACGGAAGATATCCTAGTTCTCTATACATATTCGACATAATATTGATTATAATTTGTTGGCCGAGTAAAAAAAAACGACGCCAGTTTAAGGTGTTCCTTTTAACATAGGTGCAGGTTCGTATCGTATCGTATATGGGGCATTTTTTTCTTTCTGCCCAGCTCTATATAATAAGCAGCATTACAAAACAAGATTGCCTTTCATAACATAGTGTTATACTTAAGATATTTTCGGAAATATAATCAATTGTTTATTTCAATATATGTGTAGACAAACAGCTATGGATTAAATCCGTTAAAATTCTGCGAAAACTATATGTAAAACTGGATAATCGCCAAATACAGATAATGTCGCCTGTATTTGGCGGTTATCCATTTTTTATATAGATACACACACACGCAGACACACACGCAGACACACACATATATATATATATATATATATATATATATATATATATATATAAAGTAATCCAGCAAAAGATATAAGAGTCAACTAATATCTCATAATTAGTGAAACATCCGGATAAAAACTGAAGCTCAATATCATTGGACCCTAAATTTTGAACAGTATAATTTTCTACACATAGTGAGTTTATTGAACTTTTTATTTGATTTGATTTATTTATCGTTGTAATAATTAACATAAACATTGGATGCATGTTTGCACTGCTTCGATTGTGGACGCATCTTACGACTGGATAACTTTTTCAATTTTTTCAATCTTTTCAATTTTTCGTTTTTTGGACTGTCACTCATTACCTGGATCAATTTTCAGTCAACCTCCTGGATACCTTTCCTCAACATGTTTTTGAATTGTTTGACTTGGATGCATTATATAGATTTAACAAAATAGTATGTTTTTGGGATTATATATTTGATGCTATATAATTTTATGTATTTGTGTATATATTTTTATGTGTTTACAAAGTGTAATTTTATTACCTGTCGTAATATCACTGCGGTAATGGTCCTCTTCGGAGAAGAATTATCTTTGAAAACTCACGAGTTAAGGACGTTTAGATACTTTGCTTGAACTTTGAATTATAATAAAATTTGAATGGCACCTTATTTTATTATTTCATTTTGCATTATGATATAAATATATATATATATATATATATATATATATATATATATATATATATATATATATATATATATATACACACACATTTACTTATTTGGGTAGTAAAGCCCGATGAGTTCTCTTAGACTGCAATGAGAAAGTTTCTGTGTAGCTTGTTTACAATAAATATATCGTTCATAATATATGTGGATGTCTCAAGAAACCGGAGAGCCTTCTACTACTATAACTTCCTTCATCGTGCTACCGCCTTTGGAACCCCCTTCCTGCTCCCTCTTTCACCGACTGTACCGAAATGCAGACATTTAAAACTAACGTGAGTAAGCATCACGTTGCACAGCTCCATATTCAAGATGACCCCCAAAACTTTCACCATAATTATGGGAAGCAGCACCGTGGTACCGTGTTAGTAAGAGGGAAATCACTTAGTAAGTTAATTCTAAATTACAGCTAATTAGAACAAGTATAATGGAAGTTTCCGTGATTTTAATACACAGAAAAAACGCTTTAGAGAAACAAATGTTGATTAACGCATCTTTAGTATAATAATCAATAAATGAGTCTTTTGGGCTGTTCTAGAAATCGATATATTCCTACTTTAACTTGCCTATCCACGAGGACAGAGTTAGACATATGGTCGGTTTTTAAAGTGGGGGAAATCAAGCTTAAGAAAAAGTGGCACTCTAGATTGTGGCATTTTTTTTTAAATATCTCAGTCTAAAGGGACTTCTTCCCTAACCGAGAACAGAACAGATAAAGTCTAGTATCAGAACAGATACTACGTTTTGCTCCTTGCCAATGGTGTAATTTTTAAAGAAATCTAATGATAAAATTCAATTTTTTCCTCCGATGGCATCTGAGATCACTAGAGTCTAATTATCGATTCTAATTATGAACTCTAAAAAAATATCTATATTAATATCACGCACAACTTTCTTCGGGCAAAATTTAACGTAAAATCGTGCTTTTTTTAAATCATGAAGTGGGGACACCATTCACGCTGGACATCTATACACAGCACACTAACCTATTACTTTATGTTAGAAATTAAAAGGAAAGACTGTCCTTATGGATGATATAGAATGAAAGAGACTTATTATATTGCCAACTAATTTACGTACGTGTTTACAGTATATACGAACAGACTATGTAAATGAGATGAAGAGAGAGTAACTATTTCGCTACATACTCAAATAGACATTAAAACTATTAGAGAGCAGTTGAATCAACATAAAGTGAGATAGGATGATGGAAATACTTATATATATATATATATATATATATATATATATATATATATATAGTTCAAAGCATGAGATGAATGCCGCATTCATTTTATTATAAATTATGCGAAATGTGTATTATTTAACTGTCATTCTCACAACGTTTCGGCCGATATAACCTCTGACCTTCTTTAGGTGTACGTTTGTCGAACTCAGGAATCTTTCTGTCGAACTCGGGAATCTGTAAGGAATTTCGAACGGAACTCTTTATTGAATCCCCGGGGATAACATGCTTTTGTTACTCAGCTATGACTGGGTAGAAGTCTTTAGTAATTTGAAATCGTATTTTTAGTACCGCCCGCACTGAGGATTGAACCTTCAACTTCCAGAAGAGTGTCACTTACAACTGAATTTTACTTAGTACTTTATTCGTTACGCCATGGAAAACGGAACGATACCATGCTACCCCTGTGGATTGAAATATCATACAGATTCCCGAGTTTGTACAGAAAGATTCCCGAGTTCAACAAGATACGTCTAAATAAGGTCGAAGATTAAATCGGCCAACACGTTGTGTGAATAACCATCAAGATGAGAAGAGTAGTCTGAATAATCCAAATAACACACGTTATCAATCCTCATCTAAAAAAAATTTACTATTTCAGTGGACTCTGTCTAAGAAATGCAGGCTTGTGGAACTCTCCTCCTGCTTACTGTTTTCATCCTACCTATAGCATGTGTATTTTCAGTACTAAGGTCAATAGGCACCTATTGTCTATTCGTTAATCATGTTTCGTGTTCGTTAGCTCCTTGCATCAAGTGGCGTCATGCCTTGTCTGGATCAACTTCCATAAAAAATCTAGAAAGATGAAGGATTGAAGTGATTTGTTTAAAACATTAAAATAGAGTTGTCTTTCAAACAATTCAGTGCCAAAATTAAGGAATAGAGTGACTAAATTACATAGTAATTATTATATAGTAAGAACCGTAGAGAAACAAGCGTTGATAACCACAGCTTTAGTATAATAACAGATATGACAGCTATCGAAGAGAGGAGCGTTCTACCTCATCAAAAGCGAACTGCAGATTTTGCTTTCTTTCATAATTCCAAGAGATCTCTAGAAATGAGAAAGATAGTCGCGACTCTAATTTTATCATTAAAGAATTCAAACGTTATTTTTATTTTTCGTGTTTCTATTGTGGGAGTAGGCGTGGGTGGCGGAGAAGGTGTTTCTTTTTTTTAATCTTGGCTCCGTTTCATGAAAGTGGTGTCAAATGTCTCCGCGAATAGATCAACATGACGTAAGCGCTTTACAATACTGCAAGCATAATGAGAATCCGCGACGACGTTCGGGCTGCCTCGACATAGAAAGTTCAATTTGGCTCACTGACTGTGGGCATAAGAGCGGGAAGATGCAATCAAAGCAGGTGCATATATTTACGTTGAATGGGAGGAGAACTCCTCCCTACTCACGTACATGAATCGGTACGCATATAAAGAGAAGTATGCGTTCATGTTTATATATGTAACTTTATGTGAGGTTCAACTCCAAAATTAATTACGCGATCATTATGACTTTTGGAACCGAGCTGCTAGGCGTAAGGGTGGGAAAATAAAAGATATATTAGTTTAATTTAGTTATGTGTAGAAAGATAAAAGAAGAAGTAGAAACGCGTTGTGAAAATTCAAGTACCTTCGATTTTGATGAAATGTTTAAAGTTGCATGACTTGACTTGACTTGACTTGACTTGACTTGGACCCTTAACCCCCTCCTGGGTCGTAGGGGCGCTGCACCAATGAACTCCACACCAGCTGTCTCCACTTCTGACGGTCATGGGCAATGGACTGGGTTGTAGCGAAGTTGTAGCCCGTCCACTATTTGATGTTGTCCGTCCATCTTTTGTGTTGTCTACCTCTCCTTCTCTTGCCTTGCACTGCTCCCTGCAGGATGGTTTTGGAGAGACCACTGCCCCTTGTCACGTGACCATACCATCCAAGCTTTCTTTTTCTTACAGTCGTCAGCAAATCTTCGTAGTTGTTCAGATTTGCGTTGATGAGCGAACGAACTCCTTCGTTTGTGACACGGTCTGAGTACGAGATGCCAAGCACTCTTCTGTTGCATATCAAATAATAATTATTCCTTAAATTTCGGGTTTTCTTTCACAGTATTTAAATAGTAAAAAGGTGAATATCATGGACACAACCTTCTATTTGAAAATTCAGTTATTTCCGATTTGTATGAAATATTATCTATAGTTAGAAGACGACAAGTCAGAGGGGTTTCCTGAATTTCTATTTCTTCTGAAGACCCTCTAAGCTTCAAACCCCATATTTTAGATATTTTTACTAAAATCAAAATCATGTTACAACTTTTGATCAAAATTGAAATAGGGATTCTAAACATATAGTTTAGTATCAGTATATTTTGATGTTAATCATTGTAATGGGACGTAACATTCGTACAAAACAATTCTGCTCGGAGAATTAATTTTACCAGTCTTGGGACAGTAATAACATATATATATATATATATATATATATATATATATATATATATATATATAAATAAAGTGGTGTACTAAAAACGAACTTTTAGGAAAAGTGAAACCTATTGTGAACTCATTCCCTCCCTGCCTACTGGTCGCACAGGAGTTTATGCCTTTCCTCATTTTCAAGTCGGCTTTCGCTTCGGGCTAACTTTAAAATATTTTCGCTACATTTTTTCCCATTTTAAAGCATTTTCTCTGACATCTTTGCCCAGGAAGTATTGTTAATGGCGAATATTTTCCACCTCACTCTCTTCTGAGCCTGCCTGCCTGCACTTATTGGACATTTTACCCTTTGGATTTTCTATTTTCGCCGCACCTGAAGTTGTTGCTTCTTGGAATTTAACTTTGATTCCTCTCTCACAACCTTTCGGGCCTTTTAACGACCGACCTATCTACATCTCATTCTCTCCGCTGGATTTTCGACACCGGACTTTTTAGCAATCGGACATTTGCTTGCATTCTGGCAGAATTTTGCCCTTTGTTTCTTCCCCCTACAACTTTTATTTTATTTTTTCAAATTTTAAATCTTGGCCTTTGCCAACTTATCTATCCCAGCGACTTCCTCTGATGATAAGATGTTGATCTTTGAAAAGCCTGGCTTAAGGAAAATTTAACTTGAATAAATTGCCTTTTTTGCGGAATATACCTTGCTCTGAGCAATTGAATTGAATTATGATTTGACTTTTGCTTCTCTAATTCCTTTCCATTCTTCTTCATATATATATATATATATATATATATATATATATATATATATATATATATATATATATATATATATTAGTAGTGTGCTTATTTGTCAGATTCTCTGCATAGTCGGGGAATTCTTCTGGTATTGATTATTTTTGACAAAGGGAAGTTTCTTTTTCCGAAATATTAAATAATTATTTTTTTAATCATCCGGACATAACACAATCAGCTAATAACACTTTTGCGGCTATGTAAGATTTAAGGAATAATAAATAGTAAGTCATATTTCGTGTTCGATTTATTGTTTTTGGTCATTACAACTTGCATCTTACCCAGAATTTGCATTGCCCACAGCCTTTAAAAAAACATACTAGTACTATACCAAGCAATGCTTCAAGCAAACTACCATTCTCTACTATATATATATATATATATATATATATATATATATATATATATATATATATATATATATATATATAAGGAAGAAGGCTACTAAAATTTGTAAAATGTTTTTTTCAACATTTATTTGTTATTTTGTTGTTTTATCATTTTATAATTTCATATTTCAAGCGGTGATCCGCTCTCGCCAAATATGTAAAGCCATTTGAAGAAATGTCTTTTAATTTGAAAGTGTGTTGTTTCATTTGAGGAAATGTGTTATTGTTTGGCCTTCTTGCGCATGTGTGGGTTTGCGGGGGGGTGTGTATGTGTTTTGATATTTTGATATTTTAAAGTTTTATTTATTCATTTTCTACTTCTCTCGCTCATGGGTTAGGGACGCAGTATCACTCCTTGTTTTTGAACTTTAATAAAATCTGATTAATTTCTCATTTTATTATGTCATTATATTAATGGTATTGCGCTATGCACTATATTGAGCTTTGTTTTTATCCTGATAGTTTACTGGCTAAATATAGTATGTATATCTTTAAAGTATTATCTTACTCTCTCTCTCTCTCTCTCTCTCTCTCTCTCTCTCTCTGTCTGTCTTTCTGTTTCTCTCTCTCACTCTCTCTTTCTCTCTCTCTCTCTTTCTCTCTCTCTCTCTCTCTCTCTCTATATATATATATATATATATATATATACCTATGGCTATATATCTATATCTTTATTTGTGTAGTTAAGCTGTCACAATTTAAGCTCAATAGATAGTAATTCATAATTCCAGCGCATTCATTAATAGAAAATATTTCATATTAAGTAAGTTTCTTCGGAATTTATAGTGCATGCCATTCTGGACTGTTTACTGACGAATAATTTTTCTAGAAATTTCAAAATATGCTTGAACGCCTTGATTTTCCAGATGAATCAATAAACGGCCGTGAAAATGAATCTAGTTGATGAAAAATAAAGATATAGACGCTGCAATATGTGTTTCTATCGTTCATGTGTTGATTTTGATGTTCGTAAGAGGACATAAAAATGGTGCAAAGTGTGATGTTCTGTGATTTAATTTCATTATAACGTAGCAGAATAAACGTTCTGATACGAATTTCATAAGAATTAAATGTTGTTTGTGTTTATCACGGACCCTGCCGTTGATCGGTACTAGCACATAAGAAAAAGAAGATGGTTCATTTTACTTATAGAAATCAAGCTATAATATGGATATTCTAATATGCCTTTATTTCTATAAGTAACAAGAAACATTTTTTTATGTGGTTATCCCGATCCACGGTAGGGATACAAACAACATTTGACCTTAACCCTAACCCTAATCTGATTCTTATGAACCCGTATCAGAACGTTTATTTTGCTACGTTATAATATACCAGTAGATGTACCCGTCTATGCTGGGTTCTTAAATACTACCCAACTCTAAACACAGATCATGAGATCGGGAGAAGTTATTCCTAGGATACATGTAAACTCCACAGAAACCGTATATATATATATATATATATATATATATATATATATATATATATATATATATATATATATAGTAAGTTATGAAAATATATTTATGACGATAAATATATTTTCATAACTTACTACCTAGCTCTACTTACGTATCGAGCACTGTTGAAGTAAATGCTGAAAATTGATACATAAAGAATATATCTCCTTATGAAATTTAATTGGATACATGAAATAGTAATCTATATATATATATATATATATATATATATATATATATGAGAATAGAAGAGTGAAGGTAATCCGACGTAATTGAAAATCAAAAAGTAAAAACCAAAAAGGATGTTTTTTTTATATATTCATCAACGTTTCGTCTTTATATGTTAAACTTCCTCAAGATGATAATTTTAAGAAGCAAGTACATGCAAGTACGTGAACATATTAGGTTGACATGATGGGTTGATGGGAAAAAGTAGTAGCCACTACTGGGTGCGCAGGACCGAGGTCCGGGCTTAGTAAAGTCAGTAGCATGAAACGTTGATCAATATATAAAAAAACATCGTTTTTGGATTTTCCTTTTTCATTTCCCATATATATATATATATATATATATATATATATATATATATATATATATATATATATACATGAACGTTAAAACATGAACTTTTAAAAGATTTTTTTAATAATCTATCTAACCTGAAGTTTTTAAAAAAATTTATTTAATTTTTTCACCTAAACTTTAGAAAAAAGTTTTTACTAATTGTTTTAACTCAAACTTTTTCCAGTTTAAAATTTCACAATCAAGTATAGTTAAAAACGTTCGCATACAAATCAAGTATTAGTTAAATAAAAACATGTTTATTTTATTCATTGTGAAGTTTTGTTTTATGTAGTAAATATTTGTTTTTCTTTTTTTGTCAACACCAAACATCCGTCACTGATGATTAACGGTCTCGAAGTCTGCTACATTCGTTAAAGAACTTCCAATATTTAAATTTCAGAACCTACGGGAGACTCTCTAATGAGGCAAACTCTGGAAGTAAACGTGGCCTTCAATTCTTGAAAAGAGACAAAATCAATGAAATTGTTAATTGCATATATATATATATATATGTATATATATATATATATATATATATATATATATACATATATATATATATGCATACATATATATATACATATATATATATATATATATATATATATATATATATATATATATATATATAATACCTATTTTCTTAGACACAGACGAACAAAACAGGTAAAGACATTTTGTTTTAATAACTAAATAAGTTAGCAAAACATTTATTTGGAAAAAAAAACTTAGATCTAATATACGGAACGGTCATTTTCTTGTCTTTTAAGGGAAGTGGGCTCTGATCAATTCTGCCGGGAAGCCATGAAATAAAATACTGTTCTGTTTTTAAATTCCGGCAACCGTTTTTCATGGTAAACAACTGATGATCCCTTAAATACTGTTAGGACTAGCGTAAATTATTGGAAGCAAACTAATATAGTGACTGCAAAAAGTAGATTGACTTACAAAAGTGTGTTTTTCCACCGAACGACTTGGGACTAAATCTTTTTGTTTGTGTTTTTTTTTTATATATATAGTTTTAATGGTTGATAAACTTCCGAGACTATATATATATATATATATATATATATATATATATATATATAAAATTATATAAACAATATAAATATAAAATAAGATTATTATTCAAGTTTGAACATAGATTTGTTTTTTAATATGTTCACGAGACTAGGTTCAAGCCTGACACCAATTAAATGATTTTTTGGTGTATTAGTAGCTGTTTTGTTGGCACGTAGATATTCTTCCAGGCATTAGCTCATCCTTTGTGAGGGAAAGCGTACGTCAACATGAAATTGCCTTAAATATACTGTTCATGAGATAAACCAACACTTAGTATATATGATCTCAGTGTATAGTAAATGTCTGCCAATCTCAAGACTATTAAAAAAACATTTATCTCTCTTCTTCCATAAAAAAATTATATTTGCTAATATATTCATATACATGATTATTTTTATTGATACATATATTTATATAATCTGCGACACTGGCATGTCGATGTTATCGATCAACAGTTCTTAGACACTGAGGTCTCATCAGGCAGAAGAAAATCTGATCCTACCCTCAGATCATATTTCCAAATATGATCTCAGGCGAGAATCAGAATTATTCTGTTTGATCAGATCTCAGTTTCAAAGAGCTGTTTTTCTATAACATCGACGTGCTAGTGTCGCAGACTTTGTACCTGTCTGTATAAATAAAAATATTCGTATATATATAAAAGCTCTATTTGCTATTGCGCGCTTTTTATAAGCCTGATAAATCCAGTGGATGTTTATTTTTCATGAATTATATATATATATATATATATGATTATTTTTTTATTTACACAGACATGTAGATGTACTATTTGATATTGAGCACTCTTTTATAAACCCAGTCGAAATTCTTTGAATTACTACCTTGTGGATGTTTTACCTGGATTATATATATATATACAGGGTGTTTCAAAAGTCTTGGGAACATAACGATTTTTAATAACTCAAAAACTATTAGGAGTTGAAAAATGAAATTGGTACCGTTGGAAAGGTTAAAGTTTCAAGTTTTGTGGGGAATCTTCAAAGTTGCTCAATATGAGCACCATTCGTCACACGGCAGACATCTAGTCGATAGTCCATTTCCTGCCAAACGCGTTCCAGCATCTTGACGTCAATGGTTCCCACAACTGCCGTTACTCGAGCATTTAGTTCGTCAATATCTCTTGGAAGGGGCGGCACATAGACTTGTTGCTTGACAAAGCCCCAAAGGAAAAAGTCACACGGGGTAAGATCTGGAGACCTAGGAGGCCAGGGCATGAGAACGTCATCACCTCGCCCAGATCTCCCAATCCATCTACCAGGCAGCCTTGTGTTAAGAAACTGCCTTACTCTAAGACTCCAGTGTGGTGGTGCACCATCTTGTTGAAAAATGAAGTCATCAGATTCTGCTTGTTCCAACTGAGCCATTAACCAGTCTTCCAGCATGTTGAGATAGGATTCACCAGTGATAGTTGCCTCTTCAAAGAAGAACGGTCCATAGACACCTTTCTTGGAAATTGCACAAAACACGTTCACTTTTGGTAAATCTCGCTCGTGCTCAAGAAGTTCATGAGGATTCTCAGTACCCCATATGCGAGTGTTATGCTTGTTAACTTTGCCATTCAGATGGAAGGTCGCCTCATCGCTAAAAACAAGCCGGTCATCAAAGCCGTTATCTTCCAACTTCTCTTGCATTGCAATGCAAAAGTCACGGCGAAGTGGCTTATCAGTGTCCTTCAACTTTTGGACCAACTTGAGCTTTAAAGGTACCATTTGCAGTCGTTTCCTTAAGACACGCCAGACAGTTGCTGGAGCAAGCTGAAGTTCCCTGCTGGCTTTTCTCACTGATTTACGGGGGCTCCGCTGAAAGGCTGTCCGAACTTGCTCAACTGCATCTTCTGAAGTTGAAGGGCGACCTGTTCGCTTACTTGGGCACAAACACCCATCTTTCACAAATTTAGCATGCCATCTGACAATGGATTTTCTTTTCAGGGCTTCTTTTTTAAATTTCCTGCGAAATGCACGCTGAACACATGTCCACGATTCAGTCTTTGCAAATTGGAGGACGCAAAATGCCTTGTCTTGTTTAGAGAACGCCATTACTGCACCTGGAAAGATAACACGAAAATCATTAGTATGACCAAAAACTTGATTAAGCAAGCTTTAAAATGGCACCAGTTTCATTTTTCTACCTAGAATAGTTCATGAGATATACGCATTTGTAATGTTCCCAAGACTTTTGAAACACCCTGTATATATAAAATGTTTTATTTATTCGATTTTAAGAGCAATGTCAAATCATATGTACGTGCGTTTCATAAAAATACATTTTTATTCAGCAGCCAGTCATGGAATGCAATTCATCATTGTTCAGTACCGCTAGAAAGTTATTCTAAATCATTAATTAATCTACAAACTGTCGCCCTCCATTTTAAAATAATAAACTCTAATTAAAAAATCGAATGTATAATAATCGGCTATCTTTTCTACATTTAATCTAGTTTAGATGTTATTTGAATTTCATTATATTTTACCTGCCTTCTTTATTGAATGAAAAATAAATATTAAAAAATCGTGTTTATTTTGAACGTGGAATGCCTTATATTTTCGTTTGAACACCTTTGTGTATTCATCTTGCTAAGAAGGAAATACTTTGATTTAAAAAAATCTACGATTTATTCCATTTTTGTCTCCTGTGAACCTTTCTATTACGGTTCAAGGTAAATCGATATATTAGCGGATATTGTAATTGATAAATGTTAACATGCAGATGAACAAAGACATATACATTTTAAACCCTACTTAAATGTAATATTACCGATAATAGTGGTTTTTCGGAAACGAATGAAATGACATTGTTGAATATTAATTTCTGGTGCGTGCTTCAAATATTTGAAATTATAATTAACATACTTTGAAATCTTTTGGAAATGTATTTAATTAATGAATGAAAGCTCTGATTCATATAACCTATTTATTATTGAGCTTCAATAAATTGGTTGTCGGGTCTGCTGCGGCATAAACAGTATAACCAACTTTCTACCGATTAATCGTTTATAAAAACGTTCTAACCTGACTCAAACCATGATCAATAAACACTGAAATCGAATAAAACTCATTATAAAGTAACAAGTATGTAAACGAAGGGATCACACAACATAATAAAAGTGTGTGTAGTTAAATCCTATTGATCGGAAATTGATCAATGTTTTACAAGCATCGGATGACCCAAAAAAGGGTTCCCAAAACTTGGTGATAAAAATGCCTTCCATAGAATTGTTAATAAAATTCAGCACCCTACTTACAATTAAACCATGGTACAAATAAACTTCAGTCTATGCCTGACTTGCCCATCAAGTTTCACTCATTAATGCCCAACAGTCTTTATTTTATCTCAATTCATTATATGTCCCAACTCTGCCTTTTCGGTGTTGTGAGCATATCTGAATCCGATGAGAAACATTGTCAATAATTCTAACACACTCCTATTTTTGCACGAAACGATTGTTCTCTTGCGCTTAACGTTTAAGTTTAACATTTTTCCATTGATCGTGAATTTGTGGATCGACCTGTGCATGAATTTATTACTCTAGATATTGACGACATAAATCCATTTCTCTTGAACCGAGCATTCACAGTAATCATCAGTTTTGTCTTTTTCTGAACTCTGCAATGTATTTTTTAAACTACCTTACCTTAATCGTCATAAACTTTAAATATAATTTACAGATATATGTATGTATTATATATTATACTATTCAAACACAGATACTCCTGTTTAATAGGTCGAATGATCACATATCGAATGGTTAATTAGTCGGTAGAAGGTAAAGGAGAGGCTAAGTTACGTAGGAAAGGAATAGATTGAGTAGTATTAGTAGTAATACTAATAGTTGTAGCAGTAGCAGAAGCGTAAGAGAAAGAGAGTAATGGGGGATTACGTGAGTAAATAAATAATTAAATGATGTAAATAAAGAAAAAAAGAAAAGAAGCGAAGGAGAGAAAGAGGAAAGGGATACAATGAAGAAGAAGAGTAGTAAAAATATACAATGTACCAACGTTGACCCGATGGGTTGTCGAGTATCTTATAGAAATCCGATGAAAAATAAATATAATGCGTTGTGCCATGCTCTCCGTGGGGTTTGACTTTCATAACAAAATATATAATTATGATCTCTTTCCGACAATCTGCAATGTGAAAAGGGAAATAGATATACAAAAGAAAGTTACGGCTTTGTTTTTCTGTTTCAAACAAATAAAATAGAGGCACTACACAAATACTGAAAAATGTTCGCCGAAGTCGATTTGCACAACAAATAAAAAAGAAAAGAAAAATGGTTTCCCCGCGATTGGATTTGTCGTCCTGCTCGGAGGCAACCAACAAGACCTGACGGAGTGTACAGACAATGAAAAAAACTCACTGAACTAAAAAAAAAAATATGACAAAAAAAAAACCTCAGGGATTTACCGTTTTTTTTAGGTTCCTTCGAAATGCGTCCACGCATGTTTATTAATGGTTCGGTCAGTCGGTCGTTCACGCTTTAATTTTAAGTATCATTTCCGTTGGAATAAAATGTTAGTCTGTCTGTCACGCTTAGGTTTGAAATGCATTCTTCTCTGCCTGGTAGTCTTAGGTTTGACTAAAATGGTTTTGTTCGGTCACGCGTAGGTTTGAAACAGCATTTTCCTTTGTCTGTCATGCTTAAACATGAAAGAGCGTTTTAATCGAGAAAAACGCAGATTAGATAAACGCATCTTAATTATGAAACTTGGACGCATCTAAAATAAAACGTTGAAAAAACATTAAGTTTGTAATCGGATGAGTGTCTATCTGTCACTCCTTTATTTTGTAATAGGATTTTCGTCCGTCTGTCAAGATTAAGTTTTTAATAGGATTTTGTCAGTCTGTCACGCTAACAGTTGAAATAACATTTTCGTTTAACTATCACAGTTCAGTTTGAAATCATTTTTAATGTTTGTCTGTCATGCACAAGTCTAAATAGCATGGTTGTCATTCTGTCACGTTTACGAGTAAATAGCATGTTCGTCAGTCTGTCATGCTTATGGTTAAATGGCATGATCGTATGTCACGCTTACTATTAAATAGCATGTTTGTAAGTCTGTCACGCTTAAGGGTAAATAGCATGTTTGTAAGTCTGTCACGGTTAAGGGTAAATAACATGTTCGTAGGTCTGTCACGGTTTAGCACAAATTGATTTTCTTTAGTTTAACACACTTACGTTTGAATTGTAAGTTTGTACGTTTTTTACGTTTAGGTTTGAAAATAGTCTTTTCAGCAGTCTGTCACGCTTAAGTTTTAAGAACATGTTAGTCTGCTTGTCACCCTTACGTTTAAATGCATTCTACTTTGTCTCTCACTCTTAGGTTTGAATAAAATGTTTGTGTTCTGTCACGCTTCGGTTAGATATAGCATTTTCCTCTGTCTGTGACGCATATGTTTGAATAACATCTTCGTTGGTTTGTCACACCTAGGTTTTAACATTGTTCTCTGTCTATCAAGTTTATATTGAAAAAGCAATTTATTTAGTCTGTCACGCTCAACTATGAAATAGCAATGTCATCAGTCTGTGATGCTTAAGTATAAAATAGCAATTTCACCAGTCTGTCATGCTTAAGTATAAAATAGCAATTTCACCAGTCTGTCATGCTTAAGTATGAAATAACAATGTCATCAGTCTGTGATGCTTAAGTATGAAATAACAATGTCATCAGTCTGCCATGCTTAAGTATGAAATAGCAATGTCATCAGTCTGTCATGCTTAAGTATGAAATAACAATTTCATCAGTCTGTCATGCTTAAGTATAAAATAGCAATTTCACCAGTCTGTCATGCTTAAGTATAAAATAGCAATTTCACCAGTCTGTCATGCTTAAGAATAAAATAGCAATTTCACCAGTCTGTCATGCTTAAGTATGAAATAGCAATTTCATCAGTCTGTCATGATTAAGTATTAAATAGCAATGTCATTAGTCTGTCATGCTTAAGTATTAAATAGCAATGTCATTAGTCTGTCATGCTTAAGTATATAGTAGCAAGTTCATCAGTCTGTCATGCTTAAGTATAAAATAGCAATTTCATTAGTCTGTCATGCTTAAGTATGAAATAGCAATTTCACCAGTCTGTCATGATTAAGTATGAAATAGCAATGTCATTAGTCTGTCATGCTTAAGTATAAAATAGCAAGTTCATCAGTCTGTCATGCTTAAGTATAAAATAGCAATTTCATCAGTCTGTCATGCTTAAGTATCAATAACATCGTGGTCGGTTTATGACTCTTAGATTTAACATACATTTTCTTCGGCGTGTCACGTTGTGGTTTTACCTAACATTTTCGTGAGTATGTCATAGTGATGTTGGAACTAATATTTTTGTTGGTACGTCACGCTTCTCAGACTTAAGGTTGAAATAGAATTTCCATCCGTCTGTCAAGCTTAATTTTCAATAACATATTTTGTTAGTCAATCACATTTAAATTCAAAAATATATTTTTGTTTATCCGTCACGTTTAAGCGCAAAATAGCATTTTTTTAATCTATCTGTCACGTTTACATTTTAATAACATGTTTGTCGGTTTGTCACGCCTAAGCTTAAAATGTTGAATAATATGTGTGTTCCAAAGTCACACGGAAATTTGACATAGTATTTAGGTTGTTATGCCATGCTTAATTTTAAATAGCGCGTTCGTCTGTCTGTCACGCTTAGGTTTGTAATAAGATTTTCGTTGATCTATCATGCTGAAGGTATGAATACTATTTTGTTTGTATGTCAGGCGTAATTTTGAAATAACATGTTCTTTAATTTTTCAAACTTATGGTTGAAATAAAGAGTTTGTCTGGCTGTCACGCTAAACTTTGAATAAAATATTCGTCGATCTGTGACAGTGAAGTTTTTTTTTTCGTCTCTCACGCTGAATTTGAAATAGCATTTTCGGCGGTCTGTTATAGTATTTTTGTTGATATGTCACGCTTAATTTGAAATAGCATTTTCGGTGGTCTGTCATAGTATTTTTGTCGATATGTCACGCTTAATTGTAAATAGCATTTTCGGCGGTCTGTCATAGTATTTTGATTGATATGTCACGCTTAATTTGAAATAGCATTTTCGGCGGTCTGTCATAGTATTTTTGTTGATATGTCACGCTTAGTTTTAAAATAGCGTTTATCTTTTAGTGTATAAAGATTAAAGTCGACGTTGATCTGTCACGCTAAAGTCAAAAATAGCGATCTGATCCGTAGAAGCACATATCAAATGGACGCATCTTTATTTTAATGTGTGAATATGTGCGAAACCTGTCGGCGGGAACTTTCCCTCCGAGATAAGAACACAAAACTGCGATTTGAAAAGAGGGCGCTGCGAGATACCGGAACACACGAACGAAATTGTTTGTGGGTTTGGTTTTTGTTTAGTTTTTGCCGTCCCCCCCCCCCATCTTTAATATTGCTTTTTTTTTTTCTTCTTAGGGCAAACATGCTCAAGTAGCGTCAAGCATGTGTGTCAAAGCGATTCAAGGTGCTTCAATTAACAGACGGAATGATTAAATCAGGGAAGTCTAAATAGAAGTTCATTTTCTTTATTTTAAAGCAGGAGAAGACGAATAAACGACGATGCGGAGGTAGGAAATAATAGTAATAATAATAAAAAAGGAAAGACAGCAGAAAACAAAATCGTTGTAGAAAAAAAGAAGAGGGAGGGGAGAGATACGGTGTTTGGGAAAGTGGGATAAAGTAAACAATTTACGACATGATTAAAAAACAAACTAAGCAAACATATTAAAAGAAATCGTGAAAGGTAATAAAAAAAGACCGAAAATGAAGAAAGCGCGGAAAATCTTACCGGAAATTAAAAATCCTTTTTATCGATACAGCTGGAAGTGAATAAAACAAAGTTAACATCAGTCAAAAAATTCAGAGAAAGGATTTGCACAGTGCAATTCAACGAGCGAATCGGGAATCCAGTTCCAGACAACAGCAGGTTATCGTATATATATATATATATATATATATATATATATATATATATATATATATATATATATATATATATATATATATATATAATAATTAAGGTAGAGTACACATCCACAGGATGCAAATCCACGAAATTTCAACTGGGCTTTTAAAAAAGTGCTCAATAGTAAATAGAGCTATTTATATAATTATTTCTATTCATACAGTCATGTATAAAAAGCTGCTACACTGGCATGTCGATGTTATCGAACAATAGTTATTAAAAACTAAGATCTCATCAAGCGTGGAAAAAGTCTTATATTTCACTTAGATGTTCATATTGGGAATATAAACAAATAAATTATATATATATATATATATATATATATATATATATTTATATATATAATTTATTCGTTTATTTTGTCTACGATATGTTAAACGAAAATCATTTTAGCTAAATTGTAATTGAGAATAATTATCTCACAAATGTGATGCGGCTACATGGGGAGCTATATATATATATATATATATATATATATATATATATATATATATATATATATATATATATATATATATAATTGTTTAGTCGTTATACGACTATTCAGCGTGGTTTAACATAGTGCTGTTCGTCCAAACGTATCACACGGAAAATGAACAAATAAATAGCATCTAGAAAAAAGGCGATTCATTTAGTACTATCGGTCATTGGCTCCAAACTCTGGTTTCGAATCTAGCTAGGTGCAGCTGCGTTATATATATATATATATATATATATATATATATATATATATATATATATATATATATATATATATATATATATATTTATATATATATATATATGTATATATATATATATATATATATATATATATATATATATATATATATACTACAGCATATCAGTGTAGCAAGACATTATGATTATTTAGTTGGCTCAATCCATTTCCGATATGCCACTTAGCTTAATGCAAATAGAATTGAGCTCTCTGGGAAGTTGTCAGTCTGAAAGTGAACACATATAATACGTGTCATTACTGCGGTGCAAGCAATGATGAAAACAAACAAAACTTTAAGAACAATCTTCAAATGCGGAAATCAATCCACATAACAACCGAACGTTGCCCAATTACAGATTACTTGAAATGGAAATAGAAAAAAAAACAGAAAAAAACATGAAACGTGCAAGGGGGAAAACTGTAAAACAGCTTATAAACTGTTCTCTATCGCCCCCCCCCCCAAAAAAAAAACTCACACACCAAACACACACATCTCGCACAAATATGGTTACACCAAGCTCGTCATGAAGGATCAAAGAGCATGGAAAGCCCGGATAAAGAGAGCAGCAACCAGACCTTCATTGGCAGAGTGATGAGAATACTGGGATTCTGGGGAGACTTATTGTCACGTAAATCCTAGTGACGACAGACGGTTGTTTTCACCGAATAATTACATGTAAACGGCGGCTGTATAAACGTACCATGATTTGCAACGGGTTTCGAAATAGGCGCAGCATGGTAGAAATCTGTAGAGACTTTTTCTCACTAAGACTCCAGGGAACACCACCTGTTATTGGCAGATGTAATAACTGAAAATTACTTGTGTGAAAACTCCTAGTGAGTAAATCATAATAATAACTATAATCGATGGATTATGAAGGCACTTAGTGAACGCGTAACTATAAATATCAAGGAATTCTGGAAGCGGGCGCCAGAAAATCAACAGAGATATAGAGACAATTAAATGAAAGGTCTAAGAAGAAGAAAACTACTCGGAAGGAAATTATTTAGTAGAAACCTAACAAAAGTACAACACACTTGGGAAGTATTTTGTATACCTCCTCTCCAAGAAGTTAGACACAAGGTCAAAGTATTTTTATTTACCTTCTCTACGGACAGTTAGACACAAAGACAGGTGTAGAAAGCCAGCGCCCTAGGATTAGCTCGCTCTGGCCTACAAAAAATGCCTGAGACCCCGTCGGAACTCCCTGGTACGGGCGCATCAGGCGATTAGCAACAAACACACCAGAGAGAAGGAAAACCAGAGAGGGTTGACCCCCTGAGACCGAACAAAACCATACTTCACTCCTACAGCAACAAAATCACAATCGGACTGATTGTCGAGGACGTATCCCCGACTGGTAAGAACACACGTACTCAGCCCATGCCAGGAAGTATCCATAGAAATATACTCTGGACACATCATACACTGAACAAAAGAAGATCTAAGAAAACTGCTCTCAAATATCTTTAAACTAATGACTATACAAAAGGCACGTCAACATAAGGATGTTACTGACAGTTGACTTCAACGTTTTTGTCCGTGGTCAGTAAAGGAGAAATCCTTTTAGACTGAGGCACGTTTTTCTTTTGTCCCAATCCAGAGTGCTCTTTTTTGGAAAGCTGGATTTTCCCCACATAAAATACGGCCTAGTGTCTAACTCTGCTCTCGTGAGGAGGCAAGTAAATGGATACTCTATGTAAAAGAAAGAATGAACGAGAAAGAGAAGTAGTCAATATTTAATATCACTTGTTTATCATTAGTCATGCGTTTTAATGGATTTCATCTATCGAATAAAGAATTTTTCAAGACGTCATGAAATTGATTAGGCAACCCTTGCTTAACTATACACCTCTCGTCAAACAGGTGTCCTTTCATGGTTTTCTATTGTCTCTTGATGTAAGAATGAGTGCTGTAAATAATATGAATGCAGTAACGTTCGTATTTACATGAATATACATGAATGTCCTTTAATGCCTACTAATATAGGTTACGTCGTAATATGTCTTTTTTATATCAATTCTTTGTATTATATGTTTCTATAGTTGTATGTTTAAATTGAACTTTACTCTAGGATATGTTCAAATGACTATTTACTCAAGTGTTGGGTTTAATGTTTTTTTTTATTCCTATAGCAGATGTTAAAATCAATGTTAAAAATATAATTACATTGTAGTGTATGTGTAGTTTAGACAAGTGTGGAAATGTGTTTTTCTATTGAAATGCCTTGCATAGTATGTATCTTATAGTTACATGTGGACATTCATATCCGCTATATGATTCCGTTTTACTGAATAGTTACTATAGAATTACGTTTCAATGAATTTTATAATAGGAATCCGTTACAATAATGTTTACAATAACAATATAGTTATGTTTTGTAACGTTTTCAACAATAGGAATCCATTGAGCTGAGTTTTAATATAGAAATGGATTTATCGTATGTAGCTTCTAAGTAAATGTGTTTTTTTTTCATAGAAATAGCTCCAGACAAGGCATGAAGCCACATGCAAGGAGCTAAGAAGAAAATATTACTTCAAAGTCAAAAACTACCCAACGATAAATGTTAAGTGGATAGAGTCCGAACCAGAAATCATCGCTCATCGAATGTGAGGACTACCGGACAAAATAAAAGAAGCGAGAGTTACGAAGCTGCCGAAAGTAAACCCATATTAGTCACTTTCTACTCTCCTTTTAACTGAACTCTAGAAATTCGCCTTAATGATTGTTTACTATAGAAATAAGTTAAATTGATTGTTTTAAAGCAAGCGTTGCAATGTGTTTTACTGTTGCATTCTATGAAAAAATAAAATTTAAAAACGAAAAACTCCAAAATATGAAAGACAAAATTATATGAAAGACAAAATTATATGAAAAATTAATACCGTAAACATTTTTTTTATGGAAATCGCGTCAGACAAGGCATGCAGCCACTTGATGTAAGGAGCTAACAAAATACTTCCTTACGGTCAAAAGCTAACCAAAGATAAGTGTGATATAGATAGTTACTTACCCGGAAAACAGCAATTCCACCCCCTTTGTCAGAAACATCGCTTATGGACTGTGAGAACTACAGGAAACAATAAGGACAGCGAGAGTTACGAAGCTACCGAAAGTAAACCTAATATTTCGCTGCTTTATTTGCTTAAAAGCTTCGACGGTTCCATGTTCTAACTAGCAGAAACATTATAATTAATATATAACTAAGATTTGATGAGTTGTTTCTATAGCAATACGTTGCATATTATTTCTGCAGTGTGCAATAGGTTAACCTTGATGTGCACCATAACATTGCGTTTTAAATATGTTCTGCAATAGCAGAATAATATGCATATTGGATCTAAATAGCTTACAAAACATTCAACGTTTTAATATAAGACCATCCACAAAGAATGTTAAGCCACTTAAAGCTCTGTTATATTCGACAGTTAAAATACTTTCAAACTCCTTTCAAATTTCGAAGAATTATTTATTGTTTCACCTTCCAACAAAAAGATCAATATGGATAACGTGTTTACGAATAAACCAAGATTAATTCTAGTGGAGTTAATTTCGGATTTTTTTTATATAGGACTTTTTAAATTTCGCTTTATTTTTCACTATTGATTTTTTTAGTGCAATAAATAATTGATGAATTATAAATGTAAAAATAATAATTGATAAATAGTAAATGTAAAAATAATACTTGATCAATAGTAAATGTAAAAATAATAATTGATGAATAGTAAATGTAAAAATAATAATTAATGAATAGTAAATGTAAAAATAATACTTGATGAATAGTAAATGTAAAAATAATATTTGATGAATTATAAATGTAAAAATAATAATTGATGAATAGTAAATGTAAAAATAATACTTGATGAATAGTAAATGTGAAAATAATAATTGATTTATGTTATAGAATTAGATTTAAATTGATTTTTAACTATAACATTTTCTGCAATCATTTTTACTATTTTATAGACACAGAATAAACTGGAAAAAAAGAAAAATCAAAACAAATAATCAGACAAATAATCCGCTTCTTTATATGAGTAAGAGCTTCGACACCGTATTGTATGTTGTTTACTCCAAGAAACTTTAATATTGGAAATTTACTATATAAATACGATTCTATAATTTTTTATATAGGAATATATTGAATATTATTTTACGAGAGAGAACTATTATATACTATTTTTGAGCTGTTATATATTAAACTGTATTTTATGTTGTTACAAGCAGGAGTTACCCGGCATTACCCAGTGCAAATAATAACAATCCCTCTCTTCCCGGTCGCATCTTAATCCCCGCCCCCTTCCCCCAGTTGCCCGGGACAACAGTGTAACAATATCTCTCTTCCAAGGTTTCCCCTTCACACCCGCCCCCTCGCTCCTTCCCCTCTCCCCGTTGTCCGGAAAAAGTGTAAAATACTTAAATTATTAAAAGTAATATCTTTGTCTTCCCCGGTTGTCCCACTCACTTCGCCTCCGCTTCGATGTATATTTAGGTTATCGTTAAAAAAATTATTGGGATTCGGTGCGGATCGAACCAGCAACTTATCCATCTTCGTTCTTTATCAATAAACGAAGAGAGTATGAAACCTGACGAAAAATAAGTCACTTGAACGCTGTTAGAATTCGTGTTTTTTTGTTTGTTTTGCACAGCGCGCATTTACTATATTAATGCGCTTTTAAATTTTTTATATGGGAATATATTGTATATTGTTTTACAAAAGAACATCTATTATATACTATTTTTGAGCTGTAATATATTAAACTGTATTTTGTGTTATTATAAGCTGGCATTTAATAGGTTTTTGCTATAGCAAAAGTTGTCATGCGTAAGTCACGTAGAGGCGAGAAACTCACACGTACATAGACACACGAGAAGTGATCACAATTTCTTATTCATACAAGGATTGCGCATTTATTATTAATTTATTACACCAATACATTTAACTATACGGTAAGATTAATGTTAACTTAGAAATGTGCTTTTGATGGAGTTTAACGATGTAAATACTGTTATAATCGTATGGAATTCATAGAATCAGTGTTATAAGAAGAATTAGGATGTGTCAATAAGCCGTCAGCGTCAGGATTTCTTTTTTCTTCTGACATTCGTGTTTATTTGTTTTAATATTAGCTACCAACCCTGCGCGCATCTTTTATCTCCTTTTTCCCTTCCTTAGCTCTGCCAACATTCCAAGATCTCGTTCAATACTCTCATTCACACATCGCTCTATGTTGTGGTTGTTGACTCCCGGCACCGAAATTTATAATCAACATCGACATCGACAAGAATTGACAAGCCACAAATTTTGGTTTATCGTAAAACGAAGAGGCAGGCTTACGATGGTATGACGGCATGGTGATAAAGAGAGAGGTATGTGAGTTGAGCGTGCTGGTTGTGGGTAAGGACACGAGAGGAGAGGGATGCGCGGTAGAGGGCGTTGAGCTTGAGCGTGAAAAGGGGCCGGTGGGAGAGACGGGGTAAAATGTGTGCCAGAAATTCAAATAAAACGTTGGAAAAGGAAAAGGAACAGAGAGAGGTGGGGCGAGCGTCGCCGGGTGCGCGGCTGAGGCGGCGTCATGAGACGAGACATAGGTGAACGTAACCTGGCGTTTCTTAAACATCGGAAATCTCCATCCCCTCTCGCCTCCTAATTTACTGCTTCCGTAGGCAAACCATAATTGAAAAGATGCGGTCGAGGCTAATTTGCTAGACTGTTGGCATCCGTATGTTCTCGCAATGAAATGCTATTCTTCGCTCGGGCAGTTAGCTTAGCGACACTACAGACACCTTCTGAATAGAAGAATTGAATCAACAATGATATGCGATGTAAATTAACATCTAAATAGCAAATACAGCTATATATATATATATATATATATATATATATATATATCATTATAATGGGGATTATGTATCTGTCTGTCTATCTGTCTGAAGACGAAACTATATTATTAGTGTTGATCACCCTCTTTGTATATCTACTTGAAACCGAAACTATATTATTAGTTTTTATCGCTAGCTTTTTAAATCTACTTATCAGCTCAGATATATACCCATTCCAAAACTTTCTCAAACATCACGCAACTTTCAAATTATTGTAATTTATTTGTTTTAAAGTTTCTAATAATCTAATATTCGCAAATATACACTCATAATATCTACTTATCAGCTGATTTACATACCCATTCAAAAGCTTCCCCAAACATTACACGTCTTTCAAATTTACATAGTTAATTTGTTTTAAAGATTCTAATCAATTAATATTCGCAAATATACACTCATGCTTGTTGTTTTTTCAGATGTCCAGATGTATTTTAAATATTTTCCTCGGTCATAATCTTAATAAACATTGTGAATAAAATGAATTAAAGACATTGTTTTTTTTTAATCTATATAATTGAGTTACATAATTATTTAGATTGTAAAGGAAAATGATGAGACAGCCGGCGGCCATTCCAGCATTTAGTTACCTACCCACTGATTACTCGAACGCACACAAAGTTCTATTTCAAGAAAGAGAGAGATAGAAAGAGTGTGAGAGAGAGAGCAATTACATAACATAACTTGCAATAATGTTGCTAGTATATATATATATATATATATATATATATATATATATATACATATATATATATGATATTTGTATAAATAAATATAAAATTATTTATACCTCAAGCTTATTGCTATAATCACTAATTAAAGTAAACATTTCAGCCGGTTGGGCGGTGCGAACTCTGTTTATTGAGTCAGCTTGGAATCTGCAAGAAGTCGCCATATTCACTTGGCCACCGGAAACTGTCCCGTGACTAAGGAAAATGTTTGTAGTTATGTAACAAGATCGCTTTGGACGAGGGTGTTCATATTGGTTCCGGCATCAATGTAACAAGATCGTTTGCCGATATTAGGAACGATTTTTGGAACAGGACGAAATGTGTTTGTCGTTATCGCCAGTGAGCAATCATCGTTTAACGATAGTACATTTCAAGGGGAGTGTGACTTTGTTATCCTGGGACGATACCAAGCTTCCAGAATGGCAACGATAGGCACATCACCTTTTAAACATAAAGGGTTCATACGCGGCTGAGTATTTTGTCGGCTTGTTGTAATTCTCTCTAGAGAATTCATTATCGGCTGGCATGCGGAAGTGGCTTAATGAAAACATTCATTAAGCCGCTGACGAAGTTCCGAATTTCTCATATCTTAAATCAATGGTACGGATGTTGTTCTAACTACTATATTATATATACATAAATATTATGCTCTTATCAATTATCTAGTTAATTTTACTTTTGTTTTAATAATTCGGTATTCTGCTAGGAAACTCTCCCAAAACAATTAAAAGAAATGTATATATATATATATATATATATATATATATATATATATATATATATATATATATATATGCTGCCTAAATACATATATATATATATATATATATATATATATATTAGAATTCATATAAACACTACGTAAATAAAAACAATTCCTTAATGTCTCATTATCGTACGCTTAACTTTTGTTTATCTTGAATTCTTTGAATTGTAATAGATAATGTAAATTTATTTATCTTAACTCATTCTCTTTCTCTCTCTCATATATATATATATATATATATATATATATAT
>OY744525.1:33314768-33412268 GCA_963556195.1 Sepiola atlantica
TTTTTATTTATATATTGATTTTTTATTTATATATTGATTTTTTATTTATATATTGATATTTTAATTATATATTGATTGTTGATGTTTGATTTTTATTTATATATTGATTTTTTATTTATATATTTATTTATATTTATATTTTTTTACTTAAATATATATTTTTTTACTTTAATTTGATATGTATTAATTGAAACAATCGTGAATTATATATACATATATATATTTTATATAATAATAAATAGTTACCTCCCCTTTTTAGATAATTTAATTAATTAGAGTTGCGTACCTTTAATTATGTTCTACATATAAAAATAATAATTTATTTACTCCTAATTAACTTTTTATTATTATAAATTTAATTTAATTTTATTTTATTCTATTTTTCCCTTCTTTCTTTCTTTCGTTCTCTCTTTTCTTTCTTTCTTCCTTTCTTTCTCGTTCTTCACTACTAAATATAGAATCTCTTAACGGCCATTTTTCTGATCTAAGCGTCTCGCCGGCCCTCCATTTCAAATTCTGTGTGCATAGCGTTTCATAACGGTTATAAGTGTTTTTTGAAGAAATTCCATCATTTACTATTTCAGACTATGCTGAAGAAGACGGAATCGGGAATTAAACCCGTTTCTTGTCAGAAACCACTGGTCCATGTCTGATTAAAATCTGTATTTAAAAAATAAAAAATATATATATATATATGTATATATATATATATATATATATATATATATATATATATATATATATAGAGAGAGAGAGAGAGAGAGAGAGAGAGAGATTGAGAGAGGGAGAGAGAGAAAGAGATAGAGACAGGGTATATAGATATAATTATTTACTACAATACTTATATATTATAAAGTGATATCATATATTGTGCATATAGATTTTCAGTATTGGCTTCACCATTTCCCAATTGATATAAAGTATAAATCAGTTAATATAAAATATATTTATCGCAAGTAAGCTACGCAGAAACATTTATTTGTCATTCCTGAAGCAAACCATCAGGCAAAATGCGTGAATGTATGAACTGCGAAATAAATAGAACACATTAAATATTCTTGTTCCTACGTGTAAGAGTATGGTCAATTTGACGCACTCAAAGGTGGAGAACGCCTAAATCCCTCTCCAGTAAAGGACTGGCAGCCCTTTTTTTAAAAAAAAACGAAGTGTTTGACGATTGTCCGATTAAAATAATAGCCCGAGTAGGAGGTAATATAACCAACGAATCCGACGTGTCAGTTTGCTAGAGTAAACACTGCTTAGCCATGGAAGCAATCGCTAAACATGCATTTTTGCATCAAGTCTGTGAATGAAACATGAAACATGGACGCTTCTGTGTATCTTATTTGCCATTTATATATTTTCATACTATATAAATATACTATAAAGAAGCTTTGAGTCATTTAATCAAAGAAAGAAAATGCAGTTTAAATTCCCACGGATGTCCAACTAAACCCCAAATATCGCAGACTTAGCACTTGCATAAGCCGACTTACCGCTGGAAAATTTACAAATACAAAAGGGTATTTAAGTATATAACAGTGAAACAAAAAACAGGGGACCTTAACTTGAATTGTTAAATATGAAACGGGGATCATCAGCTGTTTAACATGTAACTGTTTCTGAGATTTAAAAACAGGGCAGTTATAAAATCTATCGCTATTCAGTGGTATTGATCAAATGACCACTTCCCTAATAACCAAATGTAGGGGCAATTCACTCGTAATTTCGCTAATATATAAATAAATAAATAAATAAATAATAATAATAATCATAATAATAATAATAAAACTTTACATTTAAGACTACAGAAATTTGCATATCAAATACTACTACTACTACTACTACTACTACTACTACTACTAATAATAATAATAATAATAATAATAAACAGACATGACTGTGTGGAGAAATCAGTACACCGGGAACTGCACAAACAATTAAATTTCGAATACGCAGACAAATGGTACAAACATAAACCAGAAACAATACTGGAAAACGAAAAACACAAAATCCGTTGAAGATCGAAGAAACGAAGCGAATACACGGAATTGGCCAGAGAACTGAAAGGAATATGGAGCATAAAAAAAGTCAGTATAATATCAATAATCGTAGGAGCACTAGAAACAATCCCCCAAAACTGGAAAAGAGATTGGAAGAGATTGGAATCAAAGGAATCATTGAAACTATACAAAGGACGGCAATGATCAAAAACGCTGCGAACCCACATAAACTACGAAGGGTCCCATGCAATCTACTACAGAAAGAGAAAAAACACAGACAGAACACATCACAAACAAAGGAACAGAAACTGCAAGAAACATCACTTTACAAGTTTCTTTCAAATAAAGTACACCGACACAAAAATTAACCTATGAACAAAAACAGCAAGAAACACCATCAGCTCCCCCGCTCCCCTCAATAAAATGGTACCATCCTAGACTGACACCACACAAAATATTTGCATAGGGTAAAGGAGGATGAGAAGATCGATGTGGGGGACAGCACAAACCAGACCTCCACTTGAAGTGCAGAGAGTGCTGGGACGTTGGGGAGGCTTATTACCAGCCAAATCCCAAAGAAGACTGATGGTCCTTACCAGCGAGTGGTGCGATACTGTAAGGTTATTTGCGGTGACTATCAAAATAATGTGGAGAATACTGGAAATCTTGGGAGACTTGTCACTCAGCCTCCAGGGAATACCACCGGTTGTCGGTGAGAAATCACTGATGACCTGTGTGAGAACTCCTAGTGAGCATAAATAATACTATCTAAGCACCATTTCGCGATATGGTAGTGAGCATATAAATTTATATAGGAATAAAGATGCATAATATATATATATATATATATATATATATATATATATATATATATATATATATATATATATATATATATATATATATATTTATATATATTCCTTTCGCCGTGGTATGCTGCATGGTTTTAAGCGTTAAAACAGAATTATAAATGTTGACTTAAGTCTGAGATTCGGATTGTGTGACTGATAGAACAATCATGCTCCACACTGATGATTCTGGTAAAGGATGAAACACATGTGTATGTGGATAAGAATGTCTGAATATATATATATATATATATATATATATATATATATATATATATATATATATATATATATATACACACACACACACATTTAAAAAGGATGCGCGGAAATCTCTCAAAGGCCCTTTCGACTATCATCTCGTCAGGAGAAAATCGATAGATTTTAATTAATAATAACGGCGAAAGAAAAAGCAAACGGTGAATTGAATGTGTCATTGCGACCGAGATTATATGGTCTTCCTAAAATACACAAGAAGGGGTGCCACTGAGACCTATATTATCTATGATAGGGTCCGTCTAACATTCTTTGGCTCAGTGGCTCCTAGGAATCCTGCAACCTGTGCGTACTCTATACACGACGCACTGCATTCCTGATTCCTATCAGTTTACTGAAGTTCTACGTGGGTTAACTGCGGATTCTGAGACATCATTTATGTGCTCTTTTGATGTCTCTAGTCTCTTTACTAATATACTTTTAGATGAGACTATTACCATTTGTGCCGACGTCATCTATGAAGGTTGCCTGACTGCCCCTTGTTTCCCTAGGCAGATCTTCATAGAATTGATACTTCTATGCACTAAATCAGTCGAGTTCAGCTTCGAGAATATAATGTATAGTCAGGTCCACGGGGTCTGATAGTTTCGTCGGATATTACGAATCCGTTTTATTTAGGTCTGTAAAGTTACCCACTACTTATGTTAGATATGTGGATGAAACTTTTGCGATGTTTTCTTCGCAGAGTGAAGCACTGGCATTATTTCACAAGTTAAATTCTATTTATGATGCTCTAAAGTTTACGATGGAAAGTGAGAAGGATAATTGTCTTCCCTTCTTGGATGTTCTTGTTGAACGTTCAAGGGGTGGCCTTCTCACTTCCATATACAGGAAGCCTACTTTTACTGGCCTGTATGTAAACTCGTCTTCGTTTATGCCTAAGTCTAGAAAGGTAGGCTTAATTTACACTTTGATGCATAGAGCCCTCGTGTTTTCTTCTCCAAGTAGATTAGAGTGTGAACTCAATAGGATCAGGGATATATTCATTGATGATGGTTATCCTGAGGACCTTATCAATGATTGCATTAATAAAAAGGTTGCTGACCTTAAATGCCCCAAAATAGTTGGGCCTGTAAAATGCCCCATTTATTTGAAATTACCTTGGATAGGGGGAAATAGTATTAAACTAGGTAAACAGATTGTTGATAGCATTAGTAATTGTTTCTACTCTGTTTCTTTGCGATTAGTTTATGCTACTAGACCTGCTTTTCCTTCCTTTCGCAAGGATAGTGTGCCCTATACAAATTATAGTAATATTGTATACCGATTTAAATGCCAATGTGATGCTGGCTATATATGGCGAACTTCCTTGTATTTGCAGACCCGCATAATCCAGCACGTTCCATCAAAAATACGTCAGGGAAGGGTAGGATCCTTGTGTTACCCCTCCTCTAATTCTTTGGACTCTGCTATTGGCCAGCATTTGGTTGAAAACGCAAGCTGTGCCAGTAGTTATAAAATAGACCGTTTTGAGGTCTTGCATAGAGCAGATTCAAAGAACCATTTGAAATTATTGGAATCTGTCTCTATCGCTATTCGAAAACCTTCCTTGTGCCGGCAGAAGAAATTTGTCAGATCGCTAAATCTCTTTGGGGAATTTTGAACTCCCTCCCTCCCCCCCCCCCAACGTAGTGCCTTTTAATCGTTTTTTTTAACGAAATCATTAAATTGACTTTTAATCGCTCTATCGTTAACTTTAGCACATTCAATTCCCTGTTTGCTTTTTCTTTCGACGATATTATTAATCAAAAAATTATCGATTTTCTCCTGACGAGATGATAGTCGAAAGGGCCTTTGAGAGATTTCCGCGCATCCTTTGTAAATGTATTCATAAGTTTTGTACCTCAAAACATTTATATATATATATATATATATATATATATATATATATATATATATATATATATATATATATGTGTATAGCATGAGTTTTGAGGGAGTATATCATTTTATTATCGCAAGCATGAAGGGAAGACGAGTTTTATCGTTCACGATTAAAAGTTAAACAAAAAAAAGCCAACCGACCGGTTTCGCTTTCTCTTAACGAAGGCTGTATCGAGGGATTTCAATTTAAGATAAAACCAGGGATTTTAAAAATGGGGTGAGAAAAGGGAATAGATAGAAAAAAACTAGAACTCGTGTTGGTATATGTACAATGGGGGATGTATCGTAGAGACTGATCACATCTAGTCTTAATAGACACTCACTTTGTTTACAAAGTGAGGGACGTTTTAGACAAACGTGGAACGTCTCCAAGATTTTCAGATGATATAGTGATTGAGCACGACTGGTGATGGTAAAGGAGTCAATCCTGAAATTCCTAGCGCACGGCGGCAAATGGTCCACAACGTCGTTGAACGTAAGGATCCATTCCTAATTTTACTAGGAACGTGTTGTTTTGTTCTACTATACAATCTCAACGTCGTCCTACCCATGTCGTCAACACTTCAATCACATTTAAAATGATGAATTACATAGTGGGGGGGGGGTAACACGTCTTTTCGAGAAGACACCAATAGAGCTTGTGTAAGGCGCACAACACGCACATTCGAAGCAAAATAACAATTTTCAACTGTTGAGATAATTTGCTTGGCGAATTTCTCACTTACTGTGCCTAACTAAGGTAAACAAATTTAAATCACACATTTAGTCAGCATATTTGGTTTTATTCCGGGAAAATTATTTATTTTCCTTTTAATGACTGCATTAATCACATCGAGAGGATAGCCATTATTGGACAAAGTATTCGTAATAGTTTTTATTTTTCGTCCAATTCTTATTTTGAACAAATCATAAGAGCTCTGTGTGTTAGGTTCCAAATTAAGTTTACTTTTCGTTTGTTAGGACAAAATGAATCCCAGCGGGTATATAGTCATGGAAACGTAGGTTTACAGTAGATTGGTGTCAGGTAACTCGATGGAGTTTTTGTTACCAATACATTCAGGAAAGCTTAAGTTGAATTGCACTCTCCTTCATAAGTATATTTTAATGCGGGATGCATGATATTTAGTAAAGCGAAGAATTTATTTGTCTCCGTTTGGTTATTAAAATTGCAAAATGGGTCGTTTACTTATCGGAAGTAGACTAAAGGTTTAGTGGGTCAAGATAATAATTCGTTCTCATAGAAACCCACAAAAATATTCGCCATTGTCGGTCCCAGGACTGACACCATGGATACACCGTCTATTTGACTATACATTACGTCGTTAAAACTGAATTCAACGGATGTAGTGGCAAACTTCATCAACTGCACGAATATGCTTTCAGGAATAATAGGAGACGATAACTGGCTACGATATAAAAAAAATCAGCACATTGTTTTCAAAATAAGAACAGAGGTAAATAGGTTGCTAATATCGTAGGAACACATACATTTATAAGACACCTTAGAATTTTACATGTAAAATAAAATTTATCTTTGAAAAATTATTTACTGCAGTACTTCAATACTGGTTGTAAAATATTGCAGATCCATTTTGCAACCTTCTGCTGTGACGCCCCTACCATAAAGCCCTACCGATATATCCACTTTGTGAGCTTTTTGGTAATCCATATGAACGAAAGCGGATAGAGCCTGAGGTTCTGATTTCACTGGCTACATCGGAAAGGAGTACACAGTGGGTGAAACACTTAACCAGTTGTTTGTGGAATTTAGTTTCTAAGGAAGTTATTGCAGCATGAGTACCGACAGGACCCAATTTGACAATTTGTGTCCGTGTCGTTTGATATCAACATCATAGTCCTGATAGTTTAGTACAGCAAGCCCTGAACCTTTATCCGGTCTTTTTAATACCAATGATTCATTATGTCGTAGAGTTTTAATTACGACAAAATGTTCTTTGCGCCATTTAAACTCTGAATGGGATACTGGTGTACTCGCATAGCTGTGTGCAAAGCCATTCAATCTAGACTTTAGGTGCCTTACTTTATTCTCAGAAACAGGTGGAAGTCTCACTGCTTGAGAATTGAGAATTTCCAATTCTGAACATATTTCCTCACGCCCAACACCAGATGGTGGAAGACAGAATTCTAAATCATGATCTAGTATTAAACGTACAGCAAGAGACAACGTCTGAGAAGATCGATTAAGGATGTTCTTACATATATCTGAGTTAATGGAGCAACCAAATCTTTTGTATATTATATGCAGCAACTTATTATTAAAGGGAACTGTGAATTGCAATATATATATATATATATATATATATATATATATATATATATATATATATATATATATATATACAGGGTGGGCAAAAATAAGGGTCCTATTTTTAAAAATTTATAACTTTTTTATTTATTGATTTTTTTTTTTTTAGAATAAGTAAAGGACCCCTTCCGAAGCAAGCATGAGCCGTATTAGCCCTAAAGAACGTACCCTCATTTAGAAAACATTATTTTTGCTTAAAAACTCAAAACAGTGTAAAAAACAATACTTTAGTTTTTGTAAGTTTTACGAAGTGTTTTTCGGCCAAAATTTATTTTGTTTATTTCAAAAAATCTCGGAAGGGTCAGTCTACACACACATAAAGTTTGGTGAGTTTAACTTTTATTTTGTGGAAGTTATTCAAATTCAAGTTATTCAAATTTAAAGATAGGACCCTTATTTTGGCCCACCCTGTATATATATATATATATATATATATATGTATATATATATATTGCTTTGAATTTTTAAGAAACAGATTAATTCATGTCCAGCCCGGAGCTACAGTGTATAGGTATTTAAACAGGTAAAAATAAGCGATTAAATCGTTGCTTTTTATCTTAATAATCTGTCAGATCTATTTTTGATGTGAAACCATTCGCCATCCGTTTTGAGATTCGCCCACAGCTGTAGAAATGATTATCACGACGCTGACAAAAACATAGTTTACTTTACAAAAACACCTTCGACAAAGATATATATATATATATATATATATATATATATATATATATATATATATATATATATATTGTGTTCCGATAAACTAGCTGCTCTAGTGCCCCCTCGACGCAAATACACTAGACCAACCCGACAATCATCCATTCACTGTGGAGTTCTCCAGATGCTGGAATGCTTTCTACTCCAGCAGCTTCTTTCCCGCGCTGCCAGCCTCTGTAACTACCTCCCTGCTCCCTGTTTCCCTGACTGAACCGACATGCAGAGGTTTAAACTAATGTAAACAGACATCTCGCTGCACAGCTCCCAACTTAAGACGCTTAAAACTTACTACCTAATTCTCAGTAGCCCCTTACGTCTACAGTCGCGACCTGCCTTGTTTGGGGTGAAATATCACAAAAGAAAAAAACATATATAATGTTAGGTTTGATGATATGATTATATATTTGTATGCACATAATTCATTTCTAGGATAATTAACCGATCATAATTAATGTTGGAACACAGCTGCTAGGCGTAAGGAATACGAGAGAAATACAGTTAGTTTGATTTACTTTCATGCAAAATGGGTAAGAGAAGAGTGAAGCCCGTCGTAAAAATGCAGATACCTCAGATTTTTGTGAAATTTGACCAATAATTATTAAACATCAATTAATTACTATTCACCGAATTTGTTTTTCTTGGAATATTTTTTAAGGTATAGAGGCATTAATATCGAGCACAATCTCCATTTGAAAATTCGAATCTTTCAAATTTGCATTCGTATTCATACACAACGATAAGAAACCAATGAAGCAAGATTCTATGAATTTTAATTTCGTCTTATGACCTCTTTAGCTTAAACGGGAAATTTGAGCCATTTTCTCGAATCCAAATCATGTCATGGATTTTGATTAAAAAGTTTTGTGGCATATGGTTTAATATAATAATATCTTAAATTTTAAAATTCGAAATGTGTCATAAAAGTACTGCAAACCTGTTCTTCTAGCGGAATTCGTACTTTTCTAGTATATATATATATTAAATTCCCGAAACAGTTTTTCATGGTAAACAACTGATGATCCCTTAAAATAGTGTTAAAAACTAACTAATATAATAACTGTAAAAAATAAATTGACTTACATGAGTGATTTTCCACTGGAAGACTTGAGACTATAAGTTTTTTTTTTTTGTTTTTTTTATGTAGTTTTAATGGTTGAGAAACTTCCGAGACTATATATATATATATATATATATATATATATATATATATATATATATATATATATGTATGTCTTTTTATATAACATAAATTGGAACAAATACATAGAAGACATTGGCAAGGTTGCTGCAAAGAGAATTGGCTCCTTTTGTCGTGCTAAAAAATGTCTTACTCCTGACAATATTCTATATCTCTTAAAAGCCACCATCCGCCCATGCATGGAGTATTGTTGTCACATGTGGGCTGGATCACCATCCACCAGTTTCTCCCTTTTAGACAAGCAAAAAAGAGAGTATAAAATCTAATCGGTTACTTACTATACACCAAGCCCCATCCGCAGTCCAATCGCTGCAATGTTGCATACTCGTGCTTGTTTTACAAGTAGTTCAATGTAATGTGTTCCGATGAACTTGCTGCTCTGGTTCTCCGGCGACGTAAATAGACTCGACCTACCCCATAATCAGTTAAATCCCATCCATTCACTGTGGAGGTCCCCAGATGACGGAGAGCATTCTACTCTAACAGCTTCTGTCCTCTAGCTGCCGGCTTTTGGAAATCCATTCCTTCTCCCTGTTTCCCCGACTGTACAGACATTCAGAAATGTAAAACTAACGTGAACAAACATCTCGCTGCACATCTCCTAATTTAGTATAACTCCATAAACTTTCACTCTAATTCTCAGTCACCCTCCCCCTTACGTCTACAGTGCCAACTTGCATTGTTTGGGGTGAAGGTAAAACAAATAATATATATATATATATATATATAGTCATCCAAAGACGAGTCAGTGCCTCAAGCCGGGATTGAAACTCAACCGTTGAGCTGACAGTTGGCACCTCTCCCCCATGCGCTATCATAGAACACTGACTGAATGTAAGTGATATCTCAATATAAACATTGTCAAAGGCCAAGAGCTCGAGAGAGAGAGAGAGAGAGAGAGAGAGAGAGGCTCGTGCCTACGTTTGCTTCATGTTAAGAGGTATATATGTACATAGGTGTAATCGGTCAACGGAAAATCATAAGCGCACAAGTGGAAAAATAAATTATAATAGTGAATACTGAGAAAGAATAAACAAATAAACGTGCAATTTACAATTTCCTGACGAATTTATTATACGATTTTAGAAACAAAGTAAATCCCAATTTCAGTTTGTATATATATATACATATATATATACATACATATAAATATATATATATATATATATATATATACATCTATATATATATATGTATATATATATGTACATATATATATATATATATATATATATATATATATATATATATATATATACATATATATATGTATATATATATATATATAACATTAAGAAACAGAGTAAGATGTTCAACCAATATTTCGACTTTAACACGCCGTGTTGGGATTCAACATCGTGTAGTTAACGTTGAAACATTGGTTGATCAGCGTAGTCGGTTTCTAATTTTTGTATAATTATATTTATAATATATTTGTATTTGTATTCCATACTTTACAAAAAAATATTGGTTTTAAGTTCATGTTATCAATATATTTTGAACTTAATTAACTAATTAATACATATATATATATATATATATATATATATATATATATATATATATATATTAAAGTTTTTTAGACCTACAGACGCCGTCGTTTCGGGTTTTAAATTGTAACCAGTGCAGGAGTGGCGGTTGCACGCGGTCGCATAGGTTCAGACGCAGTTCGTTTATTCAGCCTAGAATAACGAGCCTAACGCCTATTCCCACGCGGCTGCGAAAAATCGACACATATAGTATTTGAAATTAACGCACACTTACCCGGGTGGCAAGGGCATTCGTTTTGTTGTCAATAGAGTTTAACGCTCGGGCGGAACTTTTCACAGTCGCTGGGACAGCAACAATCTTGTAATTTTAAACGCGGCTATATTATTAAGAGTATTACATCTTTAAGGGGCATCAACTATGAATACATTTTTTTTTAAATATTTAATTTTTCATACATATTAAACAAGTTCAAATATATTGATAAAATAAAGTTTAACCAAATACTCTTCTAAAAGTTCTCAATACTAGGTAGAGCTTTATGGATAAACGTTATATTAGCATTGAAAATAGCCTACACAAAGTAATTCGTATTTCAGTACTCAAGTGTACTTCATCGGGACTCATAGTCTCGTGGAAGTGTCATTGAGCACAGAAACATGAATTAATTTGTCTAGGCATTTTCTAATGTTTATATAAACTTCATATATATATATATATATATATATATATATATATATATATATATATATATATATATATAGTCTATCGTAATGCATTCGTTCCATGCTATTTACAATATTTAAGTGAAACTGATTGGATTAGATGTTATCATGGTTTAAGCAGTATTAATTGTGTATATATTTATATACACATATATATATATATATGTATATATATACATATATATATATAAAAATGTATATATATATGTATATATATATCTATATATCTATATATATATACACATATATATATGTATATATATATGTATGTATATATATGTATACATATATGTATATAGAAATGTATATATATATGTACATATATCTTTATATCTATATATATACATATATATATATGTGTATATATATATATATATATATATATATATATATATATATATATATATATGTAAGTGTGTTTGTGTAAAGTTAACTATGCTTTTTGTCAGAGTCGTGATGAACATTTCCATAGCTGTAGGCACATCTACAAAAAAGAAGGGAGGAGAATGATTGCACGTCATAAATAGATCTTCGAGATTAATAAGATTCATGTGAGAAAAAATAAAGCAACCATTTAATCGTTTATTTTTACTTGGTGAAGTACGCGTACACATCGGCCGCGAGCAACCGAAAGGTTTAGAGAAGACATCATCACTTCATTTACTGAAGTTATAACCACTAACTTTCAAGATGTCTGTAGATACGGCATGTTGACATGATTTCGTCGTGGATAACATTTTTATCAAATAATTTTTATTGTACATATTTCAACTCTTTATTGTTGATTGCCAAATGCGACACTTTATGCGTCACAGTCTACCATTTACACAAGAATGAACGCTCGTTTCTATTATTTAAGCTGCATTTATTTTGATAGCAAAGAACTACAGTTTATTGGATATTGACTGTCTCTGACGGTGTGTATAACACTTTATTCACCCTGTAGTTGGAACGCACGTGTCGTCTAATCTTTATATTTGATTTTATCACAGGACACCGGTCTTCTTTCTGATAGAGGCTTTATTCGCGAGACGAAGACATAAAGAAACCTTTTACAGAAATTAGTTTGAAAGAGAGAGAGAGAAAGAATATTTACAACTGCGGAGAATTTTACACAAGACCGGAAGCTAAATAGACTAGGCTAGCGCACAAGAGGTAATACAATCTGGCTCCTTAACTATTGACTGAACAGTAACGTTGACATTCTACGGGTAGAGCACCTAAGGTAGTTAGCTAAACCTTACTTCTTTCCGAAAACGAGAAGGTAAGGTCTGGCAGGGTTGGCCTGCGAAAGCTGTAAAAATGAAACCGTCAAAATAAATTAGTCTCTGTCGGACTGAGTGACGAGGACGGATCTTCGACTGGTATTGAAGCGTAAGAAGGTTGACGGCTTTCTCCCCGGAAAGAGAGAGAAAAGAGTGAGCGAGCGAGTGAGATAGAGAGAGAAATAGACAAAGAGAGAGAGAGAAAGAGAGATAAAGAGAAGGAAAGAAAAAGGAAGTTATTCACCGAGTTAAGAGATAATGAAAAAGACTTGTAGAGATATAGTAAGATATGGGATTTAGTTCATGACACGTATCTCATCCGCTTCGGTGTTTGGACGGGTAATTGTTTCATGCGACCACTCGCCTTGAAGGATGATCGGAACCCATGCGACAATATCCTTTGAGGGGGATTACGTTAGATTCTGAACTTCTCTTTTTCTTCGCGGTCACCGTCAATCATTCCTCCAGTTCTTTTGCTCATTCCGTCTAGCTGCTATTCTTTCTATTCTGAAATAAGGGCCTTCACTATCTACCCATTTCACGTGTTGTGGTCAATTATTTATTTGTTGTGTTATGTGTTGCTTATTTTATTAATTTATACACTCTTTTATTTTGATTGAGAAAAGTGACATTTTCATTAGCAACTATTTCTTTTAAATAATTACATGTGTTTTTATTGTAAAACCATTAGTTTTCTGAAAAGTAACATGTAATCTATAACTACCCAACGTCTCATATTAATTAGCGGTATAGCGATATTGTACTTGGGTGTGTAAAAAGTATTAAACACGTGAATTTCCAACTAAGGTTAATATGAATAAGAACAATGAATTTTGAATTAGATGTAGTGGTCAGGCTGACGTGTACTTGAAGTAGTCTCATGGGGGAAATATGAGATCAATTTTACCTCGTGAGTATTTGAGGTCAATGCGAACAGACGACAGTTGTCGACGCACTTCAACAACTTTTACGGGATTTGCCGGACAATACAGTTCTATTGAGCTCTACTTATTATAAATTGCTGTAAAATATTGACTAAATCTCGGAGCAAATAATAGAGATATTTGTTGTTCTTTTTACCTGCTTCCATTATTCTAACACCGACAAAATATAGAAAAGATCAACATCTCTACGGCTGCCACATCACCACTACAGCAACCTTTACAATTAGACGTTACTATTCATTAAACCAACTACTGACATCGTATCAACGAGAGACTCAGCAATTTTCCGTTAACGAGTAAGTTACAGGCCATCTGATGCAATGTGTATATACGATATGATATACGGGGATGATATTGAGGTTTATTGCCTGTTGACTGAGGCGTTTTCATCCAGGAGAGAACACCGAGGGTATCGAGCAGGAGACTTTCCGCCAAAATTTATTTTTATTTATGCCTTACGCTATTTATTTTTTTTCAGAGTTCAGATTCGATCGCTTCGTGCGCAGCGTTTCGAATTTTTTACTTTTTCTTCCATTGTCACCAAGCATTATTTTTTATTCCAACATAGGTGTTCCCGGCTAGGCTTACAATTAATTGTATTATTTCTTTGAATAAATACAGTATTTAAAAATAGCGGCATTATTCACGAGCAAGACATTCCTCCAAGGCATTACCACCTCTTTTCAGATAGAGGTACAGATTTATTGGCTGTTACTTGAGGCGTTCTAATCCGCCAGCTATACATTTTCGGACGAAATTGACTTTTATTGGTGTCTTAGACTATGAATTTACTTTTCAGGTTTCCAGTAAGACTACTGGACGCGAACTGTGTATGTCTGTTTCTTATACTCTTTTTTTATATTGTCACACGGAATTACAGTTACGGTTAGGATACAAAAAAAACTCGGCGCTATTTTCTTTGTTATTTCGAATGCATCACAGCATTGAAAGGTAACGGGAGACCATCCTTCCAGGTATTGCAACCTCCTCCCGTAAGGGAGATCGGTTTCTGGCCTGTAGTTTACGGCCTTCTCATTCGTGAGGGAGTGCTGACAAAATCGATCAGGACATTTTCGGAAAAAATGACTGTTATCGGTTCCTTAAATGTTCATTGACTTTTAACTGCTATGCCTATTGCGCATAATTTCCGTTATTTTCGCTGTTTCCATTATTTCATATTGCAACCTTAACTTAGAGGTAATGTTAAGATACAAAAAATCACAGCTCTTTTCTGACATTTTGAATTCATCAAAACGTTCAAGTTTAACGGGAGGCTATCATCCCATGGGTGAGTACGTTCTTTCGGTGATGGGTTATTGACTGTCGTCTGTGACGTTCTCATCTGCCTGGGAATGTCGACCGTACCAACCAGGACATTTTCCTATGAAATTGACTTTAATCCGTTCCTGAGACAATACATTGACTGTTAACGCTTCTGTCAAACGCACACCGTTTTTGTCTGTTTTTCGTAGTTCCTACATAATGTTCATTTTTTAAAAAATTTATATCAAATATTTACTTCCTTCCACAGACTTTAAAAAAATATCCTCGCCTCTACGTAAGTACGTTTCTGCACAGATGCTCTTTCGTAGTTACGAAATAATATAAACGTTTAAATATTCATTATAATTTATAAATTTAATCCTTACAAAACACTAAGATTAATATTTATAACTGATTAAACAACTATGTGAAAATATTATACGGGGTTCTAAGGTTGGACGATATGTTTATTGGGTTGTTTGATTTTCCGTGTTCAGGTCAATCAAAGACCAAATACTCAAATTAGAACCCTCTCTTTGTGTCTGTATTAATTTTTCTTTTTAATATATTTGTCTTAGTGCAACTGGTTGAATAACGATACGATATCATTGTAGTGCCTTTCTTCCACACTCTTCTTGCTCGCCATCTTAAGAATCGATTTGTTCACGCGAATCGGCCACGTATTCTCATCACACGTGATCTCGTTTCTCGTTCACGAGAGTTGTTTTTTTTTCTTGTTCGTACGATTATTTTTTCTTATCATTTTATCATTACTAGAAATAAACGTTCGCTTTTATAAACGTCTATAGGGAATTTTTTCTACGGAGTTTGCGCGACAGAAATAAGTTTATCTTGATGTCAGTTGGCGTTAATTTTCACGATGGCGAATGACGAGATGTAGAAGAAGCGGCTCTAGAGAGAAAGAAAGAGACATGTGAATCGTTCGTTTCCGGGTTTTTTTTTGGGGGGGGGGGGTTCAGAAGAGAAATAAATGAGAACCACGCTTCCATTAAATAAGCATTAATAATCCACCATGTACTAAGTAGCCGTTATGTCAAAGAATGACGGAGGGGAATGTTACATTCTTCGAACAAATCAATCAATCAAGCATTGCAAAAATAAACAACACTATTTTGTGAGAATAACATTTATTTACACTCAAACAATTAACTATTTACATTAGCATATCTATGTATCTGGGTGAGTTGATGTTTATATATTTCTCTGACTAGAGGTATATAATTTCCCTCTTGCACCCCTCTCTCTCTCTCTCTTTCTCTCCCTCTCTCTCTCTCTGTATCTCTCTCTCACTCTCGTGCGCGCACTATATTGTCTCTTTCTTTTCTAAAAATATAAAATATATATATATATATATATATATATATATATATATATAGATATGTGTATATATATATATATATATGATTCCCTTTCACTCTCTCCGTTTCTTTTTCTCTTTCTCCTTCTCTCTCTCTCTCGCTATCTTCTGTCTCCCTCTTCTCTCCTATTTCGCCTTTCTCTCTAATTTGTAACATAAACATATATTTATCTGAAGATATGTACATATATGGCCCCTCTCTCTCTCACACGCGATATATTTTCTGTGTCTCTCTTCTATCTTTTTCTCCCCCCCCTCTCTCTCTCTCTCTCTTAGCACCTTTCACTCACTCATGTGTAACATACACATTCTTGCTATGTTAGTATATACTTCTTACTTGGTACGATGCAAGAACTTTGCCGATTAGCCGATTAGGATGTTGTTCGTGGATACTGCATCAATTCCACTATTATAATTGTAAAAAGTTCCGAATACATACATCTTCCCTCTAAGTATGGATTAAGTAGTAGGATAGACTATAATTGTCTTGGTGGCAACTAGTCTAGGAGTAGGAAAACGCTTTGTGTGCTTATTCCAGAATTGTTTCCAGATATTTATTTGCACCGGGACTCAATCAATTTCGTTGATGGGAGATGCAGTAGGCGATTGTGCAATCCTTACTTCACTACTGACTACCCGCGAAGGCGTCCTTAAAAATAGTACCTATTGTCGGTCAAGATTGAAAAGAACCTTATATATATATATGCTCGGAAGTTGCGATAGATAGATTTGAATTGGACAAGTCGATGTTTGATTCTGACTATCAATGTATTCCTTGTTATACTTTCACCATGTTTTTACACTAAATGTATTTTGAACCAGTTTTTTTTTCAAAAATATTTATTCTAGCTAGGAGGATGTTTTAATGGAGGCATTTCATCGTATATGACCGAAACAGTACCAGTCGTTATGCAAATTAATGAAAAGTTTGCATTGCTCTACCTGTTTCCGATTTAAGGGAAGAATTTATATTTTTAGAATAAATATATACCTATTTATTTTTAAAACTACTTAATATCACAATAAGTATAATAATTTCACTCATAACACTTACTTACAACTTTGCTTTAATTACATGCTACAAGCGTTCTATACTAATGTATTTTTAAGGATATAACGGACATCTTATTTAAGAATATCGACTTCTTAACTAATTCACTCCACCAGAATGTTGTTAAAAACTAATACATTTTGTTCGATTCGACGCCGAAACAAAAAAATTGCATGGAGAGTTTTCTTTTTTTTATTGCCACATTATATACGTCGCACATTGACTACAAATAAACAATACTTGAGTTTGATCTTAACGTCGCTATATTACATTGTTATTAACAATAGGAAAGAAACGGCGCCATGTTTTCTCTTTCTTGATATGAATGTTGCCGTTTTCAGGCTTGTACGTACAAAGATATTCATTGGATTGTTTTCCGTTCTTTGTGTATCATACATCACTTGATAGTGAAACATCCACGACGTTTTTGCGCCAAGATACTCACTCAGACATTGCGACAAGAAGCTCCAATCTTGAGAGATGCCAATGTTGTTTTCCAGAAGAATCTTGCTTATAATATAAATCCTTACCCGTCGTTTGACCTCTGGCGATTACAAGAAAACTTTTTCAGCAAGTTTGTCGCGTGTGGATACATGACCAGTCAACGCATAATGCCGGCGTTGAATAACTGTAAATATGCGTGGAAAGAAACCAAAGATGATCTCGCCACGAAATGTAGACGACGCGTAGCATTTCGGTGTGTGATCTATCAAGTTTCTATTTAGTGTCCAGGTGTTTGATCCGTAGAATCGGATGGATTCGACTGATGTCTAGAAAACTGTTTTTGTCTTATTCTTGATATGAGCTTTCCAGACCATGTCGAGAGTTAATTGCGCTACACGTCTGGCTGATACGCGTATTTATCTTCTAATATATAAAGTAGAGACGTTTTGTCCCCCTGTACCTTCTCGGAGAATAGGAAAATATCACTTATTCACTCGAGCGTGTTTTAATACATTTAGTACATTTGTTATTATTTTTTCCAGCTAACACTAAATATTACATTTGGCCCGCCATCCACGACTCTCCAAAAAACCAACTCCATATAGGTGGTAGCAAAAACTTTTCTCCCTAACAATTATGTACTGTCACTACACTCATCGAAACCGGGAACTAATAAACACAGTTTACTTTTCACAAAAAAGTCCGCCTTTATTTATTATTTGCCTGGTATTAATTTACTACATAATATAAAGCAATAGGCAAAGACTTAATGACCGCTCCCGTTCACTCCGATGATTTTCCGCGAATATCAGATTACGTTCTTTCTACCTATCATTCTACCTATCACTTGCCCTATTTTCAGATGTATTTTTATGTCGAAACTGTAGCGCAGTCGTTAAGAAGGCAGGTTTCATAATCAGCTGTTTCAGCGTTCGATCCCATTGGACGCGGCCACTTTTTTCTTTTTTTTTAATTCAAAACATTCGCCAACACGGTAACTATAGGCCGTTTTTTTATTCGACATCATACAATAGATAGTACTTTCTCCCGTGCAACGCCGGGCGACGGGTTCCGCTAGTATCATATAAAAGATCGGTGAACCCTCCTAGATGTGTGAAGTATTGAGCCAGTACCATAAAACATAATGAGTGTTACTATGACAATTATAAAATGACTCCCATAATAAATACAAGACGGACCGTTTGTTTTTAGATATACACAATGTTCTTGAACATTTATTACTAATTTGTTTCTAAAAACATAATTACCCAATCTGTTTTGTTTGCTTGTTGTTTTTGCTTACACATGGAAAAGGAATATTTCAATAAGAAATGGTATGCTCGATTACGGATCATTACAGAAAGGAAAATGGAGAAATACAGAAACATAAAAAGATCGAGTGGTTAATTATATATATACAGAAACTATAATTGTGCGTCAACAGAGTAGATAAAACTAAAAATGGGAGAGAAGGAATTTATTACAAAAATATTGTTGTCATAAATTATTGTTAACTATACGATGATAATGTGAAGAATTGTATGTTATATATATATATATACATATATATATATATATATATATATATATATATATATATATATGTATGTATGTAAAAATAAAAAATGGAATAAAGGATAAGCAAATCAACAACTAGCAAAGATAAACTCAAAAACATATTAAATAGATATTAACTTATAGCGTTTCCGATCGGCGTTTATATGCTAACTGCTGATTTTTTTCTTTCTTTTTCTTTTTAACATTTCTTTCTTTCTTTCTTTCTCCCTTTCTACTGTTAATAACACGTGATTATTTTTTTCCAAATTGCGTTATTTGTATGAATTAAAAAACTTTTCTGTTTTCAATTAAAGTTCTGCTACCAACTGATGATTATTGTATTTTAACAATTGAAATATTTTGGTAGAACTATTCAATATATGTTTTTGAGTTTATTTTTGCTTTTGCTAGGTGTTGATTTGCTTATCCTTTATTCCATTTTTATTTTTACATTTTGTCTGAAACATTGTTTCTTTTATCCCTCATATATATATATATATAATTTGTTCATTTATTAAGAGTTGTATTGAAATGTTTAAATTACAGTTTTAAATATTGAATATTGAGTTTCATCTTTGCATTGAACATTGATTCCTATTCGACTCAATCTGAACTGTATGACTTTGCTGTTTATGTGTGACCAGTAGATCCGTCTACATAGTGCCAACTTCAACAAACGACCGGTTTTTAAAGCGTCTCATATCTGTATGGTTTTAACTCTGACTCGAAATTTAGGTCAGGATCTTCTCTTAATATTATAAATAAATTAATATTTTCATGAACAATAACGGTTAATAATAATTTAAAGTTATATGAATTGATTTTTATGAGTGCATCATGCGTTCATTTCAGAAGAAAATATTGTCTCATTATCAAATGAAAATGTAAAAAAAGACGCTGGCTTTAGTAAAGTCAAGTTGTGCTATATCTGTGACCGAAACACGTTTTGCAAATGTGTTGCAAAATAATGTTTGCATAAATAAATATCTTTATAACTATTATATAAAAACAGAGAAGGCGGAGAGAGAGAGAGAGAGAGAGTATGTGTGCCTATATGGAAGCGAAGATGGTGCGAGAGCTATTAGAAGTGAATATATGTCAATTTCATTTGAGAACATGGTCAGTCAAAACAATATATATTTATATGGGTGATTTTGTTTTTCATTGATCTATCTATCTATCTATCGATCTATCTATCTCTCTATCTCTCTCTATATATATCTATCCATCTGTCTATCTATCTCTCTCTCTCTCTATATATATATATATATATATATATATATATTTATTTCAAGATACCTATGTTTCTCATTTTCTTTTTAATCTCTGTGTATCTCGCTTTCTCTGTATCCTCCTCTCTTTCTATTTCCCCTTTTTCTATCTTCCCCCAACGCCATTGTAGTCTGTTATTGCGTTTTGCGAATAAAGAGAAACACAAAACAATAAAACAAAAACAAAGACATAATCAATTACATATCAAATCGAGTACCTATTCCGTCAAAAATGACCGAGAGAAATATGATATGTTTTGAAAAAACAAATGAAGCATTGAATGAATCGCCAAAAATTGTTTTCCATAATAAAATGGGTTTGCATTCAAGCAAAGAACGAGTCACATCACGCTCATCAAAATCAGCTTCATCAAACCAAGACAAAACACATTGACGTGTATTTTATTTTCCGACTAACTGTTCCAACCCAGTGCTGCCCGGTTTGTAGTGAATTCATTTTTAATTTGTAATACTTATTTATTCGAACATTTTAAAAAATTATACAGAAATATAAAAAAAAATAGTTTTGTTTCAAGGGCGATAACTATTTTTATATTCTCTTGCTTACTTTGATTTTTCGTTAATAATTGAAAATTCTTTTTTATATCACTGTTGCATAGCCCCTTAATAATTCATATCTTCGTTTCTTCTTGGTTTGCCCTGTCGTCTAGTTTCTTCGCATCTGCACTGTAGTGGCCATCTCCGTGAGTTGTCTGTAACAAAAGACCTTTCTCGCTTCATGAGACAACAATCTTTTCATTTTAATTACTTTTTATTCGGCGTTAGTTTCTATTGCTCATGGAGTTTTTTTGCTATCGTTGAGAGAGAGAGAGAGAGAGAGAGAGAAGGAGAGAGAAGGAGACCTATGAATATCGTGGTTAATTATTAGTTAGTTTATTGTCTAATCAGTCCTTTGTTATTTAGGGAAACATGGGGAGAAGTACATCTTGTACGCCAGTATTTTTCTTAGGGAAAACATTTCCCGTTCTGACTTGGCTACATCTTAATTCCTTCGTCCGACTTCTACGCCTCCTAAGTCCGAACTAATTTTTAAAAGTCCAATTTTCTCACAATCAAAACTGTGACGTAATATCACGTGATCCACACAGGTGCAGGATGACCTTTTGAACCAGGGTCAAACATTGTCTCGTCACTTGTCACGTTTCGATTCCCGGAACAGCATCGCACTCTATGCACTCGGCGGTACGCACTTAAGTCGCACCAGCCAAACCAACGACCCAACACCCGTTCTCCGCCACACGTCCATTATCATATAACATTCTCATGAAGGTTTTTATAATCCCACAAGTTACGTCCATCATTATATAACATCAACAGTTTTCCGGCGGGACTGTATTATTGTTTGAATAAACTTTATCGAAGTACGTTATTATTGTGAAAAAAAAACATGAGACAACAATTACAACTGAAGATCGCTTATCAGAATTAAAGTTTGATATCTCAGCTTAAATGGTATTGAGATTCAACTTTTTAGATCCTACAAGATAACTTCATATTTTATATGTTACTAATGCTAATGAATGAAAGTAAATTACTAATTATGTGTTAATTATGTTAATTATTTTACAACAGACGGATAGTTTTGTTAGAGCTCAAAAGTTTAGGATGAAAATACAATCGGACGTTCATTTTTTCTCTTTCTCTTTCAAACGTTATTTCCCAACCGCACATATATTTAACTTGATATATGCCAAAAAATGATCTTCATAAACGATCTGCATGAATGATCTTCCAAATCATATTCTGTGATCATTCGTTGACATCTATGCAGACGACACAACTATTTTTGGAAGCACTTAGAAGAGCATTGATGACAAGATATGTCTGACTCCCTCTCTTCCGACTTGAAGTGCACTGTACAATGGGGAAAATGTGACTTGTTACTTTTAACGTCTCTAGAACCAGGCTTCTTTGTTTTCACCACCAACGCTGAAATACTCACTTCTCCCGACTCGCAATAAATGGTTCATTCCTCTATGAATGTACTATATATTTTTTGTCATTATATCATCCTCTCAGTTATTATCTATTCCTTAGGAGATTAGTGTAGTATATTTGTGTTTCCCATGAGATTACCCGCCCAGGCTAGAAATATGTGCGACTGGGCATAGCATATAGTTGCTAGTATATATATATATACATATATATATATATATATATATATATATATATATATATATATATATATATATATTAGTACTTCATGTATCCACATAAAATATTATAAGGAGATATAATTTTCTATGTGTCAGTTTTCAGTATTTACTTCAACAGTGCTCGATACGTAAGTAGAGCTAGGTAGTAAGCAATGAACATATATATGGCAATCAAGCTACACAGAGGCTCCCGTGTTTCATCCCCGGAGGGAATCGTCAGGCTAAAAATCGTTTTTAGCCTGACGATCCCCCCGGGAATGAAACACGGGAGCCTCTGTGTAGCTTGATTGCCATATATATTTTCATTGCTTACTATATAAATATATATATATGTGTGTGTGTGTTTGTGTGTGTGTGTGTTGGTGTGTGTGTGTGTGTGTGTGTATGAAGATAAAACACACGATATATCATAAAATGAAATGCCGTGAAAGACAAGAGGGTGGAAAAAAAGCAAACAAATAAAAAAAACATTTAAATACAGGAAAAAAATCATCAAGAAACGAGAGATTTTACTGGTCTTGTGTGGATCTTAAAAATAAGTGAAATTTTTAAATTTATTCGATACTGATAAAAATATAAGAAAAAGAAGAATGCACAAAGAGACGTCATTAGCACGTGTTTAATTATTTGAAAAAAAGAAAGAATCATGAAACGCGAGCGGAGAGACGTTAAAATGGGGGAAGTGCAGGGTGAGAGAAGAAAAAAGAGGAAGAAGGAAAATAAATGAAAAAGTATGGATGATGAAAAATCTGGCAACAAACGCACTAGAAACAACGCAATATATTGCGCCACTTTTCTTTTTAACTACACATAATCCATACTTTTCTATTGCTATATCTTTCTCTTTTCTTTTTTTTTACCTTTCTTATTTGTTTTTTTTTTTCGTTTATCTGTTTTCATACATAGATATATATGTATGCATATGAACGTACAATGGGTGTTCATTTTCTTCTAAATGACTGGATATACACATATGCATCGCCCCTGTCCCAAGAAGAACAACAACCACACGTCCTATATAAGGCGTGTACTTCAGCCAGTAAACAAAACATAACATAGAAATTGACACAACTGATTTCTTTCATTGTCAATTCACGGGGATTTAAACATTGTGCCCGTGGCTCTGAAATTATAGTCTGGATCGTAAACAGACGTTGGCTGATCAATCAAAATTATGCATGCGAATTATCACGCGGGAAGGATTCAACCATACAGAAGCAAATGGGAACAAATGCAATCTTTTTCAAGATAACAATGATCAATCATTGCTTCTTCTTACGGAGAATTAAATTACTGACATACACACACGCACACGTATATATGTATATATGCATACCTATCCATATATATATATATATATATATATATATATATATATATATATATGTATGTATGTATGCATATATATATATATATATATATATTAATAGATACCAAATTCCCGTTCAAATATGCACGTAAACGAAAATAAACAATACCTAGTTTAAACTAAACACGCGCAGATCAGTTCTGAACTGTGATATGTCCATTTATAATATCTCCCTCTCTCTCTCTCATATATATATATATATATATATATATATATATATATATATATATATATATATATATATATAGAGAGAGAGAGAGAGAGAGAGAGAGAGAGATATATATATATATGTTTATAATGTTGTCTATTCAAATATAAATGTTATTAGATAAAGTAATTATAATAGCCCAATAGTGTAAGGCCAGAGCTAAGCTATATTCATTATTTTTTACATGTAGTTTTATACAATTTCAAAATTCTAAAAGAACATTCACGTCATCTAATGAAACTTATTTATTATTCAGCATGCAATTGTTACGGCAAACACCAATGTATTTGTAAAATGCTCCTATGCATTTATTTGCTAATTTGACAAAACAAATAAAAGACGCAAATAACATGAAAAACTAAGCGACCAAAGCAAAAATAACACAGAGTACTCATTATGAACATAACATATATATATATATATATATTCATATGGAAGTATGGTCTCGTTATATTCATGTGGTAACATATATGTATCTTATCGTTTTATCTATTTGTTTTTGTAATCATTCGTCATTTGCTATAATTATTAATCTAAATATTCTTGAATTAAAATATATATTTCCACTGACTGTCCTTTGTTGTTTCACCCAGTTATTTCCTGTTGTCTTCGGTTTTTAGTCATATTATATATATATATATATATATATATATATATATATATATATATATATATATATATATATATATATATATATACATTTTTGATTGGTATAAAAAAATGTGTGCTTAATTGTAGTCACAAGCTGGACGCGCGAACATTAACATTAACTAACGTAGAGCGTTTATTTGCCAGTTGAGAGAACGAGTTTACGATTTGTGCGTGGAAGCGAGGAAATAAGCGCTCTTTTAAGTAGTAAATGTTTTTTCACAAAAGTTTCATATTCCTTCAATTTTCATGAAAAAACATATTTTTCATAACAGACCGATGGAGCGTTCGAAATATTTTAAATTGAAACTAATAATAACACTTATAATTTATATATGTTGATCTCTTCCATATAGAATATATGGCTATGTTTTATTTCAAATCTGAAGAAATAATTCGTGAATTGCACGATATATATATATATATATATATATATATATATATATATATATATATATATATAAAAAGAAGATGTAGTTTGCTTAGAAGCATTGTGTGTAATATGTATATAGAGGAGTATTAGAAGGCTATCACAATTAAAGAAATAGAAATATGTCCGCGTTGAGAAGTAAGTGGGCATGAAATTGATACACCGAACGCGAGCCCCCCCCCCTAAAATTAATCGGAATATATAAGAGATACGCTTTGGGTACTCACCTTCGGTGTATCAATGTCATGCCCACTCCTATATGTGATAGTTTAGCTTGTGTTTGTTTATACTTATATATATTGACATGCATATTTGTATGCATGATTATATATATATATATATATATATATATTTATATATATCTTCCACTTAATGTGTGTTTATCATGGCTAGTTTATCTGTCTTCTTCCCTCTTATCGCCTTTACCTCCTTCGTCTACCGCGTCCCCTATACTAGCTCAGTAGGTGTGAAAACAAAAAAGAAAAAGAAAATAAATAAAAATATAAAAAAAGAGTAAGAAATAAAGAAGAATATGTCACCTACTTGTCAAATCATATTTCAATGTCGCTAAAAGTCTTCTCATATGGTCCAATCGGATCATCTTTTCTTTCTCCCATGTGTGTACCTTCAAAATAATTTTTTCTCCAAGTCTTCCCGTTTTCTGAAGACGTTCGTTTACACGAATGAAACCGGTCAAATCTCTTGTTTTTGTTTTTCTCCTGCATTTTAACTTGTTTTCCGTTTGTCTCTTTTTTCACACATTTTATCAACCACGGCATTCCCTTGTCATGACTAATCGTGTAGCTTACCCCATATATATATATATATACATATGTAAATCATCTCGAATCTTGACGTTATACCAATTAAGTTTTTATTATGTTCTAATCTAAACCGTAATATTCGTCCTACATTTTCGTCTCTTAATTTTTCATCGTAAACAATTAAACGTAGTTTTTAATCGTGAACGCTCGAAACTTTCATCATATATTTTTACCCATAAAGCTCACATTCGAAATTTTAAATGAGATAATTTATTTATTTAAATAGTAAAAACGAATTCTCTTATATATATTTTTATATTTCTGCATATGTAAAAAAAATAGTCAAATTAATCTTTTACTTCTGTCACCCCTCCTCGATTATTTTAACATTTACCTCCTTTTTTACATCGACCAATCAAAAAAGTGAATTTATCTTTTTAAGACGATGATCAATTTCTCTCATTATTTGGTTTTTTGACGTGGTTGTTTATACATCTGAGGAGACCTAATTAAGGGGTCGAAATAAGTTATAATGTATACAACCTTAATGTGTGTATAGTTTTTTCTTTTATATATATATATATATATATATATATATATATATATATATAATATTTGTTATTGTGTATTATCTATGTACGTATACATTTCGTCCTTTATAATCGGGATAGAGATATAACTATTCACTACCGGTCATGCGATTCGAAACCCCGGATTACGAGTATTTTGCAACTCAAATCCCGACGCCTGAACTTCTCGGCCAAAGTTGAACAGGGAATAAACGGTAATAATTTTAACAGTTCATGTTGCGGATTGGCGTCATAAGGGCGTTCTACTTAATGAAAGGAACGATGCACATATAGCTAGCGACGTCATGCTGTGTTAATACTACACGTACAGTGCTCTTTTAGACGGGTTTTTCTAGGAGCTACAAATTATAATAATATTAATAATAATAATAATATAGATATACATATATATATATATAGAGAGAGATAGATAGATAGATAGATAGATAGATAGATAGATAGATAGAGGAAGAGTGATAAACAAGCACGAATGTCCAAATTTATTTCAAACTTCGATTGTTCAATGCAAGGTATATTCTGTAATAAAATTATGTTTATTATTATTTCCTTAAGCCAAGGCTTTTTCATATTGATTCTCTCTCTCTCTCTCTCTCTCTCTCTCTCTCTCTCTATATATATATATATATATATATATATATATATATATATATATATATATATATATTCATGATTTCTTAGTAATAAACGTGTTTTTTTAGATTGGCATACTTGTTTTCCAGATAATACCGATAAAACGTTTTCCATAAAACAATATTTTTTGTTGCAAGAATTTAATCATTGGATATTTATTATCCGGAAAGATTAGAGAACATCCAAGAATCTCAACAAAGCTTTACGCGTTAAATGTTCGCTAAGTTTATCTACAAATGTCCGTTCATAAATTATAGGATATGTACGGACTTAACCCTCGATTGACCTGAGCGTATTAGTATGATGCATTCTGAGGTGTTTTTATTGATCTTTCTCCCACGGCGGGAAGATTAGACGCAATGTAAAAAAGTGGGATTTTATTAACCAGTGGCTTAGAGGAAAAACACTTTGGCCGAACCAAAATTGGTTGGGCAAACCCGTCGACATTCTTCTGTAGGGCGCATCAGACGCTTAGCAAAGGGCGAGAACTTAACGCTGTGGCACAGGACACTACCCCGGACCGACAGAGAGCAGACCACCTCAACCATGACCAAGACTTCGCCGGTCTTATTTTCGTGACATGTTCTTTTCGTTATTCTGCGGCATATCAAACCTTTCCTGGTTATTTATGCCAGTTCATAAAGAAAAAAAGTTGTTATGCTTCAAGTTCTTAAAACCTTCAAATATTTATTCTAGTGTTATGATAATTATTCGAAATCGGAATCGGGAATCGGAAAAATATTGGAACATTTTGGAGTATTGGAATCGGTATCGAAATCGATAAAATGTGTTCCTAATTACCGATGCCAAAAAGATTATTTTTAATTGTTCTTTTTTGTGTTTTTATTTTTTGTTTAAAACTCAGTTTTCCATTGCTGGTACTAATTATGAAATGATAAATATTCATTAATTTTAAACTATCAGTAAAACTGACATCTATAGGTCCCCCCCTCCTCCTCACAAGCAAATTTTTACTTTTGCGAAAATATATTCACATATTATATAGGTGTTTACTATAATCCGAAAATTAAAAAAAAACAACAAAAAAAAAACTTTATAGCTATATATTTAGAGATTTTAAAAGAATCGGATTCAGAATCGGTAATGGTATCGGAATTGGGAATTTAGAACAGAACTGGAAATTGTATTGGAATCGGTAATTGTATCGGACTCGGTAATTGTATCGGAATCCTCCCATCACTAATTTATCCAAGTTATTCACTTTGACTTGTAATTCGTTTGTTATTATATTTGGTATCAGGTAATACTTTATTCCTCTATTGCCTATGACACACGTAGGCAAAGTGCTCGCCTCTATGTCACTCTTAAATTGATTCATCCCAGCCCTTTCAACTGTTGTTTCTATTTGCGCTATTTACAAATCATGTTAACTATTTGATAATGGTACTATTATAGGTTTTACTAAAGGGTGATAAAGCACTCTAATATCAATATACAACTAAAAACAAAATATAATAGTAAAATACAGATATTATAAAATTATATAATCGTGTGTACAGATATATATACGCATACATGCATATACACAACTGACACTAGCATGTAGAATGCACTTACCTACAAACCTTATGTATATATATATACACACACACATATATATATATATATATATATATAGGGTGATTCATAAGTAACTTCACTTAGCTATTTAAAATGATTACCATATGAAGCACACACATACTATGAACTTTCGATGAGTGTTATCTTACTCTCTAATTACTGCGATTTGTTATGCAATTGAAACGTAGTGTGAACAGAAAGCCTCCTTCGCACAACACCATAATCAATAAAATATGCTACAAAGAGTCGTAAATTCCTTGCAAAAAAGAATGAAGCTATGCATGCAAAATGAAAGTGGAAATTTTGAAAATTTGCTGTAATTTACAACTCCCATAAATGAATTTGTTGAATACACTTTCTGTTTTGTATTACCGTATTTTTTTAACTTTACAATTTCAAAAATAAATAGATAAGTGACTTATGAATCATCCTGTATATATACATATTTGTTACCCCGATGAGATCGTGGCATTTTTTAGTAGATGATCAAAACATTCCCATTGATGTGTAGCTTTTGACATGTTTATATACATAACGATATCAATGTAAATTATATATATTTACTTGATATCTTTATTTATATAAACATGTCAAAAGCTATATATTTTAATATATATGTATATATTATATATATATATACATATATATTATATATATATATATATATATATATATATATAGTATATATATTTATAAATATATTTACATATCTATCCTTATATATATATTATATATATTCATATATATATATATATATACTTGTATATATATATTTATATATATTTATATATATATATATTTATATATATATGTATATATATACTTATCTATATATATATATATTTATCTCTTTCTATATATACACACATATATATATATATATATATATATATATACGTATGTCTCTTTCTCTCTCTCTCTCTATATATATATATACGAGTACACACAGACGTATATTCATATAAATATATATGCATATTACAGACATGTGCATGTGGACATATATGACACCACGCCTAAATATTTGCATATGAAACTTAAAATATTCACAACACAATAAATGCACACGCATGAAAAACTACATGAACTCACACGCACACGCGTTTACATACACATATAAGTATACCTACAGATACATACATATATAAACATACATATACATATGCACGCATACAAATTAATTCATACACATATATACATACACATACATCTACATATACATAGACATTTACACGTGCGTAAACACAGACATAATGGTGCACCTTTTCTATACTGGATACCATACCAGACAAGATGTGTTTTTGCATTGTAGTTTGATGAAACCAAGACAATACCGCGATAAAGGTAAACTATAAATTAATAAATCTCTCATTCGTCATTTGGACATTGTTTAGTTCGGTAGCAAGAAATTCTGATTCCTTATATATAATAGTATCACAGTGCATAGTTTTCTTCGAATGTCTGGCTGGCTTGGCAGGCCGAGAGCAGACTCAAGGCGTTTCCACGAATAATGGCGATAAAGAGGCGCTCGTAAAGCCAAGACAATTCGCGATTGTATCCGGTGTTTCGCGTCATAATATGACCAAGGCTGCCGAAGAAGGTGCTCGTGACAGAGCCTATAACTTTATTTGTCTCCACAGCAATCGGTTGAAATACAAATCTGTTTAGAATATCGGCATATTTTGACGGCTCGCGGCTCTCTGCTGACGCTGTTGCATGCCCAGGGTTTATTGCCGATTCTATCACTGACGAAAGCGTTAAAGTGTCAGCACAAGTCGCATCCCATATCAGTGGTAAATTGGAGGGAGAAAAATGGGAGTTTTTCATGCTTTACTAGCTCGACGTTTGAATGGTAGAGCCGGATCTTGATTAAGCATTCAAATATCGAGGTATTTTATATAGAATTAAAATGTTAGCCCTAGGAAAAATCCCCTTTGATTTCTGAAAACGTACACTTAAGCAAAATACTTTTTTTTGTATTTTGCTTAAGTGTACGTTTTCAGAAATCAAAGGGTTTTTTTCCTAGGGCTAACACACACAAATATAACACACACGTAAGTAGATTTAAATGACGTGTGCATTTGGCATCTAAACTTATATATATATATATGTATATATATATATATATATATGTATATATATATATATATATATATATTTATAATTATTTTTATTTACACTGGCATGTCGATGTTATCGATCAAAAGCTATTATAAACTGAGATCTCATCAGTGTCGCAGATTTTGTACATGTCTGTGTAAATAAAAATAAACATATATAAAAGCTCTATTTGATATTGAGCACTTTTTATAAACCCGGTTGAAATTCTTTGGATTACTATCATGTGGATTATATATATATATAAATATAGAAGAAATAAGAGTGATAAAGATGTTCGAATGTCGGAATTTATTTCAAATTTCAATCGTTCAATGCAAGGTGTATTCTGTAATAAACCAGTGTTTATTATTCTTTCCTTAAGCCAAGGCTTTTCAAAGATCGAAATCTTATCATCTTATTGCTTCTCTCTTTATAATTGCTCTATAAATCGTATACTGAGCTTAACTATTTCACTATAGAGCCTATTTACTAAAAAAATACTTTTGGTTCATATTTGATTATATATATATATATATATATATATATATATATATGTTCGTGTGTATGTGTATACGGATTATGAAGTGATGAAATAGATAAAATCTGCATAGTTTACAAGTTTATAAACTCATTAAGTGTTCAAACAAAGAATAAAAATACAAAATGACCTTTAAACCATGGCTTTTCAAAGATAACACTCTTATGGTGAGAAGGGCTAATCAATTACAATTGAATATTAATTAATTATGAGTGATAAATACTTTGTAAATACAACAGTGAAAAAATCTTTTGAAAAACATTATAGGGAAAAATGTATCAGGATAAGTCTTGAAGTAGATAAAACACGATTCAAACTATGGGCAGAGAGTTTTATCAAATTTAAATGATCCAAACTGTTTAAACAGTCCAAACGAAAATGCTGAACCGTGTTCTATGTTATTTCGAAACCTTGAGTGCTCCAAGAAATCGTATTTTATGGTCACAGATAATCTCGGATATTTAGGCTCGAATGATTCTTGAAAATTACGCAGAGAACAATAACATGTTGTATAAATCCATGCCTCAAAAACATACTCGGCTTTCTGCATGTGACTTCAAATGGTTCAGAGGAAATAGACGTTCGAAGTTGAAACTATTAATGGATGTGCCAATTAATGCTAGATTTTAAATTCAAAATGTAAGTAGCAGTAGGAGGAATTAATCTCAAAATGCCGCTTATGCAAATATAAATTATGAGCTCAAATAGATGGTGCCAGTGGTAGTGATTAACTTAACTAACGGTCGGAGTTATCAAAAACGTTAGGGCGGCGGAGAAACTAATATAATGATGTGTATATATATATATATATATATATATATATATATATATATATATATATATATATATATACATACATTTATATATATATATATACATATATTTATATATATATATAAATATATATAAATACATATATTAATATATATATATATATATACATGTATTTATTTATATATATACATATATATATATATATATATATATATATATATATATATATATATATATATATATATATACATATATATATATATAGTAAGCAATGAAAATATATATGGCAATCGAGCTACACAGAGGCTCCCGTGTTTCATTTCAGGGAGGAATCGTCAGGCTAAATGCATTTAGCCTGACGATCCCCCCCCTGGGATGAAACACGGGAGCCTCTATGTAGCTTGATTGCCATATATATTTTCATTGCTTACTACCTAGCTCTACTTACGTATCGAGCACTGTTGAAGTAAATACTGAAAACTGACGCATAAAAAAATATATCTCCTTATAATATTTTATGTGGATGCATGAAGTACTATATATATATATATATATATATATATATATATATATATATATATATATATATATATATATACATACATGTGGACACATCACGCATAAAACATGAATACGCATATACAAATGACATTGATAGATTGACAGTAAGAATGGAAAAGAGGAAAGTGGATGAGATATATAAATTGCCCGGTACAGAGAAATATAATGTCAAATAAAAATAAAGCGACAGACTTAAAAGATGAAAGAAAAAGAGTGCAATGGCTAGATAGAAACAGAATAAATTAGAAAAATCGATAGATACATACATAGAGAGAGAGAGAAATAAAGAGGAATAAAGAGAAAGAAATAGAGAAAAAGAGAGAGAAAGAGAGCGATTTACATACATATAGAGATATGTACGTGTTTACACGCGTGCGTTTTTCTTAGTATAATTTAATTATTATCGAAAAATGTGTTCTTGATCAATAACCAAATTTATTACAGAACGAAATTGGCAAGTCGGCGTAATTTCATAGTCTTAATAAATTGCATGTCGACTTCCTTTCAGCAAAGATAATTACATATATATATATATATATATATATATATATATATATATATATATATATATATATATATTATCACATAAGCTTTATCGGAGGTTGGTCGCTTAAGCGTGAAATTATCCCATTTACCAAGCAAATTTGATTCCCTTGTCTTCACTGATTATATATATATATATATATATATATATATATATATATATATATATATATATGTGTGTGTGTGTGTGTGTGTATGTGTGTGTGGGTGTGTATTCATATATATATATACATATATATATATATATATTTATATATATGTAGCATGACCTGATATATATATATATGCTTAGCAGTTTCTGTCATCATGACTAACATGAAAAACAGTTCTTCATCATCATAGAATAAACGATAAAACACACACTAATAAATTTCCAATAATTATTTTCTATGTTTATGTATAAACCCCTAATAACTGAGGTGAAACATTGAGAAATGCATATACATGGTGACCCGCTTATCAAATTAGAAACGAGCCCAAACTGTATATAAGACTAACTTTTTAATTTTCTGTAAGGATTTAATAAATCTTTAATGGTAACTGGTTGATTGTGTATAACAATCATATCAATTCTTCCACTCTTACTCCATGCCAGAGAATGTGTTCAGGATGACCCCCGTTAACTATGTGCAATTGTCGGGACACAAACACATTTCTTAATTTGTACGTTTTTTTTCACGAGTTCAAACTCGTTCAACAAGTTTCTATCAAAACAGATGCAAACATGAAGAGAGCATGGGGGGATGCTTTAGAAGCGATCGGACACAACTTATACTAGCTGCTATAGACTTTAACTAATCAACGATAACTTTAATACACCTATCAGAGAAGAAATACGTTCATGGTTGATATATTCCATAGCTAGCAAGCTCGTGAAATAGACCTGTATGCAAAACCCTTTCAAAGGCTTTTGATGCGGCGAGAGATATTGCTATAGACACAAAGCCCACATCAATGGATTCACCGACCATGTGTGATATTACAACTAGCACATAAGTTGTTGATCTTGCAGGGCGAAATCCATACTGATTGCCATTGAATAGATGTTTTGCAAATCTATTGCTAAATAATGTGTGTATGAATAAAAACTGTATATCTATTAAAAAGCTCTATTTATAATTGAGCTCTTTTATATAAACACAGTAAAGATTCTCTTGACTTTTACCCTGTAGATGTGGTTGATTTCTATCCCTCACCCCTCTTTTTCTTTCTCTCTCTCTCCCCCTCTCTCTCTCTCTCTCTCTTTATATATATATATATATATATATATATATAGTAAGCAATGAAAATATATATGGCAATCAAGCTACACAGAGGCTCCCGTGTTTCATCCCCGGGGGGAATCGTCAGGCTAAATGCATGGAATTATTTTTGTCAGGTGTTTTTATATACATGGCTTGCTAGTTAACCAATCATATTCTTTTTTGTTCCCTCAGCCAATCGTTGGGCTTCCCTCGAACAAAAGCATTGTTGGTGACGCTCCTATTTTTTGTTAACAATGGATTTTCCTATATCCTGTTTCCTTTGTTGTGTCAATACAGTGGGCGAATTTATTTTAACACGTGGTTTCTTGTATTTCTATTTTAGGTTTTAAATTTTAACTAATTCAGTTTTTTTATTTATTTATTTATTTATTTTTATTTATTTATTTTTATTCATTATATATCATTCTAAGGTAAATTTATTTCTGTGTAAACAGCTGTTTATTATTTCACTTCTAGAGTTTAATAGGTTTCGGGGATCTTTAAAATTTAGGATTTCATATTTTTCATTCAGGCATTCGGGTCGTCTAAGTTTCTACATGTACTGGCCTGTCTTACTATTTTCCATTCAATTATTGGTGAGTGTCCATTTTCTTTGAGCTCCCAATAATGGTTAGCTAGTGCTGTTTTAGTTCGACGTTCTTTGTTTTTAAATGTGCTTTTATGGTATAGTATCTGGTCTTAAAGTTTAGGGATGTCATACCCACGTAGTATTTCTTGTTATTTGGTCTTTCGTTGGCAAATATCGTTGCTCGTTATACAACACTTTTAGTTAGGCATTTAGTTTGTAGTGGGCAAAGTTTACGATTTATGCAGTTACATCTTTTCTCTTCATTGCTAACGTTTTCGTTTCTATTCGGGTGGTTATTATTAGTGTTTTGTTTATTTCTATTAGTATTGTTTATATTTTTGTTCTTCGTTGTGTTATTTTTGTTATATTTTCCACTTTGTTTATTTTTCCTTCTCTATTGTTGTCTTATAGTATTTTGTTGTTGTGTGCATTAATTATCATTTCTAGGTTTTCACAGCAGCTGTAGGATAGTTTTAGATTATTTTTATTGAATATTTTATGTAGAGGGTTGTACGGGGAAGTGTTTTTCAATCAGATTCAGGAATTTTTTGCCTAGTTTAGTTTTTAGCATCTGGTTATAGGGAGGGGTATAGTAGATTATATTTATTTTTCTTTTGTTTTTATTTTTTGTTTTGTTGTAATTATTGGTGTCCTGTGTTTTATATTTAATTTCGGTATTGTCGTAACCACTATTTTTTTAGAGCTGTATTGTAAATGTTGATTGATTTTTTAAAAACGCTTTCGTTGCTAGAATTGTTAATAAGCCTACTTTCGATCGAATTCGGGATATGTTTTATGATTGATAGGAGGTGATTAGACTTTGGGTGTACGTATATTGGGTTGGCGTAATCTTTTAGGTATGGTTCGTAGGTGTTTTTACTTAAGTTTAATGTGACGTCTAGAAAGTTCGTTGTTTTTATGTTTGCCATTACTTCTACTTTTAGGCCTAGTTTTTTTCATTTCTATATGTATAATTTTCTTGAAGTTTTCTCCCTTGACTTTGTTAGAGTCTCTTATTATCGCTAATCCATCATCTCTATAAAGGCCGATATCCGTATTATCGAATATATTTGTGAGTGTATATAAAATGAATAACCCCACAAGATCAGATGCCTCCGCAGAGTCAAGGGCACCCATGGCCAAATAAAAGTAGTTTGTCATATTCGTTTTAATCCATTGGTCCTCGTTGTTGATTAAAACTGATCTCCTACATTTTTTAATGGTGTGAATTTCACCCTTGGATATATCGGTATATATCTCGGCGAATTCTAGGGCGATATTGAAGAGTTCTTCGGATAAGGATGGGTAGAAGTCCACTATGTCGAATTGTAAGAAGGTACAATTGTTCTTATTTTCTATACTGTTAAACCAAGTGATTGCGTCGGCAGTATTCACCCATTGGTTTAATTCTAGGTATTTTCTTATTTGTTTGTTAATTCTAGATATAATTGTTTAGCTGATTCTTCCTATTTCTGGTTTGGTCGGATTAATTAAGCGAGTGCTGGGGTTATTGTTAAAGTTACTTTTGTGGTCTTTAAATAAGATATAGGCTTCCTTAGGCTTTAACTTACTAAATTTGTTGTTAATTTTTAGTTTATCTGTGATTTGTTTACTTTCAGTATTTATTATATCTATGGAGTTATGTTCGCTTGTATCTAGTTTTTTGTAGTTTTTTGTAATATTTTCTGTTAGTAGTTTGTTATACTCTTGTTTATCTATTTTGTAAAAATTTCTAGTTTTGTCCACTTTTACGAATATTTTGTTAGAGTTGTTTATGTTTTTAACGATGGTGTGTAATTGTTTTTGGAAATTATTCATTTGTTTGTGAAATTCTAAGTTTTTAATTATATTTAAGAGGTCATTTTCAAAGCTAGTCATGAGATCTATTGGTTTAGCGTTTTTTATGCTTTTGAATCCGTAGGATTCTTTTGTATCTACGTGTTTATCTTTATTGTTAATGAAGAAGTGTGCTCGCCATCGCATTCGGCGTATTAGTTCGTCCGTTTTTTTAATTAATTTAATAATGTATCCATGCTTGCTAGGTGTTGGGATATTCTTAAGTGATGTTTCTAAGTTAATTTTTTCCATATTATTTTTTAGTGGTGAAATAAATTCTTGTGAGAGTGCTCAACTGTTTGAAGAGCTAGATATTAGTACTTCATGTATCCACATAAAATATTATAAGGAGATATAATGTTTTATGTGTCAGTTTTCAGTATTTACTTCAACAGTGCTCGATACGTAGGTAGAGCTAGGTAGTAAGCAATGAAAATATATATGTCAATCAAGCTACACAGAGGCTCCCGTGTTTCATCCCCGGGGGGAATCGATATATATCAAAAAGTGAAAATATTCTTTTCTTAAGAAGTGAAAATCTACATTTGCCTGAAAAGTAAAAAAAAAAACAACTGTTCATTGAAAACTGACACATGTAGGGGTAATATTATAAAAAGACTTACTTTTGTTTTAATGTCATTGTTTAGATATACAAAGTCTTTCATAATCTATTCGGCCAATAAACATGCCATACAAGAACGTGTGGCGATACGCGAGTTTGAAGACATGATTTGGCTGTTTCTAGAGGCTTCCGTATCACTTTGCTAAGGAAATATTATTGTGGCGGAACATGGGATTCCCGAGCGCCGCTGTCTAAAAATGTCCGCTTTAGTCTGTCAACGCACACTATTTTATTTCATCCAACATCCAGAGAAAAAACATGTCACTACGTTTGAGGACACAATACGGACCAGAATAAAGTGGTGTAAGTTGGGGTACAATCGAATCATTCCTTATAAAAACATGGGTCCATGATGCAATGTCCTTACGGACAGCTGATTTGATGTTTAAATGCCGAGTGTTCATATGCACCAAATTGTTGAAGTAGCATCTAATTCTCTGAACGTAGTGTTCCAAATCCACTACAGGTGAATCTGAAATAGTGAACATATGACCAGGTAATGCAAGTGGGAGGCTGTTGACAGATTCAAATCTTCCTGGTCAGAAGACATTTAGTGGAGGTTAATATCTTCCGGTGAAGAAATGATGGGAAGACAAAATAGTGCGTCTAAGCAGTGTTTTGTGAACCAGATATATTCTGTATGATGCTGCAGAACTGGGAATATTTGTCCGACGTAGCACGTAGCGCGAAATTAAGTTGACGATGATCCGTGTAAATTTACAATTGACAACCGTCCAAATTCACGACCGTGGCGAAAATGTTTAATAGTTAAATGAATACCTAAAAGTTCCCGCCCTAAAATATATAACGACTTTCCGAGAGTGTCAATCGACGAGAAAAGTATGCTGATCATGATTCTGTAAACCGGCATCAACTGCAGAACTAGATGCACCCAATACAAGAGAAACTTCAGGTATGAGATGTCATGGTAAATATGCATCTGCAAGTTTTGTCCGCTCCTTGTTAAAGGCTTAATGCTGGCAGTCATCAGGAAAATGAGTCTCCCTTTCTTTCTTTCTTCTATTTTTCACTAGATAGGTTAAAGGAGTAAGTATATAATCGCACAATGCAGGAAGGAATGTTTGTAGTAGTTCCATTGTTCGGGAAAATGTCGTAATTGACTAAGAGAAGTTTGCAAAAAGTGATCAAGAACAGCTTTAACTTTTTCAGGTCGTGACGAAATACCATCCGGACTTATGATATAACCTGGAATATAAAACTTATGGCGCCAAAGGTACATTTAACATAATTTATCTTGACATGGTCACGCTGCAAACACTAGAAAATATTACGGAGACGTTTTAAATGTCCCTCCCGTAGGGAGCTATCTATCAAGATGTCGTCTATATAATAATACATACAGTCTAAGTCAAGAATTACCTCGTCCATAAAACGCTGAAAAGTGCTAGTATGATTACGTTAGCCAAATTGCATAGTTAAAACTCAAACGCTCCGAATAGAATAGTAAATGCAGTATTAGAAATGTCTGCAAGATTAACTGGTATTTTGGTGGTAAGGTATAATACGATCTAATTTGGAAAAAGAATGAGAATTTGGAAAAAGATGAGGCGAACTCTTGAATATCAGGGAGGAGGTAACAGTAGATGAATTCAGCGACGTAAATCACCGGTACGATGCTAGTCCCCTGAACGCGCCGAAATCATATATATAGATGATGGCCAAGGGTTTAGTAAGAGACACAAAATACATAGATGGAACATGTGATTAAATTTATATCTAGTAACCAATAAATTTTCGCAAAGATAGGCGGCGTTGACATGGAAAGACATAAGCAGCCACATTTTTCAAGAAAATGCACAGTACAATGTGCTGGTTTGTTTATTTCTAGATATTAAATTTGTTTGATTTGTAAAAGAATCTAATAACAAATCATAAGGGAATCTATAAAAATACAAGATTAGTAAGCAGATAAGAAGCTAGGGTTTTTACCCCGCCTAATAAACCGGTATCGTCCGGGCCTTCGGGTCTGGATTTACGCCGGTCTATTGGTTGTCGGTCCTGCGCAGTTCTAGGAGGTGCACTCTCCCAGGCTTTGCCTCCTCTCTTTGGGGAGGAGTAAGTGTATTGCTTACTGCCTGAGGCGCTCCTACCGGGAAATGCCGACGGGGCTGCCAAGGCAATGTTTAAACAGCCAGAATGCTCAAATTCTCGAGAGCTGGATCTTTCCCACTTTTCCGTCCTTGTGTCACATTTTACCTTGTGGAAGGAAGATAAATAGAAGAAGCTATGTAACTAATTAATGATAAATGAATACTAAAATATATCAGCCTGTGTGTACACATGTCTACTATTAAGTTAGAATGGTGTCAGACATTGCCACATAAGATAGGGATGGGGGCATTTGCAATTATAAAGATCCACGTAAAATCACTTGGCGATACAGGAAAAGCTAAACTACCGAAATGATATTAAAAGCTATTAAAATGATTAATGATGAAGGCGATGACGAAAAATTGCGCGCTTAATATGTTACGTGTGAAAGTTAGAATAATAATGATTTTGTTTCTCTAGTCATTCCCAAAGCTAAATATAAATAAGAAAAAATATAAGAAAAAACGTTAATGCGCAACATCCTATTTCCCCAAATATTGGGTTCCACAAGAAAGACGTAAGTAGAAAAATATTTAGTTTAGTGACGTTGTACTTGGATGTCAGCAAACTCCAAGTGACAATGCCTGAGTCGCAAACGATCGGTAAACCTTACACCACATATTAGGCATATTAACATAGAGGGGGGAAACTATAATACTTTTGTACTATACTTTTACGATTAAAAATAACCATGAGTGTAATTCTTAAGTTATAGCATTGAAAGTGATATTTTATTCCGTATCGATTATGATTTACTGTCAATTCCATTTGTTTCATAGTAGATCGAATAGCCTAGAGATCTCCGTCAGAAATGAAATGCTATGCAAAAAATATCATGTCAGACAATATAAACACCGTAAAAAATGCATCTACCCACGCTTGAGGGGTCATCCGAAATTATATCATCGCAAATCTACGATATTGTTCACACAAAATTTCTCAGGTTGTATAACCTTTCTTTTATATTGAGGTTTGAGCCTTTTTAAAATGTGTTATACGATGATAAAATGTTCGCTAACAAAAGCGCGTGGTTTAGTGATTAAAAAAATAGTTTTTTTGTTTTTTAAAGAAACTATATTCGGGGACGCCAAATTTAGTGTGCACTATGTTGTTGGTTAGATCATTGTTTATCTGATTGGTTAGGAAGAAAGTCAGGGCTAAGGACAAAACTTAGTAGAGTAACCTGTGTCTTATCGCATCTGACTGAATTAGAATATTTTTGTATAGTGGAGTTCCATCCTATCTAGAGGCGATAAAAACTGGAACTGATTTGAATCGTATGTTTGTAGTCAAGCGTCGTTGACGCGTATTGATTTAACGCAGACGCGTCCTAACTCCGACGGAGTGATAAGACTCTTCTTGAGTGTGCGTGCGAAGAACATAACCACAACTCAATCCATGGCATGATACTGCGCAAAAATTAAAACAGACTAGGTTCCTCATGCAACTGCTACAAGTGTGTCAGAGACATGAAAATTGTGCACGTCATCTCAAGGCGTAACGTCTAATACCCACCACAATTTAACATGAAGTGTGACCTTGTATCACACACAGTCGTCGTGGGAAAACGGGGAAAAAGTAGAAATGTTGCAGTAATTCATCCTTGGTCTGTACACGGTGTTGCTCTGAACCAATTCATTCAGTTACCCAGTATATCAAACCCAACCAATGTCGATACCCTTCGCTCTTACTGAGTTCTACCAACTAGCTTGCAAAACAAAAGCAAGTTGTCTGCTCCATGACATATACAAACTGCGATATATCATCAGCCAAACGAGTGTGCTCTTCATTGTCGGCCGAACCCCTGATAGATCTGGGCAGAAGTAAGCTGGACAAAGTGTGTTACATCTCGCTGGCGTTTGATTTTTGCTTTGAATCTCGCACATTCCAATTCAGGGTTCAACTTTATTCATTGTTTACGGTACTTAAATGGGACTTGTATACTTGATTTTCTTACCTAGGCAAAATTATAACATTTTTCTGTGAATTTATTTACTACGAATTTTATATAATAATTTAATTGTGATTTTTTCCTTTATTAACTTTATCAGTTTTTCTATGCATTTTTCCCATTAATTTATTATCTGCATTACAACTTACCTGTTTTTAATGATCCTAAAGGATCAATGGCATCTGATAATAATAATCTCCTTGGGATGATTTATCTCTGATGTTAATGGATTCCTGACCGGTGATTTTAATATTTGTATCTGACTTTAACGAAATTCAAGGTATAATTAACGGACAAAAATGTCGTTGTTAACCTTTTTCCACTCTAGCGTTATCTTCATGCTAGGTGCTCGACTGAGCTGTTATCTTCAGTTCTTCCTGGTAAAACATTCACAGCAAGAACCTATCTTTATACCACAACAGAAACAAACTCTACTTTTTCCCCATGTGACTTGCGTTAATCGGAATTTCGATGGATAGAACTTCTTTGAAGGGCGCCCAGCCTGCGATTACATTACCGCAGGACTACCTCACCGCTGATTATAACTTGGTAGTTATCAAATCCAATTGAATCAAATCCTTAAAAGGGTCCCACAAGTAAGTAATCAAACGCTGTTCAGAATGGTATTGGTTATAATAATTACAACTCATTAATTATGTTTAGTTTTATCACAATTTTGTGGCGGTACTCCTAAGCATCAAATCTAAAGGAATTAAATCAAGTCATTTTCTCGTTATCATTTTTGTCGGAGTTGCTCCCCATTAATCTGAGAAAAGAGAAATAAGCGACCGGTCGGCAAGTGGTTAGGTATTTTTCTGTCCTCACCGTTCAGCGCGCACAAGTTAAATAACTTTTGCTTACATCATCTGATATTACCATTAAGGTCAACCGCTGACCTATTCACCGCCGACCCCAGCTTTATAGCACAAAACCTTTCTTTGTTATACGTGCTCTTTCTACATACTTACGTCATAGACCAAGAATGTTTTCGCTTTTTTCGTTATTTTCAAACTTTTTTGTAGTTCGTTTTATCTTGTCTGGAGGCATAGTCAGTCGCCGATCTGGGTTCAAAACCTACGTTCTGCTTCATAACGTTACACAGTTTGGCAATTACTGATATAGAACATACAATATGTTCATGCCTTCGTAGGAAAGGCGGTTCTTTACCAAACTGGAGCTGCAGAGAAGCATTGTTAGTCGTTATTAAGTTGCCTCCCCGACGAGGACAAATTTATGAACAAAGACGTTTTTTTAATGAAGGAATATCCGGCTCCTCTAAAATAGGCACTCCGGATGAGAGTAGAAATAAAAATTACCCCAATCAAGTAGAAGTTATCGTAGTTTGACCGGGGGTAGAGCATATATTACACTTCGATCCTAGCCCGAAGGCCGGGAGGTACAAACAGCATTTACTTGCTTCTCATTGCAGTTGTATCAGAATGCCGAGAGAAATAGAAAAAACAGCTCCGCTGAGGGAGGGAGCACTCTGATCGGTTATAAAATTAGTCGAGAACGGATCCGTGGAAATTCCTCAGTAAGGACCCCTATGGCGATCGACTATAAATCTACCCCCTCGCTAAAGGATAGGGTACTGCTTGAAAGAGTGCAACTCCCAGGACCGAGTAAAACAATACGACATTTCGGGAAAAGGGGGTAAATAATTGTCTGCTGAATATTATTGAACAAATAAAACGAATTGCACTATTTAATTATAACAATTGCATGTGTATAAAAATTGCATTACAATAAAAAGAATGCAATAAATATTGTTTTTAATCTAGTTAAGTCGATGCGGCAATAGAATTCGATTTTGGAACAATTCATTTTAAAATCGGTACAATCGGAATGTTTACATTGCATTTCATCTTCGGCGGTCTGACGATCTCATTTTTTTTAGAGTGTAAAGATTTGGAAGAGGTTTTTGTTGTTGTTGCGCTCATATGTTAGCATTGTACGTAATAATATGGGAGTTTTTATTAGTATGTTTCTGTTTATGTTTAGCAAGAAACAAATGCGCTGCGCGATTGGTGAGGGGGGTAACGTGTGGATTGTGCGCGTATTGAGAGTTATATCTGCGCCAGCTAAAAGCGCCATCTATCAACGCAAAGTGGCGCGGTATGAAAATGACAGGCGGAATTCCAGGAACGATTTTCTGTGAGAAAATACTTGGATTTTTGCCATTTTTGCCATCCAACTTTATTATCCAATAGGCCCCCCCACACACACGCACACACACACACACACATATATATATATATATATATATATATATATATATATATAGTATAGTATAGTATAGTATAGTATACATATATATATATATATATATATATATATATATATAGTATAGTATAGTATAGTATAGTTTAGTTATGTGATTTTAAAGAAATAAAAACTTAATTACATTTATGAGACTACTAACTGACGAAGCTTTATGTGCAGTATGCTTAGCCCAACGTTATGGATTGAAACCTCCGGTATCAATCAATTAATAGAAGTTTGACTGTATAGCAAAACACACACACACACACACACACACATATATATATATATATATATATATATATATATATATATATAAGCACACGTTATGAGAGAATACGGAGTGTTTTTGATTCAGAGGACTTTTTTATTTCTTCAATTTTCAAAATACTCAATTTAGTATTTCGGTCAAATTATTGTATGTAAGTTCCGTTGGTTTATTGTTCAATTTTTCTTTTCCTTTTTCGCGAGTACTTTCGATTTGATTCGTCAAATCATCTTCAGTCAGTGTTTGTTTTTGTGTCCTTACAAATATGTCTTTACTATTAAGTTTATATATATATATATATATATATATATATTTAAAGGACTAAGGATACCAACATTTGTAAAAAAAAATTTTCAACATTTATTTATTATTTTGTTATTTTATACTTCATTATTTTATAATTTTATAACGCGTTTCAAGCGTGGTGCGCTCTCATCAGATATGTAAATCCATTGGAGGCAACAACGTGGGGATTGGTGACGATGGTTGAAACCATGCAAAATTTTATTATCTAAGAGAATCCTCTAAAATTGAGCTTGGAAACAACCATATTGCAGTGAGTTGAGAATTAGCCCCGTGGTATTGTCTTCCATTCGTTGTCGTGGTCGTTGAAAGTTCCGTTTGGTTCGTGGAAGTTCCGTTTGGTTCGAGGTTCACAGAGGACGAAAGGAAAACTATATACAGTGGTTGTAACTAGGCGAGTTTTTGTTGCATATGTTTTACAAGGAAACGATAGATTATTGGTCAGTCGAGCTCCTACCATACATAACGAGCATTTTATAGTATATAGGATCGTTCTCAATATAACGTTACATATTCCTGAACAGTGTTATACGTTTGAAGCACTACACTATAGTATTTCTTCTTTCTTTTTTTTTGAAGTTGTGTGGAGGATTTGCGTAATTCATATGAGTGGATGACAGCTTTCAACACCGCTGTGTCATGTTCAAGATAAAACAGCATCTTATGCGTGCAACGTTAACATCGTTAAACACGCTGAATGGAAACGTCTTTATTTTTAATTTAATGTGTTAATAAACGTAATTAAAATATAAAGTGTTAATTAATATTTTATTTAAAAAACACAACAACATCTTTCATAAAGATCATATAAGGATTCGCCATTAAATAAAGTGACAATTAGAATATTTCTTTATGGAAACAAGGTAAATGCCCGTTCAACGGAAAAGAAAGGCTTCCCTTTGCCATTAGATGAGTTCATTCTAAGACGAATTACGTTCGGATGTGTGGAATCTTTAATGTAATTAATAGGCGCAGTAGTAAGCGCAACGCTTTAAAATGGCTAATTAAAAAAATCATACTTAAGTAAATTTGTAAATAAAATTGATTAAATAAACGACTTGAACCTGCTCTCGGCCAGCCGACATTTTATGAAACTTCCTGATGTGTGCAGTGTTGTTTCGAAAGGGGATATTTTATTAATTAATTATGATTCCCCCCTCCCAGTTCTTTCTCAATATTTTATATGACTTCCATTGTCCGTATTTCACAGATTGTTATTTGCTTTAATGTATTTTAGAAAATAACACATTTTTGTGTAAAGATTTTGATAAAACGTGAAAATTATTTGTTAAATATTTATTTTATGAAAAATTTATATCAAACTGTACATACTCGACAAAATTGTAGTTCGTCGTTGAAATCTTGCCAGTTGAGAGGACAAAAGAAGTCTCACCGTCAATCACGGTACTAACTTTACTTCCGCCAAGTGTCAATCCCAGACTCTTTTGGCCTCTTAACATTTCCACTGAAACTACGGCTGCAAATATTTCACAACACGTTGAACAATTAATAAATTTTAAAATTATGTTTTGTATATAAATGTAGTTGACAAAAATACAAAACATAATTTTAAAATGTATTAATTTCTGTTCTCTGCGGGACTGGTTTGTTCCAACCCTACGCTCTGGAATCCATTTTGGTGAATTGTCTACACAGACGTAATTTTCTCTTTGGTGTTTGTTATTTTTAACAAAGGGAAGATTTTTCCCGAAGTATTAAATACATGATTTTTAATCATCATCCAAACAACACACAAACAGCCGAGACAACACTTGCTGTAATGTAAGATTTTAAAGAAAAATAAATAGTAAGTCCCCTCACTTCGATTTATTATTTTTGTTCCGTTCGAGCTTACTACGTATCCGGCACTCTGCATTGTCTTCTTAACACACACACACACATATATATATATATATATATATATATATATATATATATATATATATATATATATATATATATATATGTGTGTGTGTGTGTGTGTATCGTGATTCTCTTCCGAATCTACGAACTGCGTCCGAACCCGTCTGACTGCATGAAACCGCCACTTCCTGCACTGATGAAGACATAGGTCCGAAACAACGTTGTCTGTAAGAAAATACACCTTACTATTTAATTAAATGCATATTCATAGTAATTACCCCATTAACATAACAAAATGAAAGTGTCGAGCACTGTCTTAAATTATAAAAATCTGAGGTCGTTAAGCTATGGAAGCAAAACTTACACGCACGCGTGTTTAAGCACTATGTGATCTCGGAACGGTTGACCCCTGCCGCTGATTTAAAATGTATCTTAATTTTGGTAATGTATGTGGAGATTTCCGGTAACCTAATGGTTTAGGGCGCAGGATCGTGATTCTCTTCAGAATCTACGACCTGCGTTCGAACTCGAGTGACAGCTGAAACCACCACTTTCAGAACTGATGAGGACGTAAGTCCGAAACAACGTTGTCTGTAGGTAAACATTTAATAATAATATATATATATATATATATATATATATATTATACGGTACATGTATTATATTTGTTTCTAAAGATGTTAGTCAATTAACACTCTAGTGTTTATAAAAAGTTCTCAATAACAAGTAGTGTTGTTTTAGTATATTTTTTTTATATACAAACATTATTGGTTACATATGTGCATACATGTTTTCTTAAATAGAGAGTCAACTTCCTCAAGCCAGACCGAAAGAGAAATTAAAAAAAAAAATTCTTGTAATTTTTCTTTCGGTCTGAATAGGTTGACTATCTATTAGAGAGAACAATGTAAACATGTATGTACATATATAACCAATAATGTTTGTATCAATCAGTTCGACGGTTGCGTTTCGATCCCGGCTTGAGGCACTAACTGGTCTAGCCGCACCGATGAGATGTGAAACAGCGAAACAGTCTGTATGTGGATGACTATATATATATATATATATATATATATATATATATATATATATCATAATAGAATTAACGAAAAGTGAAATATCGTAAAGTAATCCATCGTGATAAAATTACATAAAATTACATAAAATTGATACAAATGTTATTACATCGAAAAGTTCAGATTCAAGGAGTTACACTTAAACCATGGTTTTTCAAAGATAAAACCCTTCTTGTCAGAGGATAAAATCTTTGAAAAACCATGGTTTAAGGATTAGTGTAACTCCTTGCATCTGAAATTTCTGATGTAATAAAATTTGTATCAATTCTATGTAATTTTATGCAATTTATATATATATATATATATATATATATATATATATATATATATATATATATATATATATATATATATATATATATGAGCTAGTAAGTTTTTGATTCAATAAATTATTTACAAGCAATTTTTTTAGAACTTATTTTTTTGTTCTTCGGAGATAAAAGCTCTCTTGATTTAAGTCCGTTTGAGATGTTGATCGGACGATCTAAAAGTCTTTTCTGGTCTCGCACGTTGGCTACGTGCTGGGGTAAGAAATAGTATGTTGACACTTTTTTGGATATCGTTATGTGTTTTAATATTATTTTTTCATCATCATCATCAACCGGTTTATTTGTTGAATCAGGCCACAATAAATCCTCTGATGAGGGTGGGGCATGATTGTCTAGTCTCGAAATCTAAGCCTTCTTCTCCACTTCTGTCTTTGGCAAGGCTTGATAGAATCCATACCCATGACCTTCCTATCACGTTTGACTACGTCCTCCCAAGTCAACTTGAGTCTGCCAGTGGTGATTTTCTCTGTTGGCACATTCAACTGTCGGACTTTAGCAATCCAGCCATCTCTACGCTCAATGTGACCCAACCAACGCAGTCTGTTCTTACGCATGATGTCCGCAAGGCTTTTCAAGTCGACCTGTGAGAGCAGGGATTCAAGAGAAACGTACTGTTCAGGCCTCACCAAACAGATCCATCTGACCATTGCCCTGTCATTACGGTGCAGCTTCCTTAGTATGCCAGCAGAGACAGCCCAAGTTTCTGAGCCATACAACAGCACACTGCTGACACATGAGGAGTATACACACCCTCTCGTAGTTGTTGGCAGGTGTTTGTTTGTCAGGATTGGTAGCAGCTCTCTAAACTTTTTCCAGGCCCACGTGCAACGTGGAGCTACCGCGAGTTCACAGCCTCCACCTGATGACAGCACATCTCCAAGATAACAAAAGTCTGTCACTACTTCCAGCTTGTTGTCACCAGTATCCATCTCCGTCAGTGGTCTGTCATCTATTGGTCTTGCCGTGTCGGTGCAACGAAAGCACTTAAAGTGAGGATCTACTTTGAGAGAGCCCTTTATGCCACTGCACCATTTGTGGACCCAACCTGAACAGTGAGTGCAGATGATTGAGTTGCTACCAGTTTCTTTCAGACATACAGCACACGGGTATTTTCCTGTTTTCTGTAGTAAGCTGAGGTTTAGACCTGCGATCATGACCTTAGTTTTACCCATGTTGACTCTGAGACCTTTCTCCTCCATGCTACTCTTTCATCTATCCAGACGTTCCTTGAGTGACTGAAGTGAAGTATCAATGATCGCTAGGTCATCTGCATATAGCAGCTCCCACGGGCAGCCAGTATGGAATTCCAGTGATAGAGCCTCGAGTACAATGATGAATAGAATGGAACTTAAGACACATCCCTGATGGACGCCTACTCTAACCTCAAATTCATCGCTGTAGCTGTTACCGACTCGTACCCGACTACGTACATTGGTTAACATAGACGTTATCACCTGAACCAACCACCCAGTAACACCCAGCTTTCGCAGGCCCCACCAGATGACCCTTCTGGGGACACGGTCAAAAGCTTTCTCCAAATCTACAAATGACATGTACAGTGGTTTGTTTGCTGCTAGATGTTTATCCATGACTTGGCGTATGATCAAAATTGCATCTGTGGTGCTCCTACCGGGCATGAAGCCAAATTGCATATCAGCAATCTGTATTTGTTGTATGATCAGCTGTTCAACAACTCTTTCCAGGACTTTCATGACCTGATCAATGAGCTTGAGTCCACGGTAGTTACCTCTGTTTAATGCATCGCCTTTACCTTTGTACAGACTTACTATAATGCTGTCTTCCATTTTTAAAGACAAAAACGATTATTTGAAGCCACGCAAACTTGCACCTGCCATCAAAAAGTTTTTTCTTTAAAGTTTGATACAAACTATTCAATAGAGTAAAGAATTGTTCCAAATCTAATTTTGAGTTTATATTAAGTAATACGTTTAGTTTATATTAATACAGTTTTAAAAGGATCGGTGCGCGCGCTTGAGGTTCAATAAAATTTATTGCTTGATAAAATGCAAAACTTTTCTGTATTTTGCTTTCTTCTTCTCCTTCTTCTTATTATTATTATCATGATTATTATCATTATTATTATTATTATTATTATTATTATTATTATTATTATTATTATTATTATTATTATTAGCATCATAATACTCAGTAAGAGTTTTCACTTAAGTCACTATCAGTGATTTCTCACTGACAATAACCAGTTGTGTTTCCTTAAAGTCAGAGTAATAACAACTATTTTCATATTTCCAGCTTTCCACATACTTTTAATCAAGTATCACAAATTATTGTTCGTTATCGCAACCGCAATTTACCAAAGATTTATCGCTAGCACTGGTCGTGGAATGTGAATGACAATAAGTCTCACCAAATTTCCAGTACTCTCACATCTTTCTAGTGGAGGATCGGTTGGTGCCCCCCTTCTCGGTCGTTCCATCCTACATGACCTTTCACAACAATTTGGCATTGCATATTGTTCTATTATACTTCTTTGTCTTGTCTTCTTCTTCTTTATTTTTATTTTTCTTCTTCTCTTTATATTATAATTAATATTGTCTTGGTTCTTCTAGTTGAAGATCTTCCCGAATAAATTAATCCCGTCTATTCTTTTAAGCGACTCTACGGCGAATAAGAAGCCAACAGAAAAAGATGAATAAAAAAATGCGAAGCTGTTTCTAACAGATGTTTGTTTGGGAACGGACAAAACGGGGAAAAAGGTTCCGGATGTCCGGCTTTCAGATTCTCGGACTTTGCCATTAAGCTGGCGGATTCCAATAGAATAAACAACAGCAGTAAGAACGACGGAAAGAAAAAATGCCACGTTGGAACATAAGTCCAATGGTATTAATTATTTTTGTATAAAAATCTTCGACCACGTTATGAGCGAAATGAACCATATAGCTTCACAAGGGATATATATATATATATATATATATATATATATATATATATATATATAGAGAGAGAGAGAGAGAGAGAGAGAGAGAGAGAGGAGGGGGTAATGCAGCATCAGTGCAGTTCAAACGAGAGAAAATGTATATTTAAAGATGTGAGGCTACCAACATTTGTAAAAACACTTTTTTCAACCATTTTTTTTTATTTTATTATCTTATCATTTCATAATTTTGTGATTTAATAACGCGTTTCAAGCCTCGTACGCTAATATATCTGAAGAGGGTCGCTTGAAACGCGTTATAAAATCACAAAATTATAAAATTATAAAATAATGAAATAACAAACAATGGTTGAAAAAAGTTTTTTTTTACATATGTTCGTAGCCTTACCTCTTCATATATATATATATATATATATATATATATATATATATATATATATATATATATATATATATATAGGTATGTGGAAACAGGGTTTTGCACATACTTTCTATTCTTTATATATACCGACCTTTTCAAAGTGAATGTTCGATGATTTTAAACATGTAACACAGCATATATATAAAAAACAACATTTTGCTACATTCCAAAGCCTCTTATTTTATGCATCTTACTAAGAATTTTTTCAAAACAAAAAAAATTGTTACAATTGTTTTTTTTATTGCATCGCTATGTATCTTTATTCGGATTTAGACTTTCTGGTATTTTGATGAGTACATGCTTGGGAGAAGTCTTCAGTTATTCGCAATTCTTCGTATCGCTCGCACTGAGGATTGAACCTTTAACCTTCAGATGATTATCACTTAGAACTGAATTTCACTTATAACGATATCCACTGCGCCATGGGTCCTGACGGAATGACACCATGCTACTCCCGTGCATTAAATAAAGTGTGCTGTTCGAAATTCTGTCCAGATTCCCGAGTTCGACAGAAATATTCCAGAATTCAAAAAGATACACCCGAAGAAGGCTGGAGGTTACAGCGGCCGGAACGTTGTAATTTTTAGACTCAAGATGAAAACTTTTTGAAGCTATTTAAATTCAATCATTTTATAAATGGTGGTTAAAGAAAAATGCATTAAAAACAATTAGTTATAATAGTTTAACAAGGAAATCAGTTAATTGCGAATCGACATCGTAATAATTAGATTTAAACTTTTAAAATCCGACGTAAAAAAATAGTTATCTGGTAAAAGAAACAAAAACAAATGGCGTCGTTTAAAAGAAAAGCAAAACAAAACCGAAAGTGAACAGACTGCCGGGTAATGTCGGGTATGTACAACAGAAGTAGACCGGAAATTAGAGCAGTCGAAACGTAGTCATGATAACACTCAAGATGAGAACAGTAGTCTGAATAATCGAAATTATAAAAATTATAAATCCTCATCTAAAAAAATCAGAAACACAATATCTTTCTGGAAAGAATATAATTGTCTCGGTAACTGTTTGTATTATAAAACATATATAAACAAGGAAAGTGCATATATATATATATATATATATATATATATATATATATATATAACTTCTTTGTAATGTAGCAGGAAAAATCCCAACAGAGTGCTCGATTAATTAAGAATTAAAGTCAAAAATTAAAAATTAAGTGCGTAATATTTATTTATTTTGGTACAGAAAAATGAGTACAACATTCGTACTGTCGGTTTCAAGCACGGAAGGACTTAGCCATCCGGCAACAGAAGCTGAAGAAAGCCGGATGGCTAAGCACTTCCGTGCTTAAAACCGACGGTACGAATGTTGTGCTAATTTTTCTGTACCAAAATATATATATATATATATATATATATATATATATATATATATATATATATATTCAATTCTGTTCAGGGAACTATATCACATATTAGCTTAGGTAGAAACCGTATTTTTATTTCATCAGAGTACTCTCTACTAGTGTATCGAATATATATTTACGAATATTAACATCAACAGACACATGTTTCTTCGTTTGAAGACTCATCAGTGTGGCTTCATCCAATCAACTTATAAAAGTCGAGGCTCGTACTTTGGACTCTCGGTTCCCACTGACTTTTAAAGTTGAACGTATTGGGAAATATTGGGAGCCGTTTTTTGAGTGGAAATGTTTAGAAGCAAAAAGGGTCAGAGAGTGACACCTGGCGGAAGGAAAGTGAGTACCGTGATTGCCGGTGAGACTTCTCTCGTCCTCGAAACTGGCAAGATCCAACGAGGAACGACGATTTTGGTTTCTGTCCCCATTTTTGTAACAGCCCGTGTCAGGCGGCTGACGTAGTCACATCTATATATCAATTAATGTATATATCAATTAATCCTATGTATTTCTATCTCTTATTCTCTCACTCACGCATGCGAAGTCGGTCTGTTTTCCTATTCTGTGATTAAGAGAAAACTTGTATAAACTGAACATTGACGCCCGGGTAGTTGTGTATCAACTATCGAAAATCAGTCTGTGCTCACAACGATGATTTCGCCCAGTTATTTCTTTTTTCTCTCCGGGTTTGTAGTCATTTTATTCCTTACTTTCTATTCCTGTTACATTATACTTTCATCTCTGTAAATTTAACTGACTTCCGTTTTGCACGGATCACCGGAAGTACACAGACGTATCTATTTTCAAGCAAATAAATAACTAATTACAGCAACCATATTTTTAAGATAATCGGTAGTATTTAAGATATTTTTAGAAAATACTTTTATATATAATTATAAACACTATTTTATAATTAATAAAATTAGATATCATATTAAGTACTGACTCCTTTAATTACATTTTTTTTCGACGTAGACAATTGAAGTTTCTAACACTTCGATAATCCTCGATGCTTTTTTAATTGCATTAAAATATTATATTTAGTCAATATTTTGTTATTTAATACTAATTTTATTGCAAATATACTAAATTCACAATCTGTTTATCTTATGAGGAAAAAAAGAGAAACTTGTGCGTATCATTTTCCATTTACTACGATTGTTTATTTATTTTAAAACAATTTTCTTTAAATTTCGGGTTTATCTTCCTACGTTAATAAACCCATCTGCCAAGGTCGTACTAGTATTCGATTCTAATCTAAGATACTGCGGATGTTTGTTCTGTATCTCTTAATTAATTTCAAATTATATTTCAATATTATAATGTGTAGGTTTTGATCAATTAAATATACTGCTAGTTATTCTGTTAGATCACATATTATAACCTTGACATTGGTGCCGATCTATCCAATTACATTATTCCCCTGAAATCATATAACATTTACTCTAATTTGTATTTATTTAATCTATCTATCAAATTCTTCATATACATTGTTAATGTTACAATAACTTTTTTATATTTTTATATATGGTTCATAATCGCTATTCTCATTTCCGTTTTTTAATCTGTAATCAGTAACTAAACATCTCACCAATATATATATATATATATATATATATATATATATATATATATATATATATATATATATGTGTGTGTGGGGGGGGGTGTTTGTTTGTTTGTGTCTGTGTGTGTGCAAAATAAAAATGGAATTGAGGATAAGCGAATCAACAACTAACAAAAGTATTAACTCAAACACATAAAAGCTCTACCAAAATATTTCAGTTGCTAGAAAGCAACCATCATTGTTCTTACTTCCAACCGATGATGGCTGTTTCCTAGCAACTTAAATATCTTGGTAGAGCTTTTAAATTTTTTTGTCTGAAACATTGTTTCTATTTTTTCTCATATATATATATATATATATATATATATATATATATATATATATATATATATATAAGCAGACATATTTTGTTGAGCTTTCAGTTTAAAACTCTTAACTAAAAATTCACCATGCATCTAGAAATGCTCAAGGTTTAATATGCAGATACAGATACACACCGTCTGTAATGTACATATATATATATATATATATATATATATATATATATATACATATATATATATATATATATATATATATATATATATATATATATATATATATATAAAGGAGATTGTAGTTTGCTTGAAGCATTGCTGGTAAATATAAGTGTAGGTTTGTAATCCGAGGCTGAAGCTCGGATTACAAACCTACACTTATATATATATATATATATATATATATATATATATATATATATATATATATATATATATATATATATATATATATATAGGTTAATCGGAAATTCAATGGTGTTACTTCAGGATTATGTTTTATATCTGTACCTAGGTTCGGACATCATTTGTTTTCGGGTTATACGCAATTTAAACAAAAGATGTGTGTTATGGTGCACTGTTGTTTCTACACTGTCCCTATGTCAAGATCAAAAATGAAATAACTATTGGCCTGGTGTTTCCACGTACACAAACAAATCAATGCAAAAATGACATCAAACAAATATGAAGGCCGTGTGAGTCGGAAGAAAGATCTGAACGTTATGATTGGCAGGGAATACTATGGTAGCTAACATAGGAGACTTGGTCGCTACTCACCGAACTCTTGGCCTTTTGGCTAAGATCAAAGTGTAGTATATGTTCCGATGGATACTACACCCCATAGACTGGTATTGTCTTGGCCTTCGGGGCTTGATTTACGCCGGTATATGGGTCTTTCCTGTGCAGTTCTAGGAGGTCAACCCTCCCAGGCTTCACCTCCCCTCTTTGGGGAGGAGTAAGATTATTGCTTACTGCCTGAGGCGTCCCTACCGGGGAATGCCGACGGGGCTGCCCAGGCAATTTTTAAACCCCACTTTCCTGACCCGATCTGTGGTCACATCTTACTTGTGGGAGTAAGATAAAAACTGGCCTTGTGCTTAACTCCTGGAGAGGAGTAAATAAATACTCACCGAATGTTGGTCGTTATTAATTCAGGTAGCATTGTACAGCAGACTAAATGCATGTCGATAAATATGCAATATAAATCAAAGATAAAGCATAGAAAGAAATGAACCACAAAGTATCATTAGACTAATAATGGTATTCTATTACAAAACCACGCTGCATAAAGAGAGGCACATTTACACACCTGGTACTACCAGATCAGACTGTCTGAAGGTATTGGCTTCCTGAATAAAAATACACCAAACATAGATGTTATTATTTTTTGTTTTTTATTTCAGTTTCCTTTGCAAAACTCAGTCATGATCCGCAAAGCCAAAAACAAAAACAAGTTTTCTCTAGGGAAAACAAACAAACACCATGCATACATGCTAAAACATATTAAAACCTTAAAGCATAAAACCTTTTACTAAAATGAACGGACTCGGCATTATATAACCCGAAAAGGGTTGATATGCCGTAAAACATAACAACCAATCAAACCAAATACTATGAATAAATAAATACTTAAGATATAAATAACTAGAAGAAAAAACAAGCTTTTACCAAAATGACCGTATTCGGCATTAACTAACCCGAAAAAGGATTGATATGCCGTAAAATAAAACAATATAAACAAAGGAAACACTATCAATAAATACTTGAACATATATAAAGAGCTTGAAGCATGCACATTTTTAGCAAAATTATCTGATTCGGTATTAAATAACCCGAAATGGGTTGATATGCCGTAAAACACACAAGCAATATACAATAATCACAAACTTATGCTATCGATTTTCAAAACACCCTATCCATATAATGTTATACTTAGATATATATACAACACGAAACATGGGAGAATATGTATCGCCCAAGTAAGATATAGTGTAATTAATACATTTTGTAAACAATAAACACATATTAAATTCATTCTCTGCGTTACACGTGTGTCTATTTCATCTCTTCATTATTTTGTGTTTTGTTTTTAAGTTACCATAGAAACTGCGCATTTATTCTTCCGTTTTCCCTCATTTCGTTTTCGCGTTGTTATTTTTGGTTTCATTTAAATTTTAAAACTGGTTAAAATGATCAATAAATTATACGTTGAAAAACATTACTTGTTTTCTAATTTCCACAGATTAGATAAACCATTTTTTTAAATGAGATACACGCCATTATAATTTAACACATCACGAACGCACACACGAACCAACACAACTATATATATATATATATATATATATATATATATATATATATATATATATATATATATATATATATATGGGTAGATAAAAGGATAAAACAATCCAACGGGATGAAATTAAAAATGGAACAGTGGAAGACCCATGAGCTCAATGTTTCGCCCGATGTGATGTGGGCTTTTTCAAGAGCAGATGAAAAGTGTGCTAAAAATGATAAAAGACGGGAAGGTCATATAATTGGGGAATATATATAGTGGTAGGGTTTGAATGGAGGGAAATATATGCAAATATGTAAAGTGTCAGAAATAAGTGTGCAAAATGTCAACATATAATTATACATACATATTTTTTTATTATTATTTAAAATACATATATGTATGCATTAATACACCTGCAATTTCAAATGTACATAGTAATATAAAAAAGAAGGAGACACTAAAGAGAAGGTTAGGGGGCATTTTTAGCACACTTTTCATCTGCTCTTGAAAAAGGCCACATCACATCGGGCGAAACGTTGAGCTTATGGGTCTTCCACTGACCCATATATATATATATATATATATATATATATATATATATATATATATATATATATATATAAAGAGGTGTACTAAAAGCGAACTTTTAGGAGAGGTAAAACCTATTGTGAAGAGTATACAGCTCAATATCCGCATATTAGTTTTTGCATTTTCATTTTAAGCCGGCTTTCTAAACGGGCTAGCTTTAAACATTTTCGCTGCCTTTTTTCCCACTTTAAAACACTTTCCATTGTTATCTCTGCCCAGGAAGTACTTTTAATGGCGACTATTTTCCACCTCAATCTTCTCTGAGCCTACCTGCTTCCACGAACGTACCTCTTATTGGACTTTTTACCCTTTTGGATTTTCTATTTTCGCCGTACCTGAAGTTGTGGCATCTTGGATTTTAACTTTGAATCCTCTCTCATTATTTATTGTGCCGTTAATGACCCACCTATCTACACCTTATTCTCTCCGCTGGACTTTTCAACACCGGACTTTTTAGCAATCGGACATTTGCTTGCATTCGGGCAGAGTTTTTCCCTGCGTTTTCTTTCCCTACAACTTTTTTTTCTTTTTTTCAAATTTTAAATCTTGGCGATTGCCAACTTATCTATCCCAGCAACTTCCTCTGATGATAAGATTTTGATCTTTGAAAAGCCTGGCTTAAGGAAAATTTAACTTGAATAAATTGCCTTTTTGCGGAATATACCTTGTTCTGAGCATTTGAATTGAATTTTGATTTGGCTTTTGCTTCTCTAATTCCTTTCAATTCGTCTTCATATATATATATATATATATATATATATATATATATATATATATATATATATATATATATATATATATATATATATATGGAGATAGATAGATAGATAGATAGATGAGTTTTTCTATGGGTGTACTTACTTCGCTCCCACAAGGCCGGACGTTTCGTAGACAAGGCCAGCGCATAAGAGGTGGTGCAATCTGGCCTCTTAAAATTACTTGAGCATCCACGTCGGCATTCGCCGGTGATAGTGCCTCAGACAAAAAGCTTTAAACACTCCTTCCCAAAACAAGAAGGCGCGGCTTGCGAGAGTGTACCTGTTAGAGCTGAACAGAACAAATAACGCAGCAGCACAGAAAAGAATCCCACCGCCGTCACAATGGCCTAGTCTCTGTCGGACTGCTTGTCGATGAATATATGAATTATACAAATTATATGAATTATATAAGTTACATGAATTATATAACTTATATGAAGTATATAAGTTATATGAATTATGTAACTTATATGAAGTATATAAGTTATATGCATTATAAAATTTATCAAGCAAATTTGTTCACGAATAACTAGCTTAGAATTTTCCATCCGAACATTAATTCCACACCTGCAAAATAAAATGTAAATCCAATAACTCATCTCCGGACTTCCATTGGCCTGAAGGTAAAAGTAGCCCACCTACTGAGCTTGGCATGAGCAGATTAAAAGCTTGTTTAAATATGTTTTAGACGCTGTATGTCATGTTTCCGAAATGGAACGGCACGCAACATCGTTGCAGTACGAGATTGATGAGAGTTGTTACGAAATGATTCAAAGAAAACCAAGGATCTGGGAACATTTTTAATATTCATATGTAGCCGCAGTTTTTACATTTCTCTACGTCCAATGGTTATCTTTTGTAGCAGTTGTGTTGTAGGTTTTGAATTCATTTCGTCATATTAAATGTGTTACTACGCAAGGGATTGTTTATTAAAAGTGTTGTACAGGGAAACATGTTCTGAAATCAACAATAATAGTCATCCACTATTTAATACCGTTCCAGAAATTGTTAAACCCCTCAAACGATCGCTTACCTGATACGTGCTAGGATATAGTACAGCTATTACATCTGGAGATATGCCGTCCAGAACACTTATTTCTTGCATGTATATAGTTGAAAGTCGACTTCGTAATCTAGTGAGGGTTTATCTCTACCGTTTTTACAGCTTCTTTCTCACAGAAGAGATGTTGTATGTATTTATCTATTCTATCGTTGTTTTCATGGAAAAATTAGATTCTATTTCTGGTATTTTCGTTGGAAAACTTTCACAGCATAAATTCATCTTCCTACCACAACTGAAAAAAAATGTCTTTTCTATCCCTGTGTGCTTAACATCAAATTGAATTTTCCTGAACAGAGTTTTTTTTTCCCAAACATTCCTATATTTGAAAATGTTTCCACGGGAGTGCTTCTCTGTGGACTACAACATGCTAATCTTAAAGTCCAATGCCAAATAATACTTGTCACAAATCACGCCCATAAGCCATCACATTTAATTAACTTCATTCATTATTTTTAATCCTCTTATAATATATATCTTCATTCAACTTTCTACTTATCTATCTCATTAACCTTTATCCCGGAGTCGCTTTTGGCCTTAATAATAGTGAAGCATTAGTGAATAAAAAATTAAAAGATTAGTAAAAGACGAATTGTGTTAGTGAGATTTATCTAACGTCGATGATAATATATCTAATCTCCGGCCTTCTTCCGGTCCAAAGGTCCAAATAGCCATCTACAGCAATCCATAGGAACAATCATTGTAAGAATGTAAGGTATTTCCGTATTATTTAAACACTAAAGACGAATTGCGAAAGTGAGATCGATATACACGGTCTAATAATTAATTAATTAACCTTTTTGTTTGTGTTTGTAGCGAAATATTTAATTTCTCTTTTTTTTTTCTCTTTGCAGGTGAGTTCTCGCAAGAACCTTTTAGACTTTCGGTAAGAATATCATTAATTTCATTGTATTAAATATGACAACTGTGTGCATGTTTGGGTGTTTGTACCCACGTTCGTGAATTTCTCGGTTGTGTAGATACGGATTTGAAATCCACTTTATAGATACAACTTGATGAACAACACTAAGTGAAAAAAGGGTGTTATTCCGGATCGACTCGGACTTCTTCACAGAGCCGACACGGATCGTGTCTCAGAATGGTGTGGTCTGCATTTAGTCGTCCTTTTGGGGTGTAGCAATTTGTAAAAAAAAACCTGTAATATTCCAAATTTTACACCCGAGTCTCAGAGTATTGATTTATCGTCCTCCCACAAGGTAAGATATGAGACAAGGTCGGGAAAGTGGGATTAGATAAGCCAGTGCGCGAGAGGTGAGCACTCTGGCCATTTAAAAATTGCCTGGGCAGCCCAGTCGGCATTCCCCTGTAGGGGCGCCTCAGGCGATTAGCAATAATCTAACCCCTTCTCAAAGGGTGAGGAGGCAACGTCTGGGAGGGTGGACCTCCTAGAACTGCACAGGACAGCGTGTAGTATCCATCGGAACAAATACTACACTATCAAATAAATAATTAGACATTCGCAGGAGATACGTGGTTATTCTCACTTCGTTGAGTTGTGGTTCCGCGTCGTATACGACCTTGATTCCCACACGTAGAGACGACGAGAGGGTCACGGATCCTGATGTCGACCCCTTCTGTATTATCAGCCGAGTAGCTCTAACACGACTATATTTACACTGCCCCTACCCCGGTGAGAAATTGTTGGAATTCAGAGGGAAAATGATGCAGGCGAGGTGTCTGCGGTGACTAGGATGAAGTCTGCTCACTTCTATCAAAATCACTAGGATCGACTTCAGGGAATTCAACCTGCATAAAGTAAGCGAGCTGTTTAGTGCTTCTGTTAGGTATTGGGCGACTATATCTCCTAGTAGATAAAATAGTAAGTTTAGAATAACAGGGCATGGACACCGAATGGCACAGCTTCAACTTGATCATTCTGAGGTAGATATTCATAAGGTGTGGGAATATAATAAAACGGATATGACGTTACATGGCTCAAAGAGGGGGGGGGTGATAGAAAAAAGAGAGTCCGGCTTGGAATATATAATTAATCAGTTATTTCGATCGTTCTCTCTCTCTCTCTCTCTCTTTCCTTCTCTCTCTCTCTCTCTCTCTGTTTCCATCGCAGTGATTTGAAACAAAGAGCAAGTTGAATAAATATCCGCTATTTTCCATAGGTATTGGTTATAGTTAGTCCTTTATGAAGTCATAAACGATGCTTATTTACCGATTTGCGTTTCATCAGTCTTGGAGGATCGCAGAGAAGCGAACACAAGGAAAATATAAAGTGACCAAAAGTAGGAGTATGATTTCTGAACTTTGATGTTTCTGTAAAGAGTACGGCGTCATGATTTTCGGCACAAATGACATAAGATTGAAACGCAACTCTGAGATTTTGAGACTTTCAATTCCTCGTTTCGCCTTTGTTTTCCTTACGTTTTTAAATGCTGTTGGAATTCGTCTGTCTCAGGATACAATAGAGTTCTGCGCCTCAGAACAGTCCGTTGCCGAATTGCAGCCCGTTCTGTGATTGTGCAAGACTATCCTGGATCGGCAGACTCTTATATAGTTGCTACATAGGTCAATGGTGTCTGGTTGTAAAGGGTCTGTTGCAACCCTCTGTCGTCTGTGCTCTCTTATCTTCCTCTACTGCTGGTCTCTCCTCCTCTCGACCCTCCCCTTAGAGCATGCCTTTACAGCTAAACATTATAACGCATTGTAATCCGTGCAATCTACTCCGTGTTATGGCTAGAAGTCAATACTGACCTCAGAATCTTTTTTTCTAGATGTTCACTGAAACAGATTAAAACAAATATGTTAGAAAATTATGATGAGTTGATATAGTATATTTACTTATAATGTTCTGTCGGCATTTGGTTAAAGTAATGAAATTAGAAGTAAGCGTTTGGGCAAGGAAACGCTCACAGAATATTAAACCTCTGGTTTCTTCCTGTTAAACATTCACATAAAGAATTCACCTACCTACCACATCCAGAAAGAAGGGTTGTTTTTCTATCAAAAACATGTCTAAATGAAGATGGTTACTTTGTATTTAAAAAGACTTTCATTTCGTGAAAAAGATCGTGAATTTAGTTAACTAAACGATTTTTACTTTTCAAACTTTAGATCCCTTACGGCGTTAGGTTGATAGCATTTATTTATAATGCTGTTAGCACGTAACCTTTCGGATTATTTGTTGTTGTCATAAATTATCCCTTTTTCATCACACGGCATTATTCTTTTAAAACTATTTCTATTTCATTTACTACATGAAGAAGAGAACGTACGAGCATTTATTTACAGCGTTTAAATCATGTGGAACAGATTTGTTTAGAGTTTTTAAGCGTTTATAGTCTATAATATTAGAAGTCGTACTAGTAACATAATAGTATCCACATGAATCGGAACCAATCCATAGAAGATATTGCCAAGTCTGCTGCAAAGAAGGTAGGCTCCCTCTATCGGGCTAGGAAACGTTTCATACCTGGTCGTATCCTATATCTCTACAAGGCCAGCATTCACCCATTCATTGAGTATCCTTGCCACATATTGGCTAGTGAACAAACCACAATTCTCTCCCTTGTAGACAGGGACCCATATAAGCATTTCACCTAATAGATCTCACACTGTCTACAAAGCTCTAACCCCTGTCCCATCGTCGCAATGTTGCATACCTATGCTTTTTAACAACTACTTCAACGGAATGTGCTCCGACGAACTTGCTGTACTTGTGCCTCGCTCAACGTAAATATCCCAGACTAAACTCGTAAAGCAGCAACATCCCACTAATTTACCGTAGAGATCCCCAGATGCCAAGGAGCTGTCTACTTTAATTGCATCTTTCCTCGAACCGCTCACCTTTGGAATTTTCTCCCTGCTCCCTGTTTTCCCGACGGTACCAACATGCAGAAATTTAAATGTTATGTGAACTAACATCTATTTACACGAAACATAAATTATGATACGTATATAAACTCGGCCCCTTGCGTCTCTGAGACAATATGCCTTGAGGTGAATAACAGTTTTCAAAAAACATTTACTACTCTTATGAGTAAACCATACTGCTAAGTTTCTCCATGAACATTTGCTACAATTCTAACAAATATTTTAGAAGACTAAAAGTGTTTATTGCGCTCAGTAGTAGTTGTAGTAGTAGTGGTAGTAGTAGTCAGGGTATTAAATATATAGCATAGCCGATATCTCAAAAGTGTTTGCTGCTAAATTCTTTTACTTTCTATTTCATATATCATTACAAACTGCGTTCTACAGATGATTCCGAATCCTTTAAATTATTGACAATAGTCCTAAACAAGCCCCTGAATATGAGCGCCACCGGTATTTATTATTTAGGAACGTGTCTTCATTGCGGAATGTATTGAATAATCTTCTTGTAGTGCAAGTTCATATCCCAAATGCCACATGCATTTTTCCGAAGTTAGATACTTATAAAAGAAAAAGACTGATAATGTTACATATGCTATAATACTTTTTAAACATAGGTTCAGATAAATTTTTACCGAGATTAAACTCGTATATAAACGTCACATTTGTTTCACTTACAATGTTACATACTACGGTAAAAGTTATTATACTTTTTAACATGTGTGTAGATACATTTTTAATGACGTTAAATTCGTGTAAAAATGTTGCACTTCTTTCACGGGTAGTTTTAGATGAATACTGTTTTATATGGTATCATATTTTTGAATATGCGTGTAGATACATTTTACCGAGGTTAAATCTGTATAAAAATGGCACACTTCTTTCACGAATAGTGTTACATGCTTTATATTTTATGTTATCATACTTTTGAACATACGTGTGTATACATTTTACCGAGGTTAAATCCGTATAAGAATGTCACACTTCTTTCATAGATAGTGTTACATGCATAATATGTTATGTTATCATACTTTTGAACATTCGTGTAAATACATTTTACCGAGTTTAAATCCGTATAAAAATGTCACACTTCTTTCATAGATAGTGTTACATACTACAGAGTATGTTATCATATTTTTGAACATAAGTGTAGATTTTAATGATTTAACTCGATAATAACTTGAGGGTATCATGTACTCAACCCGAGATCACTGAGTTCGGGTTTGCATGTTAAAAATATAGCTGCGATTACTTTATTTTAGCATTTTGATCCGATTTTGTGGCTTGGGGTAAAATGTGAATTCGTCTTTGCAAGTTTTCATTTAAGTCCCCGGGAGATCATCACACTCATTGAACACGTAGCGATAGTTTCTTTTTTTCTTTTTTTGAAGCAAGTATTTAACTTTTAAAATTAAAGCAGCCAGTCGATTACTTTGGACGAGCACGATGTCGTTAGACGAGGTTACTCGCTGAGTTGCCACGATGTGCATCTCATATATTGTTATTAGTATTCGTTCACCCATGACCTGAATTACATGACATCGAAACAATAGCGCCAACAAAACAAAGGGGAGATAACCCCTACCATCATATACTCATTATGAAATGTAAGATTTTCTAAAATGGTCATATCAGTAAATAACATAAAATACTAGCTGGACAGGTCTTCCGGCGTTTCCCGGGAAAATTAAGGACACAAAGAACCACAATCCCTAGAAGTAAATTGATCGCAAAAGACTAAAAGGATTATTTTCACCCCAAAACACTAAGCATTTATCCACGATATGAAAATATTTGTAAGTTTTTGGTGGAGTGTACTTATTGACTTGTTTACTTGGCCGCAGTATGTGTGTATGTATTGTGGCATCATTTGACAATGTAAAAAATAAAGTGTACTAATAAACCGAAATGCCTTATGGCAGAATAAAATTTCGTGATAAAATTAATATCTGCAAGTACTTTTAAACTTGTTTGCTTGGCTGCGATGTGTGTGTGTGTGTGTGTGTGTTTGTGAGTGTGCGTGTATGTGTGTGTAGGATTGGGTCTTTGTTTTCAATTTACAATAAAAAGTTGGATCAAGACCCCCGAGAGTGAATTACCTTCTCATTTTTAACTCAAAATAACTAAAACAAATGCGTGCATATAACTCTGTGTAATAATATAATGAAAACAATCGTCGAATCAGAAAACAATAAGTACGAATAGTTAATTAATGTGATGTCTTTTTGTAGAAAAATATGCAAATTAGGTAACCTTAGTAGGTCGACTGCATACGAATTCATGTATATAAGAAAGCTGCTGTTATTCCACTGTGAATATGAATTTGGCGTTTTAATCTCACTGTGAGTGCGATAAATTGTCTAACTTTGTTAATAAAGAGTACGTAACATTGGATTTGATTTTAATATAACATATATGAATTCACAGTAGGGATGTTGAAACAATATCAATGTCATGTAGGTATGGCCGACTTGTTCGATAGAGGAAACGAGTGGAAGGAGTATGAAAAGAACTTTGAGGTGCTTATATAATACAAACGATTACAAGTTAAAGATATAAAAGTAGAGCGCCCTGACAAAGGTTTTGATGAATAATAAATATCTGCCACATATATGTCGGCGGGTGATACTTCGAAGAAATATAAAATATTAAAATGTCCGACAAAAATTCATTTCAGGCGTCTAAAATAAGTATTTGTTTTACGTCCTCATAGTAGTTCCCCGACTCCGTTAGGGGGTTCGTAGGTAGGAATCATCGATCCAGTATTTATGTCTGCTGATAAAAAAAAAGTTACTTGCTTTTTTTTTCTTTTTTTACGAAACACTAATTGAGTACGGCAAGCATGAAAACACAAGCCGAGCTTTATTGCAATCGTACAGAAGCTGGGGAATGGTAGGTCGGGTAACGTTAATCTTAGTGTTTTATATTTCGGGGGATTTTACTCACTTGTTTTAGTGGACGTTAATAACAAATCATTGCCGAGCCAACAGTGTTGCTTGAATGCGAATATAATGTAATAGTTACTGTATAATATAACCAATAATTAGTTAAGAATATAAAAGGAATGTGTTGAAAACCGGAAGTTTCTCTAGATTAACAATATACCAATTTCAGATGCCCATCAACTTTTTGTACACTTGACGAAAACCAAGGATAAAATATACTAAGGATAGAGAAGAGAGACAGTTGATAGAACTTATCGAGACATATTATATCCCTTTATTTCTATATCGTGTGCTTTTTGAATGAGCTAACTTTTATGGTGATCTAGTGTATTTCTCGACACTATTGATAGTGATAAAAGTTGAAAAAGAGTCGCTGGAACCAAGCCATTAGACGTCTCTGGGAACACGTTCCTTTTCTACTTTTTGTAAATACATACTCTCGTTAGCTTTACCTCATCGTTGTTTTATTTGTTTTCGGCCTTTTAAATTTACAACAAAGTCAACCCTGTAAATATATAAAGTTACAAATGAATTAAAATATACCACGGAATTTTGTTTTTGTTTTACTGGAGAATTGTATAATCACGACCTTGGTCATGGGTAATAAACACCCAATAGATGACAGCAACATTGAAAGCACGAGACAGACTCTGAGTGCACAACTGCTGATACGAGAACGAAGAATCGGTTCATAAGGGAAACTCTACTATTTAAACCATTACTGCTTTTTCCATTTAAACACATCAACACCACCATCATCATCTAGTCGTGGCTGTTTCACGGATTGTCCCAACCCTCTCATGCCATCTCATTATATCCTCCATCAGACTTGGTAGAACGTAGTAGGGGGCATTATGAGTCTACGGATAGTTGCTGTATGTAGCTTCTGTACGTTTCTCTCCACTGAATACCTGTTTTGTAATCTACAAATAAAGATTGCTGATGATGTCACCCTTAGCCATCTAGCAAATCTGGTTCGCTGATATCTGGCTTGGTCTCTCCTAGGGTACTGTCTTTAGGAGATATTAAGAGCAACTTTTGGAATTCCGGTGTTTAGTCCATCAATTTTTTCTCCGATCCTTTGGTTAAAGTCCGGGTGCTACTTCCATATACATGAACTGATGAAATAGTGCTTTCAAAAAAGTCGCTTTTGATCTTGGTATGAAGATTTGACTTCTAGGTCGCTTTCATCTTGTCCAGTCCAGCACAAGAAGTGTTATATGTTTCTCAGTATCTGTTTACATTTGAAATTTGCAACAGATTACAGAAAGACAATAGTGAAAAAGCATTATTTTATATTTTTAAAATAGAAACAAAACACGCGAGAATTGTTACAAAATGTAATGGATTGTATTTAGAAATACACATTAAAAAAACAGATCGAGACATCACACTGCAACACGAACTAAAAGTTCTCGAGACTTATAGAAAACTGCAAATTATCAGCGAAAGAAGTGTCGTGGGCAGAAATTGAGGGAACGCAAATACTTAGCTCCATGAAAAGTGTCCAGAATGCCTATTGGGTGAATACTAGTAATAATCAGTAAACAGATAGATCTACGTCAGAAATCTTTACACCGATCATTGTGTATCTTTTATTTCAGATAAGTAACAATTTTGTTTATTAAAGTACTTTGGCGACTTCAGAATTCATCTTACGTACACACGCTGTTTCTTTGATAACCGTCCAACGAAAAATTAAGAAAATAAATCAGAAATATATTACAGCATACGTTGTTTTGTATTAATAATATATCCTTCCATCGGACATGGACGATGGCAGATAACATTTTTATTAGTTGGCAAATCAAAAAATAACATTACTTTCTCTCTTTCCTATCTGGGTGGCGCAAAGACATTTGTCAGCCAATTTCTGTTGGAGATGTTCTTCATCATTTTATGCAGATGAAACAAAGCCATTGGTCGGGCATTTCTATCGCTTTTTCCAGAGATGGAACAACATCAGTGCAGTATCAAGCATTCAACACCCTCCTCCCTTGGGGACCACATCACAAGCCATATTTACACAAAAGACATGTACACTATCTCTATGCAAACTGATTGAACAATATCGATTTTCGATCAACTCCGCCGATGCATTTGTCAGTCGGACGTAGCTCACAAAAAGGAAAATTTGAATATTTAAATTGCTCCGAAGTCATATTTAAAATGGCGGCGACCGGTAGATAAAAACGAAGTCTGGTTTTCGCCATTCTCGTTCGGAGAAATCGATCAGCAAGTTTCTGCTGACGTAGAAAAAGTCCTTACTAATCAAAAACGAACATGAATAGAGATAAATAAATAATTAACTCGCCAACATGGACGTTTTGAAGAATAGTTGTTTACTTGGAATAAAAGCTGACAGTTTATCTACGTACATTATCTATTATATATATATATATATATATATATATATATATATATATATATATATATATAGCTATCTCCTTATATATATGCTCTTCTTGGCCTTTTGGCTAAGATCAAAGTGTAGTATCTGTTCCGATGAATACTTCACCCCATAGATTGGTATTGTCTTGACCTTCGGGGCTTAATTTACGCCAGTCTATGGGTCTGTCCTGTGCAGTTCTAGGAGGTCCACCCTCCCAGGCTTCGCTTCCCCTCTTTGGGGAGGAGTAAGTTTATAACTTACTGCCTGAGGCGCCCCTACCGGGGAATGCCGACGGGGCTGCCCAGGCAATTTTTAAACCCCACTTTCCCGACCCGACCTTGGGTCACATCTTACTTGTGGGAGTAAGATAAAAACTGGCCTTGTGCCTAACTCCTGGAAAGGAGTAAATCAATATCTATTTATATATATATATATATATATATATATATATATATATATATATATATATTAGTAAAAAAAGTTATTTTAAAAGTCTCACCAAATAGAAATCCGCCTCACATATCCATACTAACTTCTGACTGGCTTATTCTTTTGTTTTTAATTAAACTGCGTAATTAGCACGAATATATTTTATCTCGCTTTAGTGTTTTCTAAAAATTATTTTATCCTCCCTGGAAAACCGTTAAATTGTAAACATTTCCGATTTATTCACTGAAACAAGTTGAATGGAATTACTGTGTGCAATTATACTGAGCTTTCTTATTGATCGTCTGCAATTATACGGAGTTCTCTCCTTCAAGTTCCTCAATATATATATATATATATATATATATATATATATATATATATATATATATATATATATATATATATATATGTATGTATATATATACATATATATATATATATAATATTTTTGCTGAGATTATTTAATGTGAGATGATATGTATTATAATATATATATATATATATATATATATATATAATACTAATTGGTCACTAAGCAAGGCGAACAGTCACTCAAGGATGAGGGGTCATGAAATTGTTTGTTGGAAAATAAACAGTACTATAAGAGGATAAAAGATGATAAATGAAATGGCCAAAATTAGATTACTCGAGAGTACGAGTCGACAAGTATTTGTATACATTATAGTTAAAGAAGACCACGTTATTGTCTGCAAGAAAGCAGTCTCGTAGTACATGTCCTGAAAGAAAGGGTAGGCGAGTTCTTGATATACATCTTTTTTAGTGAGAAAGAAACAGAGATTAGCGTTCAGTCGAGCACCTTCACGGAAGCATATTTGGCCGTTACTGTTTTGAGGGTTAATTATACGCCCCTTATAAACATTGAGTCACGGGATTTGTATAGAAATATGTTTTTTTTTTATTTTATCATATTTTTTAATCTTTTCCATTTTTAAATCTCAACTGTTACATTTCAGCTCCCCCCTTTTTTCAAATCTTATTTAACCTCCCTAACACTAATTTTAAACAAATATACATAACACGCTAATCAAATAACACATCCACATGAGAGTGACACGTTGCTTCACATTTCTGAAACAGGTGACAGCATAAGCTGAATAAAGCCGGACGATTAAGTCATTCTGAACTTGAAACCGACGGTACTAATTTTTCTGTTCCAAATATATATAGGGTGGGCAAAAATAAGGGTCCTATTATTAAAAATTCATAACTTTTTTATTTATTGATTTTTTTTTGATTTTTTTTTAGAATAAGTAAAGGACCCCTTCCGAAGCATGCATGAGCCGTATTAGCCCTAAGGAACGTACCCTCATTTAGAAAACATTATTTTTGCTTAAAAAACTCAAAACAGTGTAAAAAACAATACTTTAGTTTTTGTAAGTTTTAAGTGTTTTTCGGCTAAAATTTGTTTTGTTTATTTCAAAAAATCTCGGAAGGGTCAGTCTACACACACATAAAGTTTGGTGAGTTTAACTTTTATTTTGTGGAAGTTATTCAAATTCAAGTTATTCAAATTTAAAGATAGGACCCTTATTTTGGCCCACCCTATATATATATATATATATATATATATATATATATATATATATATATATATATATATATAGAAGGATGAAAAGGAATTAGAAAAGCAAAAGTCAAATCGTATTTCTATTCAGTTGCTCAGAGCTAGGTATATTCCGCAAAAAGGCAATTTATTCAAGTTAAATTTTTCCTTAAACCAGGCTTTTCAAAGATCAAAATCTTATCATCAGAGGAAGTCGTTTGGATAGATAAGTTGGCAAAGGCCAACATTTAAAATTTGAAAAAGTAAAATAAAAATTGTAGGGAAAAAACACAAAGCAAAACTCTGCCCGAATGCAAGCAAATGTCCGATTGCAAATAAGTCCGGTGTCAAAAAGTCCAGCGGAGAAAGTGAAATGTAGATAGGTAGGTCGTTAATATATATATATATATATATATATATATATATATATATATATATATATATATATATATATATATATATATTTATATATATATATATTGTTCCGGGGTTTAGGGTCCGGCGGCCGATATGAATAATTATATCTACACTGATTATTCCCGAAAGAATAAAACGTATACGTCTGTAGATAAAAAAATATTTATAATTATTTGTCGCCCCCAATCTACGCTGGGCTCTGTAGTGAGTAGTATGAGCCGAGCCGTAATCGTGGCTTTAAGTGCATGTTCCTTCAGCAGTCGAACACTCTGACGGCGTCTGTCTTTAACGGGTTTAATCGCTCGTTGATTTAACGGGTTGTTGATAGTGATCGCGTGAGTTTACACGTCGGACTTTTAGTTTTAAACATGACTCGTGTTCCGAGGTTCAAGTCCGACGACCGGTATGAATAATCACGTCTACAATTACGATTCCCAAAAGGATGAAACGTATACGTATGTAGATAAAAACAAATATTTATATCGTTTCCAAAACAAGTTTTCAGAATGTTTTATTTTGTATTTTTATGACTGCAAACCGCCTCCTCCTAAGCGCCGTGTGTAACATCACACGCAGAAGTCATTTAAAAGACGAATGGAGAGGTAGGGAAACGAAGAGAGAGGGAAAGAGAGAGAGAGAGAGATATAATGAGAGAGTGATAGATATGTGGCGAATAGAAATAAATAAATTTTGAATCTTGTAGTTTTATTTTTATAAATTAGTCTGGCTTTGCACTCTCATATTTTGTCCAGTCAGGTGATTTTTTGACACCATTCCTTCAACCTAGGGAACGTATTGTCTATTGACATATTCTTCTTTGTTGGAATAGGGTATTGTTCAATTTGGATCTAGAATGCTACCCTAGCAGGCATTGTCTCATCCTTCTGGAAGGGGTTGATTTATTCCCTGTCGTCTAACACGTATCTACGAGGAATGCTGATGGGTTCGTTCACGGCTAGCTGTGTACTCTTTTAGAGTGCGGCGTTGTTGGGGCGAGCTGGTTTCCTTACATTAAACTTAGCTTGCTGCCATTGTACATGAATGTTTTTTTTTCATAACTGTACCAAATCTCATGAGATGTGAAAAAGCGTTTTTGTAAAAGTATTTGTATGTCAAAGCAAATAAAATTTATTTAGCAAAAAAGAAGTGCAACATGTCATGTAAAAAGACAGGTGGAAGCTATTTAAATGAATATACAGTCTGAATACTTGTGTAAGGATCCTTAAAACTTGGAGATTGTAGCAATCGTCACGATATCCTTTGGCTGATTGTTTCACAGAACAGAAACACGGGCAGGGAATGCTGCGTTTCTTGTCTTGAGCCGAAAGCGACGGTTGTATATCTTTTGCGTGCGCCCGCAGAAGCAACGATTGGAACTGTTGTTAAAACTCCTCAAACGGCACGTGTTAATTCCCGTAGATGATATGGTACAGCAGAATCAAGCCTTCCCCAATTCTCTCCTGCACAAGTCAGAATATATATTGTCTTTTTAGGTACGCGTGCAGAGTCCTGTCACCATCCTGCTTGCCATCCGTTGAACACGCTCCAGACGTGTAGATATGCATTTGTAGAATACGTGTGAGAAACATAGCCAACGGGCATGATTTTTATATTATTTACAACTGTCTCGGGTCACTCGTAGAGATTAATGTAACGCCTGCTAGATATTCCGTGACACATTAGTTACTTGATACATCTTCTATAATACGTAACTTTGCTGCAGAAACCCTACTAACACAATGAAACAAGATCGCTGCTGTCTCAAACATCATATATGTGTTTTACTACTCCTAAGTATATAACCGTTATGTTGTTTGTAAAATACTGACCGATTTTTAGACATGATTTAAAGCAGTTAATTTTTTGTTGCAATTTTGTAATGTTTTATACTTAGTTTTGACTTGACTTACATTACTTATTCGTATACTGTAGAGAGCTTAGCTACATTCTTGAAAACGAAATCCCGCCACCTATCACGGTCTGGGGTCAGTCTTTCAGTTGTCAGGGGCGGCATGCGTTTATTTGATCGGCCCATGTCTTTGGTGGTCGTTCGCTTGATCTAAGTTGAATGAAATCTCTATATGATTTCTTTACATAGCTGTAAAGTGTTATATCATTTAATTCCTTGTTGTATTTGTGAATGTTCCAGTGGTAAATAGGTTTATTGAGGTTATGACTCTGCGATCTGTTAAACTTAGTTCGTATCCTTATGAGTTTAAACTGCATTGTTTCTTCGTTTATAAATTACTAAAAGCTTCTTTAGAATATATATATATATATATATATATATATATATATATATATATATATATATATATATATATATATATATAATTTTTGGTGGTATTCTAATGTCAAACAGAAAAATCAATCCTCAATAATATTTTATTTTTATTTCGACGAATGCTGATATTTTTCAATTATAAGAATTCGCCGAAATAAAAAAATAAAAAATGATTGTGGACTGCTTTTTATTTGGTCATTGCAATGAAAGCAAACAGTGTATATGCACTGAAGATGACAACTTGACTTCATAGAGCTTGTAATTTGAAACCATTTACATGATATTATAAAGGATATATACATAAAAATATATATTTATATAAACACAGAAATATATATATATATATGTATATATATATAATATTTTTTCCACCATTGTTATGTTTTTTCCAAAAAATATGATACTATTACGAAACAATGGTTTAAAAAATATGTCTAAATACCCTTTCTTATATATATATATATATATATATATATATATATATATATATATAAATATATGTATATATATATATATATATATATATATGTATATATAAATATATATATATATATATATATATATATATATATATATATATATATATATATATATATATATATATATATATATATATATATATATATATATATTAGTCTAAGGAAGCGTTCGGTCATTTTAAACAAAGAAAGAAAATGCTGTTTAAATTTTCAGAGAAACTAACTAAATCCAAGATATCGCAGACTTAGCACTTTCATACCGTTGGAAAATTCATAAATAAAGAAGGATATTCAAGTATCTAACAGTGAAGCAAAAACAGCGGACCTTTACTTAAGCTTGAAAAATAAAAACGCTGATCATCAGCTGTTTAACATGATACCGTTTGGGAGATTTATAAACAGGACAGTTATAATAGTCATGGCTCTACAATGGTACTGATCAAGCAGCCACTTCCCCAATAATCAAATGTAGAAATAATGCAGCTTTAATTTCACTAATATATACATACATAATAATTATAAAAATAATGATGATGATTATAATAATAATATATTACCTTTAAGACTACGGTGTGATATGGAAATTTTAATAACAGTAATTATTACACTAATAATAATGATAATAATAATAATATCCAAACAATACACCCAAGAACCATTCTGCGATATGTTAGCTAGCAATAACATTATATAGGAATAAAAGTTGCACTAAAAAGAAAGTTTAAGTACTTTGGTACCAGATAGCCAAGTATATATATATATATATATATATATATATATATATATATATATATATATATATATATATATATATACATATATACATATATATATATATATACATATATATATATATATATATATATATATATATATATATATATATATAGGTCACGTTAGACAAAAAGCGATTTTTGAAGGTAGCAAGATTTTTAAAAGAACAGGATGAGACACTAGCAGCAGAAGAGAGCAGCAAGAAAGAGACGGGTGTGACTCCTCCACCACGTGGTAGAAATAGGAAACACATAAGATGCCAAGCTTGCAATTTGGTAACTATGTCACATGCAGCTTTGTTGAATCACCCACGAGCGCATGTTTTGGAAAATCAAGCACTGACAAGAGGTGGTTTCATTGGCTTCTGTAGTATGGTCTATAAAAGTATGGCAGTCCTTGACAGCCATATCCATGCCTCCAACTAGAGACCTTTACACTAATATCACATCGATACGCAAAAGGGGTCATATTCGGAATTGAATAGACAGTCGCAATATATATATATATATATATATATATATATATATATATATATATATATATAAGGGTCTGATATTCTCGGTCACACGCCATTGTCGATCTTATAACTAATTCCTGAACTACTAGCGAGTCAGCTTGACTTCTACTAAGAAATACAAGTATTTTGCTTCGCTAAAAAAGACATTTAAGAAGTTATCTGAAAGGTACTTGCGTCGTTCGCCTTTCGAGGGCTTTTCTCTTTAGAGCTGGATTATCCACTTAAAAACATGTGCCATTTTTACCTCGTTTGATAGCAATTAAATAAGAAATACGATTTTTCATATTTCCCCTATGCCATCGATAGCTAGGATTGAATGCCGGCGTATCTATCTCTTTCCCTCTCTCATTCTCTCTCTGTCTCTCTGTGTGTGTGTCTCTCTCTCTCTCTCTCTCTCTCTCTATATATATATATATATATATATATATATATATATATATACTAGACAAGATATGCTTCCTCTAATCGCATATTTTATATCGGCTGGGACGAATTCCATACACTGACCCCAGAATAAGAAGTAATAACTGAATTAATTATATCATGAGGAACAAACACTACATCTTGCTCCCGCTCTCCCAAAAGATGAGTTAATGCCTAAGAAAATGATATGAAAATGATATTATGGCAACAGAATAGATAGTACCCCCCTCCCAAAAGTGAAGGTAATCTTTGAAGGATGTTATCCTGAGGAACAAATAGACCCTAACCCGAAAAAACAGGATTAGCAACGGAACAGATACTATACTACCTCTCCTCTACCTGAGAAGGTAATCCTGAGAGGATGATATTATGAGGAACGAACATAAATTATACGGCTCCCCACTCCAAATAAAGAGAGAGTAAGGCTTTATAGGAATGTATCATGAGGAATCAAAATATACTATTCTACACCCCAAAGAAGGTCGTAATGCCTGTGATGATTGTATTATGCTGAACGAACATATACTACACTGGCCTCAAAGGAGTTTGTTATGCTCTTCCTCAAACCATATACCTGGTGGATCTTCTCATAAAATGAGAGATAATGCTTGCGAGTATGGTATCATGACAAAAGGACAGATACTACAGTACTCTGAATAAAGGAGAGGGTGGTCTTTTGGAAGATGGTCTTATAACAACAGAAAAGATAATCGATTACCCTTTCCGCAGAAGAGGATATAATACTTTGGAAGATTCACTCCCCCCCATCTCCTTAAAACGGAAACAGTCATTCCTGGAAGAATGGCTTATGATAACATAACCGATAATACAATAATGAGCCCCATTAAAATGTATTTCGATTAAATCAGTGTTCGTTGTTTTTTTCATTCATTTAAAAATGCCGACGAATCACAAAATTAAAATCAAATGTAGTATCTGTTCTCCACATCACAGCGACACCCCTGATATTGTCATTTAAGTTATCTCCCTTGAAAATTAAATGTACGTACTTTTATTAATAATTATAATAATATTACTATCGAAAACATTATTGCGTATATAGAAAAGAATTAGAAATACAAATTGCATATGTATATTACAGGACACTAATTTATTAGAACCTTTTTTAATATACAAATGAATACCTTTACTCTCGCCTCTTCAGATTTCCCACGGACTACTACGCACACAGGATACACGAACTCAGCTAACCACTGTCGAACACTCCGCTTTTTAAAGGCAACATTTGGACTCCTGAGTCCCTTGAGTATTCTTTTAAAAACGTTTTTTTTTATTTTCACTATAACAGCTGTTTTTGTTGGACAGTGACTACTCTAAATTAACGTTCTTCTCAGCCAAAGGTTTTTGTTTTTGTTTATATATGTGTATTAATGTTCAAAGTTAAATGTTACTGGTAATATTTACAGTTACATTACCGAGTTTAATCCTCTGATGAAAAGAGTTTTTTCGTTGAAAATCAATAGCTTAAGGATAATTAAACTCCTTGCTTTGAACTTTTGATATCTTAATAAATATTGTATCTATACAATTTTTTTCATTCGTATCTTTCATCTTCAGAATTTATTGCTCTATTCAATATACTGAGCTTTATATTATGACGATAGATTATTATTTAAGGATACATCGATTATCCTCAATGTAATATATATATATATATATATATATATATATATATATATATATATATATATATATATATATATATATATATATTAATATGTAAAGTTAGTGGGAAAGAACCCCGGGTGATTACTCGGTTATTAAGAAAAAAATTCAAAATAAAGAGCGTAATATTTATTTATAATGACAGAAAATTGAGACCGCATCGGTACCGTCGGTTTAAAATCAAAACAAAGAGGACCCATAGATGGCCCTTTATGCTCGACTCTCTTCAGTCTCTGTTTTCCGAGGAGACAGAAACATTTTGTCGGTCTGTGGGTCAAATTCGTTTTCATGCATTGGTATACAAAGCAATTGCTGGTCTCAAAAGTCACTCCAAAATTGATCAGCAGAATTGATCGACTTTTTTCATAGTTTCCTTCTAAGCCTTGAAGTGACCGTAGTCTCCTGCTACCGGCGTTCAATCATGTAATTGTGGATACGCGTTGTTAAGTTAAAAAGCGGGTAAAGTAGATAAGAAAACGACCTCCAGTCCATAGTAGAATAGGACGAAATATGGATAGTCACATTTAATGCTACCAAGACAAAACTCATTTTCGTTTAATAACAATAAGATACCTTCTTAACTACCGCTTTTCCTGGCGAATAGCACTCTTACCAAGTGTCTAACGTTCAAATCCCTTGGCTTGATATTCTTGGGTAACACGAAATTGAATTAATATATAGAAGATGTTGCCAAGGCTGCTGCAAAGAAGATAGGATCCCTCTGGTTGGCTAGAAAAATTCTCACACTTGCCAGTATCTTATATTTCTACAGAGCACCCATTTCACCTTACATAGTGTACTGTTGCCACATCTGAGCTTGTGCACTAACTACTTCTCTCTCTCTCTCTCTCTCTCTCTCTCTCTCTCTCTCTCTCTCTCTCGAACAAGATGCAAAAATAATAATGTCTAACGTAATAGGTTTCGAACAATCTGTCAAGCTTCATCTCCAGCAGCATCGTCGCAGATTTGCATCTTTAACCTCGTTTTATAAGTACTTCCACGGAATGCATTTCTATGAATGTACTGCACTTGTACCATTTAAACGACAACACCGCCGACCCACTCGACTAGCTGCTAAATGCCACTCCTTTATTGTATATGTCTTTAGATGACGGAAGATATTCCACTCTGATAGCTTGTTGTCTCGTATCGCTTATGTTTTGAATTCCTACTAAGCTTCTACGACTGTACTAACATGCAGTAACTTCAACGTATTGTGAACAAGCACCTTGTGTTCGTCCCCCCAACATTGTTGCCTTCTATAAATATGGTTTCTACAACAGTATCTCCCTACGCCTCAGTGGAAACATGCATTTTTGCGGCGAACATATACACATAACTAACTTTATATAAATAGCGATGTGTATTGCCTTGTTGTTATACACGCAAATGTAACAATGAAATAAATTCTCAATATTAAAACTCAATTGGTATTTCTAGAACAATTCGGCCTCGCTCTCAGGCTGACTTGAAAAGTTTCTACTGCAGATGAGCACTTAACCTAGGTTAACCACTTCGACCTGGAATCAAATGATTCAAAGCAAACGGTGGAAAAACTCGTCTTCTCTACCCGAGAGTAATTCAGGCAGGCAACGTCTGTTGGCCACGTTATGGCTTCTGGTTTTCGTGATTTTGAAAGGGGTATCCATGATAGATTACCTGGCAATGCGAAGCACTATAAAGTCCAGTTACTATGGCAACTGAATGAAGCAATCACATCTACAGACAGAGGTACGTCGAAAGAAGATCGACGCCTTCTCTATGATAAAGCGTTCGTTTATATAATTACAAAACATAACCTGAGAATCCAACCGTGTATATTGATTGATGTGCATGTACGGCATAATCACGTTGAGAGACAAGTTCTAGTTTGATAAAGAAAGTTAAGCAACGTTGAGTCTGGTCAGTACCCTATTGGTGACCATTTGGGAATACCGGCGTAATCACGTTGTGAGACAAGTACTTGATACCTTAAAATACTTCTTCAGGAAAAAGACTACACAGTCTGTAACTCTCGCTCCATACCTGGTATTTTTATAGTCTCAGTAGATGCATGCGTTTGTCGAACAGTGTATTGCCTGGTAGACCAGTACTTATCTAGTTTGCTTTTAAAATCATTTGTGTCTTTTACATTTAAATTGAGAAGTTCAAACGAATGCTTCTTGATGATGAGTCTACTGTGCGTCTTGGTCGTTTTGAAGTTGTTTCCCCTTGTCCTTGAATTCGTATTAAGTGATAGAAGCTGTTCTTAATTGATATAGACCTTGCCTGTTAACATCTTGCACACTTCTATCATGTCAACTCTTTGAGGTCGGTAGTACATTAACGTTAGTCCCATCCCGAAGTTAAACAACGTTGAATCTGGTCGATATTAGATAAGTGACTATTTGGAAATACTGGCGCTTTATTTCGGAGGACGACACAAATTTCCAGAACTAATGCCGTCATCTCCCCTGGCTCGGATATACATGCGACTATGGATGGCTTGCGAATTTAATATTCCCTAGAAACTTCATTTTACATAGGAAGCCATCTTACTCGCACATGCTGAATGCCGACCCATATAGCAGGTACAAGTTAATTATTAGACTCAGCTCTATACGACATCTTTTTGTAACTGAAAAAAAACATTGTCCTACATATGCCATATATTCGCTTCTATAATCATCGTCGTGGCTTTATTTGTTTTACACGTGTGGGATATTAAATTTTCACATTATCTTTCGCAGCTGATATGTACTCAAATTCTCTTTTTTTCTTACTGTACCTAAGAACCCACTGTGGTGACGGTGCGGAGAAACCAATGGATACGCGGCTACGACTAGCATACACCTGCTGCAAGGAACCAGTGGTTGCACGTGGGAGAGCACCTGGAACTTTCTGAATTCGAGACGACGGTCGTGATTATGCAAAAAAAGCTGAATAAAAAGAGTGACATTTTTGCTCAAGACAGATATCATTTTCGGACGCTACGCAGCTAACATCGTTCGGAGGTGTTTGAACTATCGTCGGCAACATTATTTCGTTTTAGCTGCTACTTAGTTGAATTGGGGCGAGTACTGCTGCTACTAAGAACACACGTCTTATCTTTTGTTTGTGAAGAGTAGAAAGAAGAAAATAATCTGGCACCAGAAAATGGTGAATATACTTACAGATGGCGTTCTGTGTGTTCTTTCAACTCAAAATAATTTACGTGACGAAAATATGAAGTAATTTCCTAAATATATATTTCACCCATATAATTCTACTATATACACATTGTTCAGTTAAAAGCGTAATTTCCCATAACTTCTGTAATTTTTATACACGCTCTTTATCAAACGTTACATGTAGGGTGGACAATTATTGCCAAATGTTTGAAAATATCCCAATTTTAAATTTTTCCAATGTACAGTATATAGTCTGTATCAGTAAAAATATAACTCATCTACGCGCGCAAAAAAAAACAGGAATACTTCGGATTTCTGAAAAACTGGACGGATAACTATAAAAAGGGATGTTCATTCAGTATATTTTGTTATTTAAAATACCATTTTACCAGATATGTTCTAAATATACGCCTCGGCGCTGATTATATACTTTGAGCTGTCAAGCGAAGTTTTAGATAACCCTTGTACTCTCTTCTATATTTATGTGACGGATCTGCAAAATGATCAATAACTTGAGTCTTGAAATTGTTTGTGGATTGTTTGGGTAGATATAGTCTTAAAAAAAAAACAACAACAAAGATAACAATCGGGTTGCTCTAAATCCGGCGAATATGGTAACCATTTTGAAACGCGGAGTTTGCTGATGAGTCGACCTGCAATAGGATGATCTAGCCGCTCTAGAGTGATGTGAGCTGCGTGACAAATTGTTCTGCTTTGTAATCATACGTTGACTGGCAAGAAGTTCCCACCCAAATTCTCTAAGAACCACAATGTAACGCTCTTTAATTATTGTCTCCTGAACATCATTTTGAAACCAAATCGGTGCGATTATGTCAGGTTTTGGCATGGTGATGTGGTTTCTGAAGGCCTCCATGTGCCGGTTCAGATCCCCAGAACTGAGTTATTGCTATTGACATACTCTGATAGAAAAAGTGGAGTCCAATGCTGAACAACACTACAACATTATTAATGATACTGCTATCGCCTTGGATGATTTTGAAACTTTATTTTACTTTTTATCAACCCTGAACAATATATGCTTAACATTAGTTAAGTTATTAACCTCCAAATATAACATATCAATGCAAAGTTGTGCGGGTAATTTTGTGTTGTATATTGAATGACAGGAGTTATGAAGTCTCGTTTGGCTGTGATACCAGCGCTTTCCCCTACCTGGACTTCAGATAATACAGACGGCTCGTGTGAGCTTACAAAACACACCCTATGCTTTGGAAAACACCTTGGGTAGAAGTAAATGGCAAGTTAATACTTTGGTACACGAAATGTTATCTCTGGCCGAAAAAACCAAAAACAGATTTGAACCATGAAACTGTTCAGTGTGTTTTACAATAGAGTAAAATGCAACGCGTATGGGAGAAAAAGAAGATGGCGGACAGTAAGAAGAGGATGAAAAACAATGCAATGTTGCACATGACTTAACCTGAACCATCGTAGCTGATTCACCCTTACCGACAGTGCAATGTTATTTTACATCTTTTATAAAGCTTTGTTTCTTTTTAAACTGTTGAGCATCGCTGTCCGGTGATGAGTCTCATATGTTTGCGGTGCAGACATCATGTTTCTCCATAACTGCTTTTTGAGTTGCCAAGCTGTTACAATTCTGCATCACTAAAGACGCACATGTTGCATCAAATATGCAAAGTCTCTTTATTATGTGTTTTTTCCATCGATGGATATTATCAAATAGTTTATGCATTGTCGTCAATGATCCAACTTATTGTTTTATATACTTAGTAACATGCATTTAAATCGAGTCTAAATATTCATCATCATGATATCGTCTTCTTCGTAGCTGGAATCTGCATTGTAATAACTTGATGAGTACGAACTTCGAGCTCATTTTTAGGATAATTATTTACTAACTACAAATTAATACTAACCGAGTTAGTTATTATACATTAAGTGAAGACTTATCCATTCTGATGTTTATTGAAAGCTGGGCATGCAGAATGACCACCCGTATGCCAGCCTCATGTCTCTCTAATTAAGTTACTAAAGCAAAATAAGTTCTACTTGTGTGACGAGGTTTGTAAAATGTTTTTATACTAATGGGTCATACCTTACTAAGGCCAACATTTACTCGAGGATAAGCGTTAATAAAATTGTCAGTTGGATGATAGAATAATACATTGAAAGCGACTGTGTTATTGAGTACTGCTGTTATATTAAGGCTGATGAATCTCTGTCTTATTTGAGCGTTCTTGATAAGGTGCTGAAACGTATATGTAATTTGATTGGCCCCCACCCTTTCTTTTTCTCTGCACCCCTTTGTCTGTCTGTCTTTTTGTCTCTCTCTCTCTCTCTCTCTCTCTCTCTCTCTCTCTCTCTGTTTCTCTTTCTCTCTCACACAGACGTGATGTTGCTAGTCACCGTATTTTCTATGAATAATTTTATGGTATGGGTTCTTCAGAATTGTCTGATCTATTCCTTGCTTCTTCCCCCCCCCCAGCTCGATTGACTCGTTGGTTAAGTGGTCTCCATCAATTCGTTCAGTTGTTTCGTTCGGATCAACGAACATCTTCAGAAAATATGAAGATTTTAATTTTTTTTGAATGACGGCAAAACATTTTAACGTCTTGGCCGCACGGGTTGCATGAATTTGATCCTCTTTTTTCGAACAGTTAAACACGTGCAATACACACACACACACACAAACACATATATATATATATATATATATAGTCATCCACATACAGACTGGTTCGCTGTTTCACAGCTCATCAGTGCTGCTAGACCAGTTAGTGCCTCAAGCCGGGATCGAAACGCAACCGTCGAAATGTAAACATTGCAATTGTCTAAGCTCGAATCAGTTTTACCTAATGAGCATTGCCTTAAAGCTAATGGCCGTTGACGATACCCTTACAAAATAAGCTCTACCCGGAGGGAGCTTTTATAGTCATCCACATACAGACTGTTTCGCTGTTTCACAGCTCATCAGTGCGGCTAGACCAGTTAGTGACTCACGCCGGGATCGAAACGCAACCGTCGATATATATATAATTACCTTATTGTAATACAGTTCTCTGTTCCAGTTACTTTTTTTTTTCAGGAACTGCAGACTTGTGGAACTCCCCTCCATGCTGACTGTTTTCTTCCTTATAACCTTAGTCTTTTCAAGACTAAGGCCAATATGCATCTTCTGTCTTCGCGATAACGATATTTCGTTCTTGTTAGCTCCTTACATAAGTGGCTTCTTGCCTTGTCTTGAGCGATTTATATTAAAATGAATGTATATAAATATTTAGTCCAACTAATTAAAATCGGTAATTGAATTCTTTTAGATTTTTTACCAATTCTCAGGAAATCAAAATATTTCTTCCACCATTGGAGTTTCGGAATTTGACTTCTGTAGCCCAGTCTTTGTTTTTCCAATGTTTGGCTTTGTTGGTTTGTTTGTTTGTTTGTTTGTTTTATTATTATTTTTCTTGTTACGGATTGGACAGAAACGCCATTAATTATTTTCTTCATTTTATTCGAGAGTTCACTGAGGATATCCCACCAGCTAAAGAAAACTCCGAAGACATTCATGCCGGTCCATTTTTTGTAACGTGATGTACGACAAATCAGAAAAAAAGATAGGAACGAAACTGGGGAAAAAGAGAACGAAAAATGTGCGAAGCTGAAGATGGATTTTAACAGATGTTTCGTTGGAGAACGGACAGAAACGGCAAAAACGTTCCGGATGTCCGGCTTTTAGATTCTCCGACTTCGCCATTAAGCTGACTGATTCCGATGAAATAGACAACAGCGGCGACTAAGTCGCCGGAAAGCAAATGTAACAATGGAAACTAAAACCACAAACGATGGTATTAATTCTTTTTATACAAAGATCTTCGGTCAGACTATAGATTAAATAGACCATACAGACGGACAATGGATAGTACATAATCAATATACAAGGACACATGTATATATATATATATATATATATATGTGTGTGTGTGTGTGTGTATCTATATGTGTATGTGCTTCCTGTTTGTCTAAATATATTGTAAACTATTAATACACGTACATTACTATCTATCCATCTCATTCTATTTATATATATATATATATATATATATCAGTCTAATTTGTTCAATATATATATATATATATATATATATATATATATATATATATCAGTCTAGCTGTTACAATATACATATAGATTGATAAATAGATATATAGATAGATAGGTACATACATACATACATCGATAGATAGATAAATATTAGTATAAAATGCACGATATATCATGAAATAGAATGCGGTGAAGACAGGATGCGTGGAAAAGAAAAAACTAAAACAAATCAAATACAGGAAAACATCATAAAAACACGATAAATGTTTCTGGTGTCCTTCGGATCAACGAACGTCTTCAGAAAAAGCAAAATATTTTAACGTATTTGTCACATGCGTTGCATGAATACGTTCTTCTTTTTCAAATAGACAGCACGTGCCAGAAACATCCCGTTGTGCCTTATTCTTTTTTCTTTTTCCTATGTTATGCCGTTATTCGAAAAAAAAAATCTTTACTTTTTCTGAAGACGTATTTAACAACTTGACGTGCTTTTCTGCTTTCACCGTGAGTGGACCCCTTCGGGTTAATACCATCAAAATGAGGAAGTGGTATAAAAAAAGAACGAAAAAAACTTCAAGACACTCCTACCAGACAAAGTTGTCTGACATCGAAAGCTTTAAAAAAAAAAGTAAATTAAGTAAATGATTTGTTTATTCAAATTACACCATGTATTGATATTAAAAAAATGTTTCACTTAAATACATGTTCATTCGTGCTCTAAGTATGTTGTTAATTTCCTTATATATATATATATATATATATATATATATATATATATATATATATATATATATATATATATATATATATAAATTTTAATAATGCTTGTCCACGAATATTTCTGTTGTAAGATAATATTGTAGAAAATAAATAACAAAACAAGTCACTTACAGAATACTGCAACTAATCGTCTTGCTTATTAAATCCTTCCGATACGATTAGAATTTTTTCAAATATGATAGAGATATATTGTGAAATATATAGTTTTATGTTATTTTCCCATTGTGGGATTGGAAAATTTCGCCAACTTCTGTCGGCTTTTCAACCAAATATACATTTATGAAAATCAGTATAGAAATGCCGTTAACACGTGCCAAAAATTAGTCTCAGCCGTTCTATGTCTTTTTCTTAGTTTTTATGTGGATTGTTTTCGTCTATATAAATAATTATTGTTCACGAATACTTTTGTAGCAAGATGTTATTGTAGGAAATAAATGACAAATAAGTAGAGAAATGTCGTTATATATTCCGTACAATAGCATCTCATCAAAGAAGTTTTTGTGGGCACACATAATTAAAATGTATGTTCCTATCTACGCGGACCAAAACGCTGCCAAATTGTGGAAAAATGGGTTCTGAATATTGTTTGCGTGAGGTGTAATCATGAGACGAGAAGACATACCATGATTTTCTCAATTTAAAAAAGATAGCCTTACACTTATTAAATGACTGATATGCTATGATTGAAAGTCTCGAACGCATGAATAACAGGTTGTCAGTCATTTTACGATCTGAAAGTCGCGAAGTGCAGATAGGTTAAAAGGGACAGAAAGGTTAAACTCGTCAGCATCACTATGACCCCCAGACCTGTCAGCCCCCTGGCAATTATAAGAGAAGGTGTTGCTGAGTGACAGCCACGGCGTGAGTTTCGTTTTTTACATTTTTCTATTAGTTGTTCGTTTTTTTTTCTGTTTAATAGCGAGAAGTTTCTGTGTGGTTTTCAGAGAAAACATACGTTTTGCCAGCGGATGTTACCGGTGCGGGTAATAAGTTCACAGAAGCGCTACCAAATGAATTGATATGTGAAAGGGAATGAAGAAAGAAAAAATATTTTTCTAAGACGAGAACTAATTATAAAGCATTACATTTCGACCACACGATTCCCAGATATCTGGCCCCTACATAAGACCAACGTAACTTATCTAATCGCGCGGGTGGCTTTTCCAAGTAATAAGAAGTCTTTAGGATCTTATTTACAACGTTGGCTCAAGAGAATAAAATCTGATCAGAGAGTGTGACTATCGTCGACCTAGGATCTTTAATATGACTAGAACTTTCTCTGTCTGTCTGTCTGTCTGTCTGTCTGTCCGTTCTGGAGATCTTTTTTAAACATAAGAGGGCAGGTAATTACTATTTACTTAATTGTTCAAGTCAGCAATCATATTTGTATACCTTAGAATTAGGCCAGGAAACTATTAATTACTTAATTTAGATTAACTAACATTAAATAACATAACTTATCTAACCATCCGAGTGGCGTTTTCAAGTAATAAGAAGTATTGAGGATCTTATTCATAACGTGGGCTCAAGCGAATAAAATCTGATGAGATAATGTGACTATCGTAGATCTAGGATCTTGAGGTTCTGTGTCACGATGATAGGAGTTCACCATGGATATATCAACGGCGAATCCACAGTAAGATACATCTACGACCACGATAGTTACACAAAATGACCACTTCTCAACTGATATTTCTACAGGGTGTCTTCATCACCGTGTAAGTTTCTGGTATCGGATCTGTATACCACTACACCTAAAACAACTAATATTAGCTCTTTGTTTTTTAATGCGTTTTTTTGTTTATGAAAAAACGCGGTAGATGACCGTGCACAGTTGACGACGCCATTACAGATTCCACGAGAAAATAGATTACGTAAGGAAAAAACGATTTAATCATACACTAGATTACATGAGAATATTAAAAATGACTCCCTCCCAGTTTATATCTCTAGAGGATTTCTTTATCCCAATATCAGTTTATGTGTTCAATCGTTAGGCTGAACACGAACTGCATTCAGTTGAGTATCCGTCGAATATTTTCTCCTTGAGAATCTTTTTATAGGTTGATTTTCTGAAATATATGAATGCAAATCTGTTTTTGATTCAATGTATTTAATGAGATGTGAAGTAAGTGGTACATTTACTAGTATCTGTAATGGCGACATCCGAAGGCGCTGCGGCATAGCGCTGATCGAGTACAAGATGAGGGAGGGAGCACGATCATTCAGTAAAACAAAGAGATGGAAGATTCACAGTGGATGACGTCATAAAATAAGGACGTTATCGATCAAAACAGAGAGAGGGTGGAAGAGATGCTTTATGATAGTTTATCTAAACGACAGGTGGTCTAAGACATCTGCACCTCTGTCGTTCTTTTTCTAAAATAAAATTACTATATATACTGTGGACCAAATCATAAGATTATTAAAAACTACGACCCATCAATTCAGTATCGGAAACTACAAATTTTATAACGGTAATTTTTAAAATTATCATTTACCCTTTATCTTTTGTATTTTTTCCATTTCATTTAGTTAAGTTTGAGAATAAATATTTTGGATACTTTTATGCTGTTTACCCACTTTCCTCACTTTGAAAATGGTTAATAGAATATATTGATGTCAGTGAATAAATCGTCAGTAAATAGCAAAAGCAGATGATTCAGTTTAACTAAAACTTATATAACACATCCTGAGCATAGTTAAGTATCTACAAATAGTTAAGTAACTACACCATCAAGTTATACGACGAAAATGTGGCGAACTTGAACACTATTCAGTTTACATCAGCCGAATATTCCTCTCTTGGGAATATTTTTGTTGTGATGTAGTCCAACAGTAAAAAGAAGAAGTCAAGTTGAGGTTGGGTTACGATAACACGTGTATTAACATAAAAGGTACAAAGGTAAGGAAACTGACTGGCACTCGGCTAGACAGTTACAATACTGTCCTTTTTCTCTCTGGTGATTGTCTACTCGCACTATTTATAGTGAGAACCGGTGTAGTTCCTCTTCTGTTAGAACGGCCGGTGTAACAATTTTTGGTTTGATTTTAAATAATGTATGTTTGTAAATCTATTTGCCATTCAGTGTAAGCATCAATTACGAAATATAAAGTGATGTTATGGTCGAAGGAATGTCATGGGTTTTTGTCTTTTGTTCTATTTTATTTCAGTCGAAGTTCTTAGAAATCAAGGGGCCTCTTCCTGGAGCTAACACTTGATTTCTATATTAGATACATAGATATTTGAATATTCTATTAAAGTTTTTATTTATGTATCAAACGTTGAGTTAGTAAAAAAGTTAAGAACATTAATTTTCCTCTCCTCAATTGACCAGTTAACTATGTTATAGTATATATTTCTTTGTGCTTATAGTCTTACAGGATTTCAGGACAATAATTCATCTAGTCTGGTGGATTATCTAGCTAAGTGTTGTTATGAAAGGTAACATCACTCCGAAAAGGTGCACTATTTTTCGTATGAGCAAGTATATAACCGTACTGAGGGGATCTTATTGGTGCTGCGCATACTATGTAATGTTAAATATTTGGTCAGGGTTTATTTGTAGGGTGAAGGATCCTTATGTCATGTTGTTCTGACAAACCCTTGTACAGAGAGACCGACGACGATGGTGTCTAGTAGGTAACTGGCAGGCATAGAAAATTAAAATAGAATGGAAAGAAATGAAATATTGAGGAAAATATGATTAAATAACGAAATATTTATTTAACTATTATTTTACAATAAGATAAAAGTAATTCTTAGTCAGTAAATAGTCATTTAATAAAGTGCATACAACTTGTGTTTCTGGTTAGGGAAATGTACAGTGAATAAGCAGACACGAAGGCTAAGGATGCATATGTCTATATGTGAATGTGCGTGTGTGAATAATATCCGTATGTTAGTATCATACAATGTGGCACTGTGTAAGTATGCGTAGACTTACCTTGTTCTGTTAGTGCGTGTGCAGATGTGCGCGACAGGATGGAGCTCGTACGTTACTTTTGACTCCCCCGGCCAAAGGCGCGGAGGTGAACATAAGTTCTTGGCTCCTCTGAGTTGCATTGGGTTGTGTCTCTGGACTACTCTGATTGTGTTGATCACATCACTGTTTTATAAGCTTTGTTAATTTTATATAGGCTTACAAGATTATGGCTTTAAAACGATGTTCATTGGTTGAAACATATTTAGTTAACGCATTCTTGAAAAAAAATAGCGTATCGAAACGAACCGGAGAAAGAGGAGAGTAGCTATTCAAGCCATTCGTTGTGTGTTGCGTTCGTTCGAATCGCATCTCGATTTACCACATTACATTCGCTGACAAAGATATGCGACAATAGCGAGTATATTTTTGCTAGTAATGACAATGTTGTTATGGTTCATAATATAAAGCGTTGCAATAATTTTCGCGGTCTGGCTCAGTTTGAATAAGTGATCGTACCAGTCAGGGATACGTTATTGAAAATAAGTCCAACAGTGGCCTCATTGGTGTCAGATAAATGTACGGTTCTGTTCAGTTCTAGCAGACTTTACCTTGTATTTTAGAAGAGGTAAGTTTATTGCTAATTCATGTAGTGTCCCTACCAGCGAATACTGACAGGCTTGTCAAGTATTTTTTGTAGGCCAGTATGCGTTTATCTTAGTGCGTTGGCTTTTCAAAACATCACCTGACCTTGTGTCTTACCTCCTGGAGATAAGATATATAAAATACTCAAACAAAAAGGTTTTCTTCAACAGTATATTATAATAGCTTTTGTATCTCAGTAAAATGTATATATTGTACCGGCAATGGTATATATTTTATACGAACTAAAGATAGACTACTTAACTTTCCCGTAATTGGTCCCCCGATTTATAAAATCGGGAGACCTATGGCTTGAGGCATTTCCGTCCGTCCGTCCGTCCGGATTTTTCTCCGCAACCATCCATTGAATTTCTCTGAAATTTTGCATGAAGTTGTAACTTTGGTCAGGTTAGAAAGTGACATTCAACGATTTTTGAAAAATATCTGGTTCGCACCCCCAGGGGGTCAAAAGCCCCCAAAATAGCAAAAAATAACCCTTTTCTCCCATAACATTTTATCCATCCATACAATTTTTCTGAAACTTGGCCAAAATGTAGAGGCAATTGTTCTGGATATAAAATGAACATTTTTGACCTCAGAAAAATTCTGGTTCGCGCCCCCAGGGAGTCAAAGGGGGGATCAAAAATGCCCCAAATTGCCCAAATTTATTGCATTTTACACTCGTCACATCGAGTCATATACAGAGGGGGACCACGCATGCGCGGCTTTTTATTTATATTAATACCAATAATATGCGCTGCTATAACATGTTTCAGTAAGAATAATCTTACAAAAAACTTTCCTTTTACAATATATTATAACGGCTTTTGCATATCGGAAAAAAAGGGTACATATATTGTACCGAAATGTTTCGGAACCAAATAAAGCCGACCTCATGTAACGAGATTTTCCAGTCATTATTTATTATATCAGTTCTAATAGAATTAGAAGTAATTTTTTTGTCAGCTTTTCTTAATCGGATTCCCACGTAATACTTTGCCGAAGATTTGACGCTGATTCCGAAGATTCCGCTTTTCGAGTGAAAGTGGGGGGAGGGAGGGTTACCTGCCGAGTGCGTAGGGCGAAAGCTTAAAAGAACACCAAGTATCAAAGAATTGTTCTTATGAATCCATGGCTGACGCCAACGAAAATGTCGGGGAAAAGGTGGATAATGTACGGATAGGACTAAAATCCGACTAATAGAAAATAAGGAAATAAAAAAAAGAAAAAATCATGTGTGTTCGTTGTTTCGTATTCGTTGACGACGAACTGCCGCGCATTTTACTCTTTCTTCTAATGATTTCATTAGCTTAGAGACACGGAAACGTTTGATCATCTGCCGATCATGTGTTACGCCATATATATATATATATATATATATATATATATATATATATATATATATATATATATATATATAAGGCGTAAACACGAATATATATATATATTTATATATAAATATATATATATATATATATCATTATCTATATATATACATATAAGGCGTAAACACGAATATATATATATAAATATATTTATATATATATACCAATATATTTGTGTATATATATATATATATATATAAAGCGTACATACGAAGATATATATATAACTATATATATATATATATATATATATATATATATATATATATATATATATATATATAATATATATAAATATATACGAATATTCGTATGTACGCCTTATATATATAAATATATTTATATATATACATATAACACGTACACACGAATATATATATATATATATATATATGTGTGTGTGTGTGTGTGTACTTATATATATATATAAATATACAAATAAATACACATTGACCTTTATTATAGAGTGGAGGATATACTTGGGGAAGGAAATTATTCTTAACACGATACCCTTCCGTCAAAAACGTAATTATTTTCTATTACTAGTATCGCACAATTTGTGAAGTAATACTTTGAAGATGATCATACTAAACCTTGTGCCATACACGCAAAAACCAAGTTACTGTAATCATAACGGAAACATTAAAATTCAAAATTGTTATTTAAATATTGGTGCGTGCTCATTCTTTTTGTACGGAGTTCTGATGTGATCGTTCAGATCGAGGAAATACATGTTATGTAATTAAAGTTAATTATTTTATACCTTTTAACAGACTAACCACACACAATTATGATGGAGGAAAGCGAGTTATTTATTCCACGTGATCTTCATTCCCAATCACTGAGCAGTCCTTCCTAACGGACTGCTCCTTGCTATCACCGTCTCTCTTTTAGCCATGTGACAACATATATGTTTTAATACATTCCCAACGCAAAATAATTTCCAACCCATGTCGAGTTAGTTGACGCCTGCTGATCCTTCAGATACCCTGTTTCCTGTCATTACCAATAACTAAATTATATACTAAATAACCCTCCTGTTCAATATCTAACAATATGTGACTTGTTAATTATAAATTACAACTAATTAAATATATATTTTCTTCAATACAAAGCTAAGGAATGTTTAGCATTCATGTTGTGCCATTAAAGTATATTGACATCATCTATATATTAAACTAGTCTATTTTTCATTATTGTAAGTGTGGCCACCAGGTTTCAATCGTCAGTCAAGTCAAACTAAAAAATGGTACTTGATGCTAAAACACTCAGCATTATCAGGCGAGGATTAAGGGTAAGATTAGTTATCTTGGGAAAGTAGTTTCGCATTCCTCAACATTTCGGTGCAGTAGCCAATGAACAGGGGGCTTTCAGATCGCCCTCGACTAAGGTCGACCATTTTATTTGTATTATAAAGCCTTTAGGATACAAACGTTATTTCATTTATCTATAGTATGATGTAAAAAAAAAAAAATTTTCAATTCACCCCAAAAAGGCAAACTGCCATTGATACATAAAGGGTTTCTGTGAATTAAGGGGAAGATTTATAGAGAGCATCCTAAGTGGGAAGTTTGGTTTGTGCACATTACATTTTAATTTCTTGGTACAGTTTGAAGAAAGAAGCTATTAGAGTAGAAATCTTTTCGGCATCTGGGGACCTCTATAATGGAAGCCTGTGATTTTGCTAATTATCGGATTCGTCAAGCATATTTACGTTTAGAGATACAACATTGCGGCGATTGGATAGGTGTTGTTGCTTGCTAGACAGTGTGGTACCTATTAAGATAGAGACGCGTTTTTTAGACACTGTGCAAGAGGGAGAGACTAGTGGTTGGTGCACCAGCCCAGACGTGTCACAATACTCCATGCATAGGTGAGTACTGGCTTTGTAGATATGTAGGATACTGGCGGGCGTGAGAAGTTTTCTAGTCCTATAGAGGGTTCTTACATTCTTTGAAGCAGACTTGGCAGTATATGCTATGTATTTATTCCAATTAATGTTACATGTTACCGAGGAGTTTGCATATTTGACTCTCGGGAAAGGTGCTATCAGCCATGGAAATCGGTCGTTGGAAACGTTTCTTATAATTGTTAATAATAATAGATTGAGTCGTATCGTGTTTATGGTGTAAAGAATGAACTGTTTGAACGATTTTACTTATTTATTTTTTATTTGTTATGCCTCCTTGGGCATATCTCCTTTTAACTATCTTCTCCCTTCAACTGTTAACATTTTTTTTTTTAATTTAAAAAAAAATGCGATTTAAGAAACACTCAAAGAGTACGTTGTAGATAGAATGTATACAGAAAAACAAACCAATTTAAATTTATATTTAATATTTTTTAACGATCAAAATAGAGTTTGTAGAGGAGTAGCACTTCTTAAAGTTTGTCTATTTATAACATCTGTGGCTGTTCCTCATAGATTCCAGCACTGTGTTCTGTGCAAAATAAGCCTACGTATCTTTTCGTACATGGTGATCAGCTCTATTTCTTTCGATATTAACCTGTTAATATCCATGTGCATAGACAGAACACGGCGGATCTAGAGGAGTGAACCAGTAACACAAATCCCTCTATGTTTTACTGTTTTCTGTAGGTCATGTAGCGACTATCGACAAACGGATGTTTAGGCTAAAACAATCATCGCAGCTTCGCAAAAGGGATATCAAGTGTAAAGTTAAAGACGTATCGAACCATATTAAACCCTAATTTTAGAAAATGCTACAATATAACCTGTTAAACCGTACCCGTGATGACACAACACAACGATTGATTTCTAAGTAGAATTTTGTTCCCAAGCATGGGCAGAAGCGCCCAAAAATATCTACATAGATGGATTAAAAAAAATGGTGTTTTTTAAAAATTTCGAATACTAATTTTATCGAGATTCTCATGGAGGTATTAATAAATCCATATTAATAAAATTATGAGACCACTTCTCGTGTGTGTGTGTGTTTTATTTAAAATCAATCGAATATATATCGAAAGCTAAAATATCAAGAAATTTTCAAAACTCTATTTTCAAAAAATTATTTCGTATAAATGACGCGTAGAAAAATACTCCTTCTCCCTTTCGCAAAACACATCTGAATGAGAGCAAGTAGTCAATTTACCATTCTCGGCATTCGTCACTTAATCAACACCCTGCGTCTTTCTAAATCTGCATGGATTTGTAAACATGCTAGTCTGGGTTTTGTTTGTTGTTTTATTTCATTTCAGATTTTATAAGGAAACATTTAAAATAAAGCAAGTTTCAACAAAAAGAAATGTGATAAAATGTATTTGCACAATTCTATCTTTTCGGTCAATGTCGCAACTTCGATCAACAACGAAGCTTTACAAATAAAAAATTAAAAAAATATCCCTTAAGGTAAACCAAAACGCTCCATAAATTCAACACGACAATCGTAAAATCAATTCATAATATTTGTATAAAAGAAGCAGCCATAAAAAAACGTGTGGTTTTTTATCACTAAAAACGCGTTAGGCTTTTCTTTTCTTTTCAAACCTATGAAGAAAATCTGCACGTGTATCTCGACAATATATGGGACTGGCTTCATTACATTTTCGATAAGCGAGCCGTGGAGCGGCTGGAGGGGTTTCTATGTTAGATTAGAATTGAGTGGTTAGGATGAATTGAATCTATTAATCATTTATCGGGGAAGGGAAATGACATCCAGGAGAAAAAGGCGGGAATTTATGAGTGTCCATTGCTTTATTTGCGTGAGGTGTAAAAGAGTGAAAAGAAAAAAAAACGATTCCTCAGATGACGACTGTAATAGAAGTGGCACATGAAGGGGATAACAAGGAGGATACTTCTACAAAAGAAATGAAAAAAAAACAAAGAAATATATACAGAATGAAAGAAATAAGGAATGAAGGAATGAAGGAATGAAGGAATGATTTAGAAATACGAAGACGGTTAATGGGCCGAGAAACCGAGCTTAAATTATAAGTCGAGTTAAAAAAAAAATGATACTCGATGTCTTTTTGTTAAAACACTTAATATTATGAGTTTACAATTAAGCGTAAGTGGAGTAACATAGTAGAATTTGTGTCGCTATAATCCACATCTCGTCGGAGTAGCCTATGAAAAGGGGGTGGGGGCTTTCTGTCGACTTCGACTACGGTCGGATCCTTTACGTTTATTTAAATGTATATATGAAAAAGTATTTTGAAAACAAACGTTGATTCAAAGAATGAAAGAAATGAAGATTCTTGAGAACTGGCGGTTGAACAGGGAGCAAGGAGAATGGTTTATGGAAGAGAAACATGAAAGGAAGGAAGAGTGACAGAATCAAAGAAAGAATAACGGAATGATATAGAGACACTAAAAGAGTTTGCTGACTATTAAAGTAAACATAACATAGGAACCATATAAAATAAGAACACACACACACATATATATATATATATATATATTAATCATTTATTACCTACATACATCGATGTTTCATGCTTACACAATCTTCAGTGCAGGAAGGTAATTTTCGGCGGGCGCGAACTCCGATCACAAATCGCCACCGATTCGCAGTCAAGAGCGTTTCCGGTTGGCTACCACAAATTAGCTTATGATCAAGGCGGAATATAACTTTGTAAATACCAAGTCGGCGGGTATTTTACAACGATCAGCGAATAGTGATCTACAACAACCAACTATATATATATATATATATATATATATATATATATATATATATATATATATATATATATATATATATATATATGATATATAAAACAACTTGGAAAGATACAAATTTATGACATATTAATTATTATATATACATAGTTTAAAAAATCCGACATCAACAAAGTTGATTGTGTACATATGTTGCTGAGAAAAATGTATTAAGTCAATTCATCAGCATATTTGTTTCGTTAGGATGCTGTTAAAGTTTACTTCGATTGGTATACAAGGTATACTCGGTAAAAAAATATGTTTATTATTCTTACCTTAAGCCAAGGCTTTTCAAAGATTAAAATATTATCATCAGAGAGAATTACATAGATAGATAGGTTGGCAGTGGAACAGCCAAAAATGTTTACTTGGCTTAAGGAAATAATAATAAACATAATTTTATTACCGAGTACACCTTGCATTGAACAATCGAAGTTGAAATAAATTTGTCATTCGTACATGTTTATCCCTCTTCTTTAATCAATCTTTATAATTGCTCTATCTTGTATATAAACCATTTCACCATAAGTGTATACTTAAATGTATACTTTTAGTTTCATATATATATATATATATATATATATATATATATATATATATATATATATATATATATATATATTAATCATCATGTATGTAGGAATGCATGCATCCACCCTCAAGCTACGGAATAAATAGTAGGGTAGACCAGTATAACATGCGTAACTAGTTTATTAGAAAAACTGATATAAAACTAGTCCTCCTATCACTATCTCAGCATTTTATTCGTCTTACACTTCACAGTCTGTCATTATTGTAGTTAAATAACATGCGACTGGCGCATAAATTGAGGGATTGGATGAGGTAGGAATACATTTGTTTTTCATATTTTTCTTAAATGCTACATGAAATAACTTTCCATTTTAGAAACATTTGAAGCGAGATTACTTGACTCAACCGTTACAATCACTGTGTTTAGAAATAGTCCAGTATTGTATGAAATATTAAGATTTCATCAAACATATTACTATTTTCACGCGTTACTATATATATATATATATATATATATATATATATATATATATATATATATATACATATCGTATATTGAGCTTAAACCATTTCACTATAGCTTACATTCTCTAAACGTATACTTTTAGTTTCATATTTTATTTTATATTTTTTTTTTTCTTCGAAGGCACTACTTAATATCCCGACTGCCTGCGTTTAATATACACAGTTCAATTTCAACTTCTGAAAAACTACTCTCATTCTCGGTTCACGGAAGTATTTTTAAATAGCCCGAATTCTCAAAATTACTTCCGAATAAGTTAGTTCCACCTACGATTAAACTAAACATTTTTCAATTGGATTTACTTAATTCTTGAACTTTTTCAATGCTGCCTTCACGAAAACCCTTCTTTTCCATCTTTAAATCTCTTTTCACTGGACACCTTATCAACGGACATTTACCAACTGCACTGACCAATATTTCTTACACGCACACCTCACTCTTCATTACTTAATATTTTTTTCAAATTTTGAATATTGGTCTTTCCACTGTCAACTTATATATCTATGTAATTCCTTTAATGATAAGATGTTAATCTTTGAAAAGCCTTGGCTTAAGGAAAGATTAATAAACATGTTTTACCGAGTACACCTTACATTGAACAATCGAAGTTGAAATAGATTTGTCATTCGTGCATGTTTATAATTACTGCCGATCGAAGGATTCAAACCCAGTCACCTTCGACTTCGTATTAATTAACATGCAAATCAGTGAATTTAAAGTCTTTAGATGTAAAATCGACGG
>OY744525.1:33427268-33449170 GCA_963556195.1 Sepiola atlantica
AAATGTACTCAACATGTACCCCGAGACTACCATATTATGTGCAATAAAAATACATAGATGTTGCGTTCTTAACCTAGTGTCATACATTTTTATTGTTTTTCTATTCGTGCGTGCTTCTCATTGATCCTTGTCGTTCTCAAAATAAAACTCCCTATTTAGACTTTCGAAAGGTCCAACTCGAGACAAAACTGGTATCGAACGTAGATTTATTCAACTTGACTTTCGTTCGAAATCACTAGCAAGTGAGGAGAAACAGAGAAGACATCTATACTCACTGCTTAACAATATGTTGTCAGCCCATGTCATTCACTCGTCCGGATGTTTATTTCTTTTTTTTCTTCGAACTGCCTTCTCTATTATCCGTTTTTCTTAGCCATGTTACGTCGTATTTGTTTCTAGTACTTTCCTACCGCCCAATTTGTTTTCAACTCGAGACCATCAAATTGACATCGGCGAACCTTTCATCGGTTTCCATTTCCTTTTATTCTCAACGAAATCATATATTTGCTGATCTACCTGTCCAATATTGAACACAGGGAAATAAGACATTCATTTTTCTTGTCGTTTTTAAATCTGTGTTCATTTAAAATTCATAGTTTGTCGTTATGACAACATATGTGTCTGTATGTTTTATTTACTTTTATTTACCGTAAACTATATGGAAAGGTCGTCAGATAATAGTGAATACGAAATCCCGGTTATATCAATCGCTGGTAATATCTATACTATCATACGACTGTGAGAGCTGGACCATCCCGAAAAATTAAGAAAGCCGAATTCATGCAGTCGATATGAAGGCATTGAGAAATAATCTAAACATAACGTGGCACGCTTACAAAACTAATGTCTACGTTAATAAATTAGCTGAACATTTAGCGGGACTCAGTGAGCCAGCAACTATTACCATCAAACGCCGCAAACAACGCCGATTGGGCCATGTATTACGACATCAAACTCTAGCGAACACCACACTACAAGGTAGGGTACATGGTTCTAGAAGACCAGGACGCCTGGTAAAGCAATGGATCGACAACGTGATGGAGTGAGCAGGGTTATCTCTAGAAGAAGAGGTGCGAATTGCTAATGATTGTAGGAAGTGGAGGAAAGTCGTACGAATATCTGCCAGACTATCCAACGCCGTCGCGTAATGTTATGGGGTATCACACTTCATCGTCATCATCATCATGGTCATCCTCCTTATTATAATCACCTTATACAGGGTGGGCAAAAATAAGGGTCCTATTTTTAAAAATTCATAACTTTTTTATTTATTGATTTTTAAAAAAAATGTTTTTTAGAATAAGTAAAGGATCCCTTCCGAAGCAAGCATGAGCCGTATTAGCCCTAAGGAACGTACCCTCATTTAGAAAACATTATTTTTGTTAAAAAACTCAAAACAGTGTAAAAAACAATACTTTAGTTTTTGTAAGTTTTAAGAAGTGTTTTTCGGCTAAAATTTGTTTTGTTTATTTCAAAAAATCTCGGAAGGGTCAGTCTACACACACATAAAGTTTGGTGAGTTTAACTTTTATTTTGTGGAAGTTATTCAAATTCAAGTTATTCAAATTTAAAGATAGGACCCTTATTTTGGCCCACCCTGTACAAGTCATATTTTCACTGCATCACATTACATTTACATTTCCACGTGATGGTACGGTAGGAGAAACAACAATCAGGAATTATTTTTTTAAGATATGCGGTCGAAGGAAAGAGGCTACCAGAGTAGAACATTCTTCGCCATTAGAGACTTCTACAGACATTTTGCAGCTAATATTACTCAGTCGGGTATATTTACTTTTGGGGGCTACAAGTGCAGTAAGGTCATCGAAGCACATATCATGGAAGTGCTTATAAAACAAGCTCAAGGACGCAATTATTCGACAATGTGACAACTGCTAGAGCTTGGCTATGTAGGACCTATTATTGAATGACTCTTATTTGAACCCAGTACAATAACGAGAGCCTAGTGGTTGGTACACCAGCCCAGATGTGGTCACAGTATTATATGCACGGGCGAATAGTGGCTTTGTAAATATATATTATACTGGAAGGAGTGAGAAGTTTTCTAGCCCGGTATAGGGAGCCTATCGTTTTTGCAGCATATTTGGCAACATCGTTAATGGAGTTATTCTATTCCATATTTCTGATCTTCCCGAAATATATAACATTTCTCTCGGTCAACAAACCCTCCACTGTATAATATAAACGAATGCGTATTTTTGTGTGTATTTAATTTCAATTGTCACATTTTAAAATGTAGACGTCCGTATTTTACGCTAACAGTTTGCCGGCGTATTTTTTAAGAAATTCCATTCTTTCACTCGCTTTTTATTCATTTTTGCCATAAAAGACCTGAAGATGATTCCGGAGAGAATCGAAAATGTTAGTCAAACACATGGATCCTTCATCAATTCATTCCATCTACACGTCAAAAAGATCATTCGACGAATGGAAAAAATAAAAAAAGGAATCACTAAACAGAAGATTTCTGTCGTCTTTAATAAAACATGCCTTAATATATATATATATATATATATATATATATATATATATATATATATATATATATATATCCTTCGCCACATAAAATGTAGCGAATAAAACAACTGCCGTATGAAACCATTTCAAGTGTTTAGTGACAAAGGGGAAACACATAGCAATTCAGACACCCCCCGCCTTCTAAAATAAATTAAGAAAGAAATATTTCACTTTATTTCTAAAATCAGACGTTTTCTTTTTCTTTTTCATTTGTTATACCGATTGATACGTTTTGTCTTTATTTAAACTTTCCAGATTGAAAGATTTGGGAAATTGGCTTACTTTCTTTTTTCTTTATTTTAACATAACCGATTTAGACGTTATTTTATATGTATATTAAAATTAGTGCAAACACTGGCGAAACATAATTTTTTTTCCGTTATGTGTGAAGGAAATGTACACTCGTGAATAGTAATGTGTTGCCGTATATATGTTACATTATAGAGTGATCTTGTGTCAGACTTGAAGTTAAGTTGGTGACATAGACGACTATTGTCGGAAATAACGGTACCCCGGAGATCACACATCAAAAATGAGATGGCGAAAAAAGAATGATAAAGTTTTTTTTTTAATTATTTTCCTCTTTATTTTCTGATGCGTTAAACTTTAGCTATATGACGGGGTCCGCAATGCCGGAGTTTGTCTCTTCTTGACACGATAACAGGCTTGCTCCGGGTGAAGGCCGGTTTTACAGTGATCTTTATGCCGTCGACTTCTAGTGCAAAGCTGTCGTTATTGGCCCCCAGCACTTGTCAAAACCATCTGAGCCGCCATCCCCTCAGTCTGCCTTGAATCGGTGCCATGCCCTTGCGCTTTTGGATACCATTGTTGTACACGTGATCCTGCAGTATAATTTCAGTCATCCAGCGGAGCATTTTGGTTTCCATAACGGTTAATATTCGCCCCGCTTTCCTCATTGTCGGTAAGCACTCAGAGCTGTATAAAGTAACGTGTCTCACAACAGCTCGGTTGATCTTCGACTTTAGACGGTCGCTAGTCTTGCGGTCACAGATGATGCCGGTGGTGGTGCGCCACTTGAGCCACGTTCAATTGATGCCCGCAGCAACTTCAACGAGGGAGTTGCCGTTATCGCTGAATGTCGAACCAAGACATATGAAGGCGTGCGTTCGTGGAAAATCCTGTCTGTCAACTTGGATTATGCCATGTTTGTTTTTATCAGTGATTAGATACTCCGTTTTTCTAGTGTTCACTCGCATACCAAACTGCGGCAGCTTGTCCTTTTAGTACTTGACTTGTTGTTGCAGATCAAATTTACTTTTTGAGCGAGCAGAACATCATCTGCATAAGGCACGGGCCAGTGCAGGTTCTTGGTGATGGCATCTATGATAAGTATAAAGATAAACTGGGAGAACGCCGAACCTTAATGACCATGATGGCCTTGGACATATCGGCCGCAGTTCGCACTTCGATGAGTCATAGAGTAGTTTGACTGAGCTAACCAGCTCTCCAGAGACGCCATGGTGTCGCGACACGTACAAGATCACATCGTGTAGCACGCGGTCGAAGTTGTTTTCCATATCGACTTCTGGGCATACTTCTCTGTCAAGAACCGTGCGGCATGGATGGTGTCTGTTGGGTAACACTTTTTTACAGAAACCGCACTGATTTTTCGCGATCGTAACAATCTCCTGTATTTTACGGTCAACGATTCGCTAAAAAACTTTCATTGTGTACGAAAGAAATCAGATTGGTCTGTCATTGCTGCATTCAGGGGGGCTGTCTTTCCTATTAACGATTGACACTAACATTCTGCGGGTTCTATCAACATGGATCTTCTTTTCTGCGATCATTTTCTTAACCGCTGCACCAACCACGTAGTAAATTCCAAGAGTCAGGAGCGCCTCACCTCGGACACAATGTCCTCAGAACCACTTGTCTTGTCTGGCTGCATTGCTCGCAATGCCATAGAAACTTCAGCAGTTGTTTTTGGGTGTACACTACCCTAGAAAATCCTCGGTCGATATTTTCCTAAAATACTGATGCCAGCGGTCGACGACTATGTTCTTCCCAACGATCACCCTGCCACGCTCGTTGTTCATGCCAAATAATTGCTCGATATCTTGAGATGTCTTTTCATTGATGATATATATTATAGAAAAACACTTATATAAAAGGAAATGAGCTTTCGTATAGAGACAGGATTGACGTTATGCATCACGATCGGTAACACTATAAGTGTAAAAGAAAGTACGAGTTAACAGCTTGTTATATTTTCTTCTATATATCTTACTTAAAAGTGGCGCTGGGAGTTTCATTTTATCTATTTCGTATATACAACTCCTGAAAAATAGACTACGTTCAACTGTATTTGCTGGCAGGATAGGCAGTACAAATGATAATCACGAAGATTCTACAGTAAGAGGATAAAAACCCTGCAGTACGAATGGACGTACTGTTTAAACTTAGAGGTAGACTATGTTAATATATAAAATACTGGTATATTTGTATTGGTTCGTATTGTCTGCAATTTCATTGTGCATCCCTTCTTAAGATGGTATAATATGTTAAGCATGGATGGTGTCTTCAGATAGATATAAAAAAGAAGAAAAGAAATGTATATTTTAGAGCAAAAACTGTTTAATTTACCGGTGAATGCTTTTATGCTGGTTATGGGGCTGTGTATTCTGCAATTAAAACAATTTTGAGTTTCATTCTCTCACGTATTTCCTGTGAGTCATCCTTATGGACATGGCATGAAGGTGTCCCAATACTGGGATGACATGAACTAGAAAACGAAAATTGCCACAGAGTTAGAATTAGTTGGTGCCCTAAATACATCTACCATGTTTATAAATAATCGGAGAAAAATAGATTTAAAAATTGTAAAATGGAACAACAAAAAGTGTGTGGTGATCACAAAAATAAGTCATCAATGTTTTATGTCCCACAAATATTATTTTGTGACCACCTCTTGTAATGGGAGTAGATTCTATTACAAGAGGTTGTTACAGCATAATATTTCGAGACAGTTTAGTGTTGTACTCGAAGATATATTGAGTAAGAAAAAAAACAATTAACTAAGTGATAACATGAAAATCGATCATCAAATAATGTAAACCTCTTATTGAAGTCGATGGAGATTCAGAGAACTAGTACGTATACTTCATATATGTATCACTAAACAGAACAGATTTTCAAACAGTAATCCCTGTGACAAGTTGCTGCTACCCATTTATTCACTTGCGTGTAATGTTTGCTTGATACTTCTCCAGATTAAGACCAAATCTAACTCTGGCCCTAACGTTGACCCTAACCTACTCCTAACCGTAACTGTAACGACGCCAAGTAGATTTGAGCTTGGGTTCTTATCTGGAGATACACCGTTTGCTGATGGCATATAATATGGCTTAGACATCACCGATGTAAGCAGTAAACAGATTAAACATTGCTTAACTTTAAAACACGAAACGAAACGAAGCTACATTCACCGTAGGCGAAGAGAGTCGGCTTCCTCTGAGGGTGAAAGTTTCTAAGGAACAATAAATTCACAAACGGTCTCTAGTCGAATGTTTATCTTGATCAGTGGAAATGACAACTTTAGGTTTTGAAATGCTTGTAATGAAGTATCCACATCCTCCCATATACAGCGCCTGATATTCCCAATTAGTCACCCATCTCGTAGTGACTAGGCTAAACATTACTTAACTTCGATGATCTAACGAGAACGAGTACATACATTTTAGTGATATGATGAGAAAAGGAGTGTCAACATGATTTGATTGTATGATGTCTTATTATTACGTATTTGAGAAACAAACATTTATACATTGAACTCATGCAGAAGACATAGCGTTTTCACATTAGCAATTTGCTTCAGATGCTTTCTGACCTTTTGGCTAAGATCAAAGTGTAGTATCTGTTCCGATGGATACTGCACCCCATACTGGTATTGTCTGGATCTTCGGGTCTGGATTTACGCCGGTCAATGGGTCTGTCCTGTGCAGTTCTGGGAAGTGGCGCTCCCAGGCTTTGTCTCCCCTCTTTGGGGAGGATTGAGTTTAGTGCTTAATGTCTGAGGCACTCTGCCCAGGCAATTTTTTAAAAGCCTCTAGCACTTCACCTCTGGAGTGCATTCCCACTTTCCGACCTTGTGTCACATTCTACTGTGTGAGACGTAGATAAATAGGTGCTTCAGATGGTAGGACATCATTGACATACTGATAGCACGATAAACATCTTTCTGGCAAATAACTTAACCGCATCAAACAAGATTATCTATTCAAGACTCTTACCTATTAATGGTTGCGCAGTGCGTTATTAAAAACTGAAACGGATGGTTTTATTCTTGTTACATAAGACAAATGCTTGCTAACTAAAAGTTATCAAACATTCTAAATTATAGTGCTTAACCGAAAATGCAAATTGTGTGATTAATATACAGAAACAATTGGCCATTTTGTATTGCATTGCCCGATATGAGCATCAATCGAATATAAAAGTCTGCATGATAGAGTTGGTCAATATGTGCAGTAGGAAATATGCAATTTTTATGGGCGTGAAACTGCAGATAATTGGTATAGACATAATGCACAGCCGGTGAGAAACATCGGACCTGTAATAATTTCACGAGACTTTGCTATCTAAACATACAAAACGATCAATGCTAATGGGCCAGACATAGTGATCAAATACCATGAGACGAGAAGTCACTTTATTAAATACGCAGCAGATCCCGCAAGCTACGATGTAGAATCTAGGAATTCCAAAGAAATACTAAAATATATGAAACACAAATGAAAAGAACTAGCTGACCCGTGTGCCGGCGATGCCCTCGAAATCAGATTATCTCGAGAAGTTCCAAACTTTAATTATTGAATTATTTGCTGCTTATGGTTGTCCAGGGCGCACACATATCCCAGCGTTTTAATGTAAAACAACACTCGGAAAAGTAAAAATAAAACTTTTCGGCTGTGTGTGTTTTAGATAGAGGCTTTCTGTTTTATGTACAATGTAAATACGTATTTACTTAATGGAAACTCTAATTAAAAAGGTCCAAAACAGTATCAAATGTAATTGTCAGGAAATGATTTAATCGCTGGCGGCTATGTAAATATAGAGATTGAGAAGGTTATATGGAAAAATTGCGTCTATTCATTTTGCAAGTTTTACAATGTTAACATTATTTTAAACAGAGGCTTGTCAAACGAGAATCAATTACTTGGGCGTGTCGTATTTAAAATTGTATTTAGGAAAATCTCGATGTATATCATACTGAATGACAGATGAAAAACGTGCCTGTAAATAATGATATATATATATATATATATATATATATATATATATACTAAATATTCCAGAGCATTTTATAAGTGTTTTTCATTTTGATCATCCATATAAAGATAATAGGGCACATTATAACTTAAATAGTATAGAAATTTAAAAAAATACGAATGTGAATATACATAAAGGGTCAATGTTTGTTGTGCAAGGGTTTTCATGTGTCCTCCTTACTTCCGGGAAACACAAGGTGTGCCTCAAGGATGTTAAATACTATCTATTCCGAAACATATTTATATTAATGTTACTTTACTCCCCTAGGAAATGCTGAATACCAAATTTAGTAGAGAAAGTGAAAACATAGGAATGAACAAATAACAAGTTGTTTTATTAGCTGAGGGACAAAGGACAAAAAGAGATTGATTCAATCCCGAGAAATGGCAAGTTTCTTGGCTGGTTTTGTAATGTATTGCTATTTTAATAAATAACATTAATAAAAACGATATAATTTTGCACCATTGTGTACGTACGTACGTTATAACTCTCATTAAAAAAGTGGGATCGCACGATCGCCTAAGATGCAATGCAGAAAAATGTAGTTTTTTTTTTATTTCATCGGATGTTTTTGGCGTACTTGAATGTCAAACTAAAATACACTTTATTGGCCTTCAGGCTAAGATAAAAGTGTAGTTTCTGTTCTGTCAAAGATAGTACAATAATATTGTTGATTCTGCGTTTTTGAGATAGGCTACAACAACAAGATATATTCTGAACCTACATATACCAGCGTACTTAGATAAATATGTTTCACTTTGAAAAAAGGTGGTAAAATCAAACCCGTGAGGTTTGCGTTCGCGCCGGACGTCAATAGTATGCAACTATTTTTAGTAAGGCAGCAATATTCAACAGATGAATAATAAAACTGTGGCATGCCCATGGGTTCCACTAGTTTAAGTAATAAGTACGTGAGAATAATGAAATGTATTTGTTTTTATTCATTTAAGAATAGTATTTCGTAATTGTCTCTCGGTCCTGTTTGGGTGTATATGTTTAAAGGCATATCAACATTATGAATATTATTTAATGTATAAACCCAATACACATTGTAAATGATATAATTGAACACGAGTCATTAGTTTATTCATAGATTGAACGCCCTGGTCTCATAGTTTCAACTAGTAGAGTCTACGTTACTTATTCTTGAATCTATAATAAATCAAAAGGTGTTGATCACCACAAACAAAACCAATCTTCTTAGTGACATCAATATCTACAGCTGACGGGCTGACTGGATAAGTGAATCTATCGACGAAGGCTTTGTCTCTAGGGCGATAGCTCCTAATATAGTAAAGGCTTTGGATAAGATTTGGCGTAAACGTTAGCTCCACAAACCTGTTAGCTATGGAATATCTGGAAATATCCTTTCAACTATAAGTCTATAAAAGTATGTTTGTGAATTTTTGAGATGAGGATTGATAATTTGCATGATTTCGATTATTCAGACTACTCTTCTCATCTTGAGTGTTATCATCACAGCATTTCGGCCGCTGTAATCTCCGACCTTCTTCAGGTGTATCTTTTCGAACTCGGGAATATTTCTGTTGAACTTAGGATTGTTGATGAATTAATAAAAAAGTAAGAAATGTCTATCTAAAAATATGTCAAAACCATTATAACTACTTTAAATTCTTATATTGTTATTCAATTAAGCTCGGGTATTGCTTATTCTATTAATGAACTGATTCTTCTTCTTTCTTGTGTCAGCTCCCTCGAAACTGCAGTACGGTCTTGGCAAGCCAGGTTCTCGTCTTGTCATCAAGGTCCGCTATGCCCTGCTCGCCATTGGGTGGTTTGAACAGCGGGCATTCCTCTATGACGTGTGTAACTGTCTGTTCTGGGTGGCCACATTCAGAGGCAGCATCTTCTCTCAGGCCCCAGTCTCTCATTGTAGCAGAAAAACGGCCCACATCAGTTCTCAGGCGGTTCTGATTGATCAATTGCCTTCGTGGCAGCTCAGCCCCTGGTATGTCGTCTGGGTCGGTGATGAACCTGTGCAGTCGGTGTTGGTCCACATCTGCTCTGAGGTGGTGTCTTGGACGGTTTCCAGAAGCTGATGCGCGTGCTGGGAGAGTGCGTGGCGTTATTTGAGGCCTACTGGTGGAGGATGTTTGCTCATGATGTCGTGGAGCAGATGTCTCTTGATTGTTTATGCGTCTTTGAGGCATATAGGCATACAAGCGTTTCCAACTCTTCTACGCAGTATTTTGAATTATTATTACACTTTGCAAGATCTTTCAAACTGCATTGGTTGGTAGTAAATTGTAGGCAAGACAGTGTGGCATCATATGGTCCTAGTCTTCGTAGATGGTTGGTCGATTTTGTCGCCAATCCAGGTCATACCAACGTTTGACCGTCCCATCCCCGTTCTAATATGAGTTAATGTCTTCCACTAGCCCCAAGGGGTATCAGAACTAGGAAAGGAGGCTTTCGTCTAGTTTGCTCTGAGATATTTTTAGGAGTCCGACATTGCTGTGAAAGCTCCTTTATTTCAATCGTTGGACTATTGGTTCACGTCCACGAAAGAGATTCCCTTCATCACTACTAGACTGTGTTCTCTATTCGGCTAGCAACTTCCTTAAACACTGTAATGACGTAAATCAAGCCAGTGATATTCAGCTTCGATGTGATGTCATTAAACAAGGGTCATCTTTCTAAACTGTTCTATCATTTGAAAAAAGTTTTTTTTTGCATTTGGTTTTATGAGTCTTCTTTAATAGTGCTTGGCAACTGTTGCTAGGTCCGTGACAATGTTCAGCCAGGACAAGACAAACATTCGTAGACCAGCTGTTTCTACTCGAGTGGACGATCGTTTATTGTCGAACGATGAATGGCTTTGGTGTGATGCGAAAAAAAAAATGAATTTGTTGCCAGGAAGCATCCACTGGGATTATAAAGGCGGAGCAGGATGATGGGGGGGGGGGATAAGGAAAAAAGAGGGAGGAGTAAGTGTCCTGGAAGGAGAAATTAGATTAAAGAAGAAAGAGATTAGAGAGAAAAGGTTATAAAGAATGAAAGTAAAGAAAGAAGGAAGTGAAAAAAGAAAGAAGGAAATAGAGAAAGGCATGAATAAAAAAGGAATGGCACATTTCAACGCGTCTAAACGGATAAATGCTAAGTAAAAAAAATAGAACTGATAGGAATGAGAATGTAATTCAGTTAAAAAGAGAAAGAGAGAAAATAATAAAAGAAAGAAAGAAACTGACAGAGAGAAAGACAAGAAAAACAAAGTGAGCACCAATTACCAAGTGAAAAGGAGAGTAAGAAAAACGAATATACGAAAGACATAGCCAAATTAAATTTATCCAAAAAAAGTTAGGAAAAAGAAATAAAAGAAAGAAGGTAACAAATTTAGGCAGAGCGAGAGACATAGAGATAGACAGAGAGAGAGAGAGAGAAAGACAGAGAGATAGGGGGAGAGAGAGAGAGAAAGACAGAGAGAGAAAAAACAAGAAAGAGATAAAAGAAGACATCAATGAAACAGAAAGGAAAAGGGAAACAGCGTGAAAAATATATATGTGTATTTGGTTTGTTCTACTTACATTGATAAGCCAAGATTTCGGTATATATGATCCATTCAGAGCAGCTATTCTGGTCAAACCAAGTGTAATAGAATAGTAGCTATGGAGAGGGCAGACAGACCAAACTTGGTGATGTAAGCTGAAAAAACAAATAGACACCAACTTATTATTACTGAGCACTGCAGGAATAAATATATACCAACGCATTAATTAGTCTAAGATATATATAAACATCTTGGAACAATAGTAATGTTTTGATTCATTAAATGTTAATATGTGTATATATATATATATAGAGAGAGAGAGAGAGTGAGAGGGAGAAAGAGAGAGAGAGTGAGAGGGAGAAAGAGAGAGAGAGAGAGGGGGAGATATGCATGACGTTAATTTTGTTGTTTTTCTTAACGATGAATTGTTGTTCTTCAACTACTGGTACTTTCTGCTGCCTATGCATTTAGATACGAAATGTCGTCTCATTTCTGTAATTTAAAAGCGATAAATCATCACGTAATTTCTAACAGGCCCTTCGCGGCGAACTAGTTAGTGAATTTGATTATAGTCTGTGTGAGGAAATGTTCAAATCCTGCCATAGTCAGTCACACTGATAAGCCGCAGTACCGGCGATACACGTGTCCGTGGATAACTATTTTAACTAAAAATCATATATATATATATATATATATATATATATATATATATATATATATATATAAATATATGTATATATATATGTATATATATATATATATATATATTAGATAAATGAAAAAAGAGGGATAAACATGTACGAATGACAAATCTATTTATACTTCGATTGTCGAATGCAAGGTGTACTCGGTAAAACATGTTTGTTATTCGTTCCTTAAGCCAAGGCTTTCCAAAGATTAAAATCTACGATTGTACTAAACATCTTTCTATTGAGTTTATTTCATTTTTGAACTTTTTCAACGCTGCCCTCACGAAAACCCTTTTATTCCATCTTTAAATCTCCTTTAACCAGACACCTTATCAACGGACATTCACCAACTGGACAGATCTCATATTTTTTTACACGCACATACTCACTCTCCATTTCTTAATATTTTTTCGAATTTTGAATGTTGGCTTTTCCACTGCCAATTTATCGATCTATGTAATTCCTCTGATGATAAGATTTTAATCTTTGAAAAGCCTTGGCTTAAGGAAAGAATAATAAACATGTTTTTACTGAGTACACCTTCTATTGAACAATCGAAGTTGAAATAGATTTGCTCTATCTCGTATATTGAGCTTAAACCATTTTACTATTGGTTATATCTACTAAAAGTCTCATATTATATATATATATATATATATATATATATATATATATATATATATATATGTGTGTGTGTGTGTGTGTCTGTGTAGATATAGATATGTGAAAAAGGAAAGAACAACATTATGTAAAGCATAAGAGTAAGGGGGCTTAAGGAAAAGCTGAAATTCTTGCTTAATGCATGTCCAAACATTATTGATAAAATGTCAGGCAAATGGGAGGTTGCGCCAATACTATACCCGCTAATACCTTTTTAAATTCTCCAAAGGAACTGAAAATTGGAGAATATTTATTTATATGCATGTATATGTATGTATATGTTTGCTTTGATGCATAAAACTTAATCAAACTAAATATGGCTTATATTACCTACCCTTATGTCTATCATCTGTGTTCTAATTAATATAGATCGCTTTATTGGTGTAGGAGTTAATGATTTACATACTGATATATAAACAAATACACGTACCTATTTTCTTTCCATAAATTTGATGCGATAATAAATTAAAGGATCGCGAACTAAAATAAAAGTTTCTTCAGGCTAAAAAACCTAAAGACCTGTTTATTCTTAGCTCTCAATCGAAATCTAATTCCGGTTGGTTAAACAATATCACATCATGATGTGGACGGTCCGCTCACCAGACCAACATCCAGCTATGATTGAACAATCGTGAACTTCACCTTCGTCACCGGACGCAATGCATCACTGTCGGACATTGGCGAAGACTGGCTATCACGTGACTCGATCTGGGAGCTGCGAATCTACAGAGGAAGAATCTGTAGTGTCGGCGCACTGGTCTTCATTATCTTCCCAACCGAAAAACGGCAAAGTAAACAATCGACAGAATATCAAAACGGTAGTCCGAATGATTCTATGATCGAAGAGTGATACTGACTGACACGGGCTGCACGGCTCGACAATTTGTGTGCCAGTTTGTTCAGAGTCGTAACGATGCCACTTTCACTAAAACCCTTCGGAAATGTAGGGATCCATCTGATCTCTCTAGTATGTCAAAGTAAATTCTGAAGAATTGGCAGAGCAACTAGTCTGAGAGAACTGTAATAATAGGATAGAATAGACTCTCAAATATTATTAGGTGCTAGCCGATAAACTTAATAGCTGTGAACGGGTGGTTGGCTTACGCGTGGCATGCCATATTATTTCTTTGTTTTGACTATCCCACTCCTCGCGTTTCGTATTGTAATATAGTCATAAGTTGTCATATTAGACACCTCTCTGAATTAGTATATTATATATATTGTTAAAAATTTCTTTAAAATCGTATATACGTATTTAAAAGTGTAGGGGGGGGTGTCCTCATGGGTGACTTAGAGGTTACGGCACGTCGATATTCGGCAGATGGAAAGTTACGTAAAGACTTAGGACTATCTTAATAGTCTGCCTCGAATAATTTTATACATATGATATACATTCATCACAATAGAATATATTTTAAGTTGTAGAGGAGGTTCGGCCCCAATAGCTCCCTTAGGTTGGAAGGGCACTTACACACTTCCATGTAGTTCAACATAAGTTATGATTATTGGCTTACCTCTTTCTCTATCTATGTGACACAATGATGGGTTTTAACTGTGCTGTTAAAACATATTAATATACTTGATGTTTGGTGTCAAATGTTTATAATCGAAATTAATTATTTAATTAAATTACATTAAGTATGTCAAATATTAAAAGAAATAAGAGTTTACGCACGTTCTTTGCAATTTGAAACTATCGCTTTCTAGTGTGTTTCTTACTTATTACACTGATTGTTTACACTTTTTGTACAAAAGTGGCAAAGCTCATGTTAAAATATCAAAATACTTTTGGAAAACTGATTTTTATTTATGATTTAGAATGTCACATTCAATGAAATTATGTTTTTGACTAACGTAACATCGCAGCGTCATGTCGAATAATCAGCCTAATGTAACAATTAAATGGCATGTTAGTATCCTTAATAGAACATGTATTTATGTTGTAACATGGTTAATTGTTCCTCTTATATTCGTGAAACGAAAGCTTTCATTTACTGACCTATCTTAATATACGTGTAATATAGAAAACGATCTGTGGTTTGTTAGTAAATTAGAATAGTCGCTTTTAGCGATAATATTCTATGAAATAACTCACTCTTTAGTTTGTTTCGGAGACATTAATTGGCGACTAATCGACGAAACGGACATAAAGCAAAGTTAGAAGAAAATATTTTCTCTAAAAAACATCTAATATTTTAAACCCAATCACATTTATTGAGTGTGAATTTTCTCTCCTACACAACCAACATAACTTGTTCTGGATAAACTGTGTTGTAATAAATATTTCTTATTATTCATGATCAGTTTTCTTGTAGACGAACCAACTTGCAAATTTCTTAGGTTTGCGACTAAGTCCAGTTGCAAAGAGAAGTTACGGGATAAACAACAAACGACTGGTGTTATTTCTGAGTTTTTCCTTCTATTATGCTAGTTACAAAACCAAAGCTTGTTATAGTCTACACTATTATTTAACCAATAGCTACAAGGAATATATAGTACAAAAAGGACTAATGAAATTGAGTCAGTAGCCTCGAAACGAATTGAACTCGTCACGTCGAACCTACAGTAATAATGACTATTAAAACATACGCACAAAGCATTAGTATATTTTGTTCATATCCACATATATTTATACAAATAAACAAATTAAGTGATAACTGGATTAATATTTTTTTTACTCATATTCACCCCTAACAAGGTACATTCCCAGTGATATATAAGGGACTACTGTGAATTAAGGAACCTGTCTACAAGGACATTCGAAGTAGGGACTGATCACAAGATGTTTGTTCACATTACATTTAAATTGCTGCATGTTTGTACAGTCAGGGAAGCAGGAAGCAAGGAGTGAAATTCCAAAGTCTAGCAGTTCGAGGGGAAAAAACTATTAGAGTTGAAGGCTTTCCATCATTTGGAGGCTTCAACAGTAAAGGTGGGGAATTTTGCTGTTTGTCGGATTTATCGTAGGTGTTTACACCGAGAACATTTCATAAAAGTACTTGGAAAAAACATAGGGATGCAATACTGCGTCGATTTGAATTATTCGGACTATTCTTCTTCTTCTTAGAGATTATGCTCACAAAGTTCTAAGTGATGTAATATCCGACCTTCTTCAGGTGTATCTTGGCGAATTCAGGTAACTTTGTTGTGTGAACCAGTGTTATGATTACGTGCACTGCACTTGCCGTAATCGTCTCACACGTTGTGCCGTTCAAAAGTTGTTGTTCGGTTTTACTCAGTGCTGAAACAACGAACTTTCATTCCAAGTAAAAACATAAGTCCAGTTTATCAACAAGTAACAGATTTATTTGTTGGATGTTATAAATGATAGTCGTCTTCTTTGGTTGAATGGCAGACTTGCAAATGAGATTTTTCTACCCTGGCGAAATAAAATATACGTTCAACACAGTCTTTTATATAAGAGCCGAAATTGACCCACCTTGTCTTGAAGGGAAAACAGATTCAACTGATCAAGCCGGGTCTTAGAATATCCAACTCCTGCCATGCCAAGAAGAACAAGAATCTCCCTCGTATCTTTTTTCCTCCTGACCGGTCATCACCGGACCACCCACGCACGCGCCACTTGAGAATTCAACCAGAGATAAATGTCAGACAGGAGATTATCACGTAGATTATCTGTGAACATCACAGCATGAACCCCGTATTTACGAGTCACTTACTTTATTTCAGAAGGTAATATAAATTTTTGTATGACCCAAATCAAACTAACGACATTTTTCCTTGAACCTAGCATCTAACATTTGCAACGTCTGCTATTGATATGCATCACTAAAAAATGCAGCCTACTCCATTTTTACAGTCGAACTCTAGATCTATACGGAATTTCGAACTGAACCATTTATTTTGATCTTTGGGTTAGATTGTTCTCGTTTCGTCAGCCATGATTCGGTGGAAGTCCACGCATACGGGGCACAACGAATAGAGTTGTTAAGTAACAATCAGTTCTAAGTGACAGTCTTCCGGATGTTCAATACTGATTACAAAGTAGAATACATATTTCTTAGTTGAGACATATTACCCGAAATTCCTCATAGATTCCCGAGTTTAACAAATATTCTAAAGAAGTACGAATGTTATATCTGCTGAAACATTGTGAAAATAATATCCAAGATAAAAATAGTAATAACAATAATAATATAAAGTAGTAACAGAAAAAAGTGTATAATCTTAAGAAAGTCTAAAATATTCCTTTTTCTTGCGGGTGACCATTGCGACATTGATAAAAAGGTACTTTGTACAACTCCCTGACACTCCCACTCAAATCTTAAACGAACCTCTTTTTCCGACCCCTTACTTATCTCAAGCAAAAATGTGACGTGCTTCCGTCCTCTCTTCTTCTTTAGGTAATTAATGGTTTTACATTCGTTAAGATTAATAGGATCGATGTGAACGTAAACTGATCATTCAAGATGTAAACTAGCAAATACAACGCGCATGTGTTGTCCCCTTCTGCATGTGACTCGATGTGGCGAGTTAAAAATGCAATAAATTTGGGCAATTTGGGGCATTTTTGACCCGCATTGTACCTCCTGGGGGCGCTAATCAGAATTTTTCTGAGGTCAAGGATGCTCATTTTATATCCAGAACAATTGCCTCTACATTTTGGCCAAGTTTCAGAAACATTCAATGGATGGATCAAACGTTATGGGAGAAAAGGGTCATTTATTGCAATTTTTAGAGCTTTTGACCCCCTGGGGGCGCGAACCAGATTTTTTCCAAGGTCAGCGTTTTTCTATTAGGAAAAATTGCCTCCACATTTTGGCCAAGTTTCAGAGAAATTGAATGGATGGATGAAAAGTTATGGGGCAAAAAATGTCATTTATTGCAATTTTGGGGCCTTTTGACTCCCTGGGGGGGAGAGGGCTAACCAGATTTTTTTCAAAAATCGGAGAATATCCCTTTCTAACATGACCAAAGTTACAACTTCATGCAAAATTTCAGAGAAATTCAATGGATGGTTGCGGAGAAAAATTCGGACGGACGGACGGAAATGCCTCAAAACATAGGTCTCCCGATTTTACAAATCAGGGGACCAATAAAATGATCAAATATTTATATATTGTTCTTTCGCATATTGCGTTGGGTTTTACCCAAAAGTAAATAGCTTTCAGGTGTAGTATTCTTTTACGAATTCAGTACAATTGCAGGGAAGTTCAAAATACATAGGTCATTTGACTGCTTTTTGAATTCCTTAACGCGATAAGAATAACCAAGTTGGTTAAATCCTCCTTCTAGACACGGCACCAATTTATAAATATATATAAACTGGTGCCGTGGACAAAATGAAGATAAAGAAACCTTGGTTATTTCTTGTCATGCTGCGGATTTATTTAATGTCATGTTGCTGATTTATTTTGTCAGGTTGCTGATTTATTTTATGTCATGTTGAAGATTTATTTTATGTCACGTTGCGGATTTATTTCATGTCACGTTGCGGATTTCTTCAAAATTTGGCAAGGTGCGGAGAGAGAGTTAAGGATCGAGTAAGAACCTTGAAGGAAGGCTTAAACGATTTGCAGTTTTATTTCTTGATTCCAGAAGTGTTAATGTTCTTATCAATATGGATAGATAGGTTTATCTATTTCCTTATCTTCCAGGTGTGCGCTTTTGTGGTGTTTACCTTAGATATCTGTTCTACATCCTCATAGAAAGATTTCTGGTGTCAAAGCGAACGGACATTTGATTTCTAAGTTTCATATACGCCAGAGTGTGTTGGTTGGGGGGTGCAGTTTATCTGGATATACGTGGTTACTAGAACAAAATGTGAGTTCGGTGTGGGTTGTTGAAATTCTATCGATCATGTTTGGGTTGCCTGTTTTAACGTAAGTATATCAGCCATGTTACGGGTATTCAATACCTAAAACAAAACCTCCCTAAAACTATTTATTGTCTACACTTATTTGGATTCTTTTTGCAATGTTATCCATATACTGTATAATCACGTGGGCACAACGGTTCTCATTAGATCACCGAAGTTAAGCAACGTTGAGCCTCGTCAGTACCAGATGAGTGACCATTTCGGAATACCAGGCGCTGTATGGAGGAAGACGTCGACATCTTCCCGCAAGAACAGCAAAAGCATAACGTCAGCATCTCCCCTAACTAGGATATACATGAGACCGGGGACCGCTTGTGAATTTGATACTCCCATAAATCCCCTTCAGGTATCCAGAGCCAAAGTAACATTATGCCTATATGCCTGTCACGATATTCGTAATTACACTTAATAAATCGAATAGTAATAATGTTGTATAATACTGACACTCACATTCGATTCTAAATAAAACATTAGGTTATACATTGGCTAGAATTATATTTAAAAGGCAAAGAAATGTCGTGTTCATAATCCCTCCAATCTCTCTTAGAAAATTCTGATTCAAGAAAAAAACAAATAAATTAAAATTAAAAAAGAAAACGTAATTTTCAATTAATGTTAATGGTGTTCGAGTCGATTAAAACGGATTGTTTTTTTGTTCGTTCATGAATACATTTTAACTATTAATTGGCATAAACTTAATTTTCACAAATTGATATATTTTTACTGTTTTTAAAATGAGCTCATGTGTACGAGGTTTTCCCTCACATCGTTAACAAGAAAATTAAGACTGAAAAAACAAACAAATAAACAACAAATAACTTTTATCACACGCAATGAAAAAATAATTTTCTATCTACCTGTATAAGTTTCACATTTTGATACTGAGTGTCAAGTTTATTATCTATGAATTTGTTATCGGCACATTTAGTCCATCGTTCAAGTCATATTACAAGATGGCGGCCTATTTCTTTGGAAGCTGCTCGCTAATTGCAGGCTTAAAATATAGTAAGACCATGGTTAGTGCAATGTTAAGTCTTATTCCGGGGTGGTTATCAGACGGATTAGGACACACTTTATTTGTCATATTAATTTAGTGTTAGAATTATACTTTAGAAATAAATTGTAAGCACTTAATTCTTATTATTTGAAACATCTCTTTGAAACATGTGGTCATACAACAGTTTCCCACTATTTTACGTTATCGTTTGCATTATTGTTGTACTCTGCATGATCTTTCAAGAATGCGCAGGTTGGTCAGTAGAGGCATGACAAGACAGTGTTGCGTCGTATAATCATTCTCTCCACATTCGCAGATGGTTGGGTCAGTTTTGTAGCTCTGTCTAGTCAAATAAACTTTAGATTGCCCCATTTCCGTTCTCAGGCGGTTGAGTGTTTTCTAGTGGAGCTATGGTGCTTCTGAACAGGGAGGGGGAACAAAGCCGGAATTCTCATATCAGTATAGGCAGTACATTCTCCAGCCGTCTGGTCCACAGCTGTATTCTGGTCTCGTCCTGTGATGTTTTATGGATTCGACATGGTTGAAGAAGCTTCGTTTGACCGTTGGTTCACGTCAATGAAATAGATGGCGTTCTTCACTGATAGCCTTTGTGATCCCTAATCGGCTGGCAAATTCCCGTCTCAACATCTACAGTGACGAGATGCAGATTGTTAAGGTTAGTAGGCTTCAAGAAGCAATTGATCAACAGGTTATGCTCAATACTGAGTTTAGTTTGTTGACATGTGTTGATCTCTCACAAAAAGAACAAGGGGGAGCAAGGTAGAAGCGTCTACGTCACGATCCCTGTCAAGTAATATCTACTATTAACTGTGAATTCTACACAACACTTTGAAACGAGCCAAAGGACGAGCAATGTCCATGAGCTAAATAAATGTTAGCACTTAATAGTAGGTAGTTATTTACTACGAATTCGATGTATAGAAAATCCGATAGATTATTAATAATGGAAAATGTTTTAATTTGCTGATATTATCACTATCGTTGTTCTTTGAAGTTACAAAATAAATTATAAAAATTAAATCTGTCGATTCGAAAGTATTGTTTTAATTTAAGTACAAGGTTATAACCCCCTAAAACGGTATCCATTTAATCGCTAATAGAATTCTAAATCTTTTCTACAATCTAACTTCGTATATATAAAAATCATGTATCTGCCTGAATTGTCCACCAGTTTAAATCACGAATGTCAAATTGTTATTGAAGTTTATCGCCGTTTTATTATATTTGGGGACACTTTGGTGATCGTATCATCAGTAAGTAGTGTCTTCTTACATGGGCTTCACATTCATGTAAGGTTTACACATACACTGATTTTTTTTGTGTGGTTTTCCTAAAGATAATGTATATCAAATAATTCCCGATACAATTCCGGAACTAAAGAAGGCCATCAAAGCAAAATCAGACCAGTGCAAAGAGAGCAGATATGTGTGTTATTATCATTGAATAGCGTTAAACCAAAGACTGTTGGATTCCATTACTGAAACTTGGTGGTTAATTCAAACTTTGTAGACGAAGTTTATTTGTACTAAATATAGTTAGATTGCAAAGGAGATTCTGAATGTTATTATCGATTCCACGAATGGTCACTTTGTATAACGAAAAAGTCAAGTATTATGGTTCGTTTGTTCTTATAAACCAAAGCAAATATTATTTTCGAACGCGCCCCAGTAGTATCAAAGAACTGAGAATATAATGCAAGAAGCCACACGCAAAAATATTTCTCTCATCTTTGGTTTGCGGCAGCTGAACCAGTAAATTAAATGTAAAAACACAAACGACATGTTTTATCTTTGATTTTTATTAATTTATTGTTATTCTTTTTGTTCAACTGTGTATGTTTTCAGTCCCACTATAAGTAATCGACTAATGCTAACAAAAGCGTTCTTTACTCTGCTTTCGTGTTTACCTCGTCAGCATAGAGAATAACGCTCTTTATTTCAATTTAACTTGTTTTTTATGAACATGTGTAGTTTATTTTGGAACACATGTCCTTCCATAGATCAACATTTTTCCTTTCCGCTTTTTGAGCCACGTGTTTCAGAATCCATTAAGGCGTTTCCTTTTTTTCTTTCATGTATTTATTTTGATCAGTGTTCACCGGTTGGCGGAACACAGCAACACATGGCCAGTGTTATTTATTGGCGGTGTATCTGCGGGTAAGCGAAATATAGAGAAATAGAGAGACTGGGGGAGAGAGACACACAGAGAGAAAGACACCTACATATATACTTAGAGAAACAGACATGAAAAGAAAAAAAAAAGAGAGAGGATCAGATACATAACGATTTAGATAAAGAGATACACACAGATAGAGAGAGACAAAAACATGAAAAAGAAGACAGAGAGGGAGTCGAATGT
>OY744525.1:33459370-33486870 GCA_963556195.1 Sepiola atlantica
TGATGAGCTTAGAAGAAAGTTAAATCTGGACCATATAGGGAGATGTGGTCACATTGAAAGAATAGATGACAGTTCTTGGGTTAGTAGATGTAGAACAGTTGATGTAACAGGCTCAGTTGGCAAGGAAAACACAGGAAGAAGTGATAAGAATGGACTTTAGAGAAAGAGGGATAAATAAAAACCTGGCCGGAGATAAATTAGTTTGGAAATCAATCTCTAAAAGGTGTCAAACACATGCCAGCATGTAAAACAGACGTTAAACTACTGATGATGATGATGATGATGATGATGATGATGATGATGATTTTCTGTTATTTAACGGTGAAATACTGTGTGTAGCTTAAAAGATTGAATATCCTCCTATAGAAAATGCAGCTTTTCAAGAGAATTGAATTCTTCCACCTATCATTAGCGAAATCTGTAAACGCAGTCTCTGGCTGTTAGTATTTTATTTACTTCCTGTCCAGGAGGTTAGACACAAAGTCAGGTGTGGGTTTTGATGAAAGTGTTTCTGTGGAACGAACTGGATTCGAACCCGGCACACCCAAGTCCTCAGTCTGCGTTGTTAACCACTTAAAACCTTTTGCTGTTAATATAGAACGGCATTTCTCAACCTTTTTATTCTTGCGTAACCCTTAAAATTAATTACCTGTTTCAAGGAACCCCCGTGCAAAAAAAAAAAAAATTACATACCACATCTTTCTTTCTTTTTTTTTTTTTTAATTATTGTATGGTGGGGGGATGGAAATTTTATTGTTTTTTTCGTCCCCATGCTATTCCAGATATCTACATTATCGATAAAAAAAAACAACAATTTTAAGTTGCTTCTGACTGTTGGGAGGTTAACCATTTCTTGAAAATCATAGACCCAGACATGTTGAAACCAAAAAATAACACCAAGAAAAGAAAATTGCAAATCAAATCTATTACTAATGAAGATTTGGTATATGTCTGTCTGAAGCCGAAACTATACTATTCTAGTAATTGTACAATTGTACTATCTTTTAATGCTCGATTCGGGGTGTGGGGAGAGTAGTGTAGTATATGTTCTGTGGTCATGAAACCAATTTCTCAGGTATTACCTCCTCCTTTGAGGGGATAGTGTAGTATCTGTTCTGTTGTCATGATATTATCCTCCTAGGCATTACCCCTCCTTTTTGGAAGGTGGGGAGAGGTAATGTAGTATCTCTTCTGTTGTCCTGAGACCATCCTCCTAGACATTACCTCCTTCTTTGGGGTGTTAGTGTAGTATCTGTAATGTTGGCATGATACCATCCTTCCAGGCATTACCTCCTTTTTGGGGGTGCGACGTCAACAAGAAATTGTCACAATCGGCTGTTCATTAGCAAACTCAACACTTACATTATATTTACTATCAAAAATATGTGATCGTTTACTTTACCTGGATTATATATATATATATATATATATATATATATATATATATATATATATATATATATATATATATATATATATATATATATAATTTAATTTCCTCACTCAATCCTCGAGCCGGTTATGGAAACAAACAATACTCTAATGTACATTCGCTTTGGGTCCCCATGGGCTAATTTAGTGCATGTGGATTGGGGCAGAAACAATTACTTTCATTCTTACTTGTGTTGTATGTCTGCTGTGCTTAAAAGATAAAAACTAGAAGGGATATCAGTTAGGTTGATGATGATGATGATGATGATGATGATGATGATGATGATGATGATGATGATGATGATGATGACGACGATGGTGATGACGATGATGGTGATGATGACAATTATGGTGATGACGATGATGACGACGATGATGATGATGATGATGATGATGATGATGATGATGATGATGATGATGATGATGATGATGATGATGATGATGATGATGATGATGATGGTGATGATGATGATGAGTGTGATGACGATGATGACGATGATAATGATGATGACGACGACGATGATGACGATGATGATGACGATGATGATGACGATGACGACGACGATGACGACGATGTATCTAACTGTTACCCTCTTAATTTTTATCTATCTGGTAGTATATGTATAAATAGTATGTGACACAAAAGGAAGTAATTCGGTATACAACGTTAGGTGGTAGCTAGTTCAAAGTATCATATAAAAGTGAGAATTGTTTGTGGTCGCTTGATATAAAGTAGTGATATATCTGGCTAAACTAAAACATTCATTCAAGTGCATAAGTAACAAAAAAAGAAAAGAAAAAAGGTCCATTGTCGAATAATATTGTCTAATAGACCATCATCAATTTTATTTCGTTTTACATGCTGGCATGTGTTGGACAATAACACGTAATTTATTAACAGTTTGTTGTGGACGAACATAGGAGGTTAAGAGACATGTAATATATAAACAGTATACAAATAAATAAATGACTAAGAAATAACTCCTACATAAAGAATACAATTGTTCCCATGACAATAAGAAACAGACGTGTTGAATGTTAAGACTAAAAATAGCAGTAACACATCACTCAGAGAAATATGTACACCAGTCATCTGGTTCTTTGACCATGGTCTGAGAGTTGATTGACTCCATCAGGAAGATACCTTGCAGGAAAAACCATTATGGATTTTAAAAACTATGCTAAGAAAAAGAGTGAATCGGAGACGTCTAACAGCCTTAAAAAGGGTTCAGTTCGAAATTCATACATAAACGAAGGATTCAGTTTGAAATTCATACATAAACGAAGGGTTCAGTTCGAAATTCATACATAAACGAAGGGTTCAGTTCGAAATTCATACATAAACGAAGGATTCAGTTTGAAATTCATACATAAACGAAGGATTCAGTTTGAAATTCATACATAAACGAAGGGTTCAGTTCGAAATTCATACATAAACGAAGGGTTCAGTTTGAAATTCCATACATAAATAATGTGTTCAGTCCGAAATTCGATGCATAAATAATGTGTTCAGTCCGAAATTCCATACATAAACGAAGGGTTCAGTTCGAAATTCATACATAAACGAAGGATTCAGTTTGAAATTCCATACATAAATAATGTGTTCAGTCCGAAATTCGATGCATAAATAATGTGTTCAGTCCGAAATTCCATACATAAACGAAGGATTCAGTTCGAAATTCATACATAAACGAAGGGTTCAGTTCGAAATTCATACATAAACGAAGGGTTCAGTTCGAAATTCATACATAAACGAAGGGTTCAGTTTGAAATTCATACATAAACGAAGGATTCAGTTTGAAATTCATACATAAACGAAGGGTTCAGTTCGAAATTCATACATAAACGAAGGATTCAGTTTGAAATTCATACATAAACGAAGGATTCAGTTTGAAATTCCATACATAAATAATGTGTTCAGTCCGAAATTCTATGCATAAATAATGTGTTCAGTCCGAAATTCCATACATAAATAATGTGTTCAGTCAGAAATTACATACATAAATAATGTGTTCAATCTGAAATTCTATGCATAAATAATGTGTTCAGTTCAAAATTCTATACATAAAAAATGTGTTCAGTGAGAAATTCTATACATAAATAATGTGTTCAGTCAGAAATTCTATACATAAAAAATGTGTTCGGTCCGGAATTCCATACATAAATAATGTGTTCAGTCAGAAATTCAATACATAAATAATGTGTTTAGTCTGAAATTCTATGCGCAAAGAACGGGTTCAGTTCGAAATTCCATACATAAACAAAGGATTCAATTTGAAATTCCATACATAAACAAAGGGTTCAATTCGTAATTCCATACATAAACAAAGGGTTCAATTCGTAATTCCATACATAAACAAAGGGTTCAATTCGAAATTCCATACATAAACAAAGGGTTCAATTCGATATTCATACATAAAAAAGGTTCAATTCGAAATTCATACATAAAAAAGGTTCAATTCGAAATTACATACATAAACAAAGGGTTCAATTCGATATTCATACATAAAAAAGGTTCAATTCGAAATTACATACATAAACAAAGGGTTCAATTCGATATTCATACATAAAAAAGGTTCAATTCGAAATTACATACATAAACAAAGGGTTCAATTCGAAATTCCATACATAAACAAAAGAAGATTGTGTCAGAAGGAACAATCTGAAATTTTGTCCGCAAAGACATTAGATGAGAAAATGTAATTTTATGCCAGGAAAGTTGAAGAAACTGGCACACAAGGCTTGCGGAATGAAGAAATGGATAGCAGAAAATTTTAATTATTACATGACTCCTTAATATTTGTCCTGCTAGCTTCCCAAATGTTAATCTTTTGGACTACTATGAATAAAACCAAATAATCCCTAAAAGTCTCTATAATTATAGTAATGTTCAATATGAACAAGGACTACCTAATCCTAACATGTAGGCGATTCTCACCTAAAAACCTTTATCAAAACTGAAGGAAGTTTTAATGAATCAAATAAGAAAACAATATATTTATTCTTTCCTCAAAAATGTTTATTCAGTAAAAAAAACATTTTCATGTGTTTGTAAGAGTAATTTTTGTGCATGTATAAATCTGTACTCAAATACATTACACCCTATATATATATATATATATATATATATATATATATATATGAGGGGTGGGGGGGGGCATTTAGCATGTTTTAATGTAGGTAGATCAATTTTAACTGGTCATTTTTAAATGTGATGGTGATGAAGTGAATACCGAAGCTAACAGACGTCCTGGGCGTGCAAAGTTCGAATTCAGTCAGTTCCATATTCGCTTATGGATGTTGGCAACCTTCACGTTGTCTCTCCTGTAAGATAGGATTAGGGAAACCAGTGTCAACCACAGAATCAAGCCGGGCAACAAAAAAAGCTGATGCATACGAATTTACTTTACTTATTTTGAAAAAAGTTTACAAGCAAAAAAATTTGGATTTTAGATAACAATCTCACAAGACTAAAGAAAAATCAATCAAATAATTGAACATCAATTTTTATTTCTTTTTTTCCCACAATTTCCAAGGTTAGTTTTCTCCTTTCTTCATTTTCTTTTTGTAGATTCCTTTTCTTTCTTCCTTCCATTCTTTTTTCTTCCTTCCTTTATTTCTTCCTTCCTTTCTTTCTTCCTTCCTTTCTTTCTTACACTCTTCTTTTCTTTTTTCCATTCTTCTTTCCTTTCTTTCTTCAATTCTTTCTTCCATTTTCCTTTCTTTCTTTCTTTCCATTCCTTCTTTGTTTTTTTACATTCTTTCTTCCATTTTTCTTTCTTCCTTCCATTCTTTTTTCCATTCTTTCTTCCATTTTCCTTCCTTTCTTTCTTTCCATTCCTTCTTTGTTTTTTACATTCTTTTTTTCATTATTTCTTCCATTTTCCTTCCTTTCTTTCCATTCCTTCTTTGTTTTTTACATTCTTTTTTTCATTATTTCTTCCATTTTCCTTCCTTTCTTTCCATTCCTTCTTTGTTTTTTACATTCTCTTTTCTATTCTTTCTTCCATTTTCCTTCCTTTCTGTCCATTCCTTCTTTGTTTTTTTACATTCTTTCTTCCATTTTCCTTTCTTTCTTTCTTTCCATTCCTTTCTTCCATTCTTTTTTCCATTCTTTTTTACATTCTTTCTTACATTTTCCTTCCTTTCTTTTTTCATGCAGGATGTTCCCAGAAAAGACTTTGAATAATACCATGGGAACATCATCAAACACATTTTTACATTTGCTCATTGAGAAAACACAGGATTTATACCAGGTACCACTCTCCCACAGTAACGGCATCCGTAGCAGACTTCCTGCAATTAAGCAAACTCTCTAACCTTAAAGACCGATGGGTCATGTGAGATTAGCATTTATTATGGCCTGACTTCCTACTGGATTTTGAACTAACTTTCAATAACAAGACTTATTGGTCGGCATCAAGCAAGGCAGGGACATGATTACGGATTCCTCCTTTTGGCTAACAAAAAAGAAAAAGAAAACAAGAACGGATTCTTGGCTTGCATCTATTAAACGCCAATTAAGCAGGGTGTTATGCTAAGAAAATGCTATTTCTTGACAATCCAAAAACAATGCTATGTTAAACTTTCTTGTTTGCATATTGTATGTTTTAGATGATGGAAGGAAGGAGAAATAAGATGAGAAATTTTAGTAGTAATCTTTTTCTCAACCTGAAAGGATCTTAGATCTAGTGCTTATACCTGGTTTATACAGTGTTAAATGGAACGGATCGTCTGAACCATCCCCATGACAGGAAGGTAGTCTGTCGCCATTTATATTTTCCAGCAAGGCTAGTGTCCAGGGATACACCTGAGTGGAAGGTTTGCTGACAGCACCTGGTATTTCCAAATAGTGATCCATTCAGATATGACCAGACTCAATATCGCTTAACTTCGGTGATCTGATTCGGAACAAATGTATAAAGATGATTTTAGTCAAGAAGTAGTGGGAAATAGGAGTAGTAATAGTATAAATGTATAAATGTATAAAGATAAATGTATAAATGTATAAAGATGATTTTAGTCGAGAAGTAGTGGGAGGGTGAGAAATAGGAGTAGTAATAGTATAAATGTATAAATGTATAAAGATAAATGTATAAATGTATAAAGATGATTTTAGTCGAGAAGTAGTGGGAGGGTGAGAAATAGGAGTAGTAATAGTATAAATGTATAAATGTATAAAGATAAATGTATAAATGTATAAAGATGATTTTAGTTGAGAAGTAGTGGGAGGGTGAGAAATAGGAGTAGTAATAGTATAAATGTATAAATGTATAAATGTATAAAGATAAATGTATAAATGTATAAAGATGATTTTAGTTGAGAAGTAGTGGGAGGGTGAGAAATAGGAGTAGTAATAGTATAAATGTATAAATGTATAAATGTATAAAGATAAATGTATAAATGTATAAAGATGATTTTAGTCGAGAAGTAGTGGGAGGGTGAGAAATAGGAGTAGTAATAGTATAAATGTATAAATGTATAAAGATAAATGTATAAATGTATAAAGATGATTTTAGTTGAGAAGTAGTGGGAGGGTGAGAAATAGGAGTAGTAATAGTATAAATGTATAAATGTATAAAGATAAATGTATAAATGTATAAAGATGATTTTAGTCGAGAAGTAGTGGGAGGGTGAGAAATAGGAGTAGTAATAGTATAAATGTATAAATGTATAAAGATAAATGTATAAATGTATAAAGATGATTTTAGTCGAGAAGTAGTGGGAGGGTGAGAAATAGGAGTAGTAATAGTATAAATGTATAAATGTATAAAGATAAATGTATAAATGTATAAAGATGATTTTAGTCGAGAAGTAGTGGGAGGGTGAGAAATAGGAGTAGTAATAGTATAAATGTATAAATGTATAAATGTATAAAGATAAATGTATAAATGTATAAAGATGATTTTAGTCGAGAAGTAGTGGGAGGGTGAGAAATAGGAGTAGTAATAGTATAAATGTATAAATGTATAAAGATAAATGTATAAATGTATAAAGATGATTTTAGTCGAGAAGTAGTGGGAGGGTGAGAAATAGGAGTAGTAATAGTATAAATGTATAAATGTATAAAGATAAATGTATAAATGTATAAAGATGATTTTAGTCGAGAAGTAGTGGGAGGGTGAGAAATAGGAGTAGTAATAGTATAAATGTATAAATGTATAAAGATAAATGTATAAATGTATAAAGATGATTTTAGTCGAGAAGTAGTGGGAGGGTGAGAAATAGGAGTAGTAATAGTATAAATGTATAAATGTATAAATGTATAAAGATAAATGTATAAATGTATAAAGATGATTTTAGTCGAGAAGTAGTGGGAGGGTGAGAAATAGGAGTAGTAATAGTATAAATGTATAAATGTATAAAGATAAATGTATAAATGTATAAAGATGATTTTAGTCGAGAAGTAGTGGGAGGGTGAGAAATAGGAGTAGTAATAGTATAAATGTATAAATGTATAAAGATAAATGTATAAATGTATAAAGATGATTTTAGTCGAGAAGTAGTGGGAGGGTGAGAAATAGGAGTAGTAATAGTATAAATGTATAAATGTATAAAGATAAATGTATAAATGTATAAAGATGATTTTAGTCGAGAAGTAGTGGGAGGGTGAGAAATAGGAGTAGTAATAGTATAAATGTATAAATGTATAAATGTATAAAGATAAATGTATAAATGTATAAAGATGATTTTAGTCGAGAAGTAGTGGGAGGGTGAGAAATAGGAGTAGTAATAGTATAAATGTATAAATGTATAAAGATAAATGTATAAATGTATAAAGATGATTTTAGTCGAGAAGTAGTGGGAGGGTGAGAAATAGGAGTAGTAATAGTATAAATGTATAAATGTATAAAGATAAATGTATAAATGTATAAAGATGATTTTAGTCGAGAAGTAGTGGGAGGGTGAGAAATAGGAGTAGTAATAGTATAAATGTATAAATGTATAAATGTATAAAGATAAATGTATAAATGTATAAAGATGATTTTAGTCGAGAAGTAGTGGGAGGGTGAGAAATAGGAGTAGTAATAGTATAAATGTATAAATGTATAAAGATAAATGTATAAATGTATAAAGATGATTTTAGTCGAGAAGTAGTGGGAGGGTGAGAAATAGGAGTAGTAATAGTATAAATGTATAAATGTATAAAGATAAATGTATAAATGTATAAAGATGATTTTAGTCGAGAAGTAGTGGGAGGGTGAGAAATAGGAGTAGTAATAGTATAAATGTATAAATGTATAAAGATAAATGTATAAATGTATAAAGATGATTTTAGTCGAGAAGTAGTGGGAGGGTGAGAAATAGGAGTAGTAATAGTAGCACACTGTAAGAGAAGGAGAGTAAGAGGATAGATACAGGATGTAAATAGAGAAGAAAAGGAAAAAGTAGCAAAAAGGAAAGTAGGAGTACAAAGAAGAAGAGAAACGGTAAAACAGTGTGTTTATTTTTTTCATAACTCTTTATTCTCTCAATGTTTGATTAACATTTGCTAAAAATGTAACATCTCTCTCCATAATTTTCATGCTCTATTTTATTTATAAACGAGAAGAATATGCATCCCAAGACGGGTAAAATTAATTCCCTAAACAGAACAGTTTTGCACCACTTTTATGTCCCCTTACTAAGATTAAAATCAAGACATAATGATACTAAACCTTATGTCTAGAATCCGTATTCTGATTTTGATCCGAATCCATTACATGATTTTGATTCTAGAAAATGTTTCAAATGTAAGGCTTAAGCTTAAGGGGTCTTAAGAAGAAACTGAATTCAGGAAATCTTACTTAATTGGTATCTAATAGATGCAAGTCTGGTATATTTGAATTTTCAAATGGGAGAGTGTGCCCATATTATGTCCCCTAAAACCCTTTAAAATACTCCAAAGAAACTAAGATTTTGGTAATATTTATTAATTGATGTCTAATACCTATTGTTAAAATATCATCCCCTTTTTACCCCCTTTGCATAAAACTAAATTAAATTAAATATAGCCAACGTTTGGACCCCTTACGCCTAACAGCTGTGTTCTAAGATTAATAATGATCGGTTAATTAGTTTAGGAGTGAATCCTGTAGATACAAATAGATAGACATAAACGTGCCTAACTTTATAAATATGGAGATTAAAAATGACAAAACATTATAAAAATGGTAATATGGGGTTCAGTAATGCCGGGTGCCTCTTCTAATAAACTTTCCAAACAAAAACCTTCCATCAATTGATTGTAACTAAAACTGTCACTGATATAAGGTGGCCCTCCCAAAATAGTCTCTCATAGAATCATTAACAAAATAACTAGAAATTCATTAAAAAGAAAAACGAATATGTTTTCATCTTCTTTACGTGTACGATGTGTACTGTGACTTCATGTTTCTCACTTTCTTGCACCATCCATTTCTTTCGCTACAAAAACTTTCCAAATTCATACATTAGATCCATTGCTCTTTCTGCTTCCATAAAGTTGCTTCTCTCTATCGCTCCAAACACTTTCTCACACCTGAGGCTATTCTCTATCTCTACAAATCTACTATCAGACCATGTATGGAGTACTGTTGTCATATTTGGATCGGTGAATCTCTGTCCCTATTTGAAGGTTCTTGATAAGCTGCAGAAACGTATCTTCCTTCTCATCTGCAACCTCTCTCTCACAGACGTGATGTTGCTAGTCTCAGTTATTGCTATAAATACTATTTATGGCATGTGTTCCCCAGAATTGTCTGATCTATTCCCTGCTTCCTTTGTTCCAGCTTGTTTGACACCTGGTCTAGTGGTCTCCATCAATTCGCTGTCATTCTGATACCTCATTGTAATACAGCTTCCTATTCCAGTAGCTTCTTTCCAAGAATTGCAAGAGTGTATAACTCTCTTTCTGTTGACTGTCTTCCTCCTACTTATTGGCCTTCGTCTTTTCAAGACGAAGGCCAATAAGTATCTTGTGTCTTTGCGATAATTATCTTCCATTCTAGTTAGTTCCTTACATTAAATGGCTTCATACCTATAGCGATTAAATGGCTTCATACCTATAGCGATTAAATGGCTTCATACCTATAGCGATTAAATGACTTCATACCTATAGCGATTAAATGGCTTCATACCAATAGCGATTAAATGACTTCATACCAATAGCGATTAAATGGCTTCATACCTATAGCGATTAAATGGCTTCATACCAATAGCGATTAAATGGCTTCATACCTATAGCGATTAAATGGCTTCATACCAATAGCGATTAAATGGCTTCATACCAATAGCGATTAAATGGCTTCATACCAATAGCGATTAAATGGCTTCATACCAATAGCGATTAAATGGCTTCATACCAATAGCGATTAAATGGCTTCATACCTATAGCGATTAAATGGCTTCATACCAATAGCGATTAAATGGCTTCATACCAATAGCGATTAAATGGCTTCATACCAATAGCGATTAAATGGCTTCATACCTATAGCGATTAAATGGCTTCATACCAATAGCGATTAAATGGCTTCATACCTATAGCGATTAAATGGCTTCATACCAATAGCGATTAAATGGCTTCATACCTATAGCGATTAAATGGCTTCATACCAATAGCGATTAAATGGCTTCATACCAATAGCGATTAAATGGCTTCATACCAATAGCGATTAAATGGCTTCATACCAATAGCGATTAAATGGCTTCATACCTATAGCGATTAAATGGCTTCATACCAATAGCGATTAAATGGCTTCATACCTATAGCGATTAAATGGCTTCATACCAATAGCGATTAAATGGCTTCATACCTATAGCGATTAAATGGCTTCATACCAATAGCGATTAAATGGCTTCATACCAATAGCGATTAAATGGCTTCATACCAATAGCGATTAAATGGCTTCATACCAATAGCGATTAAATGGCTTCATACCTATAGCGATTAAATGGCTTCATACCAATAGCGATTAAATGGCTTCATACCTATAGCGATTAAATGGCTTCATACCAATAGCGATTAAATGGCTTCATACCTATAGCGATTAAATGGCTTCATACCTATAGCGATTAAATGACTTCATACCTATAGCGATTAAATGGCTTCATACCAATAGCGATTAAATGACTTCATACCAATAGCGATTAAATGGCTTCATACCTATAGCGATTAAATGGCTTCATACCAATAGCGATTAAATGGCTTCATACCTATAGCGATTAAATGGCTTCATACCTATAGCGATTAAATGGCTTCATACCAATAGCGATTAAATGGCTTCATACCTATAGCGATTAAATGGCTTCATACCAATAGCGATTAAATGGCTTCATACCTATAGCGATTAAATGGCTTCATACCAATAGCGATTAAATGGCTTCATACCAATAGCGATTAAATGGCTTCATACCAATAGCGATTAAATGGCTTCATACCAATAGCGATTAAATGGCTTCATACCTATAGCGATTAAATGGCTTCATACCAATAGCGATTAAATGGCTTCATACCTATAGCGATTAAATGGCTTCATACCAATAGCGATTAAATGGCTTCATACCTATAGCGATTAAATGGCTTCATACCTATAGCGATTAAATGACTTCATACCTATAGCGATTAAATGGCTTCATACCAATAGCGATTAAATGGCTTCATACCTATAGCGATTAAATGACTTCATACCTATAGCGATTAAATGGCTTCATACCAATAGCGATTAAATGGCTTCATACCTATAGCGATTAAATGGCTTCATACCTATAGCGATTAAATGGCTTCATACCTATAGCGATTAAATGGCTTCATACCAATAGCGATTAAATGGCTTCATACCTATAGCGATTAAATGGCTTCATACCAATAGCGATTTAATGGCTTCATACCTATAGCGATTAAATGGCTTCATACCAATAGCGATTAAATGGCTTCATACCTATAGCGATTAAATGGCTTCATACCAATAGCGATTAAATGGCTTCATACCTATAGCGATTAAATGGCTTCATACCTATAGCGATTAAATGGCTTCATACCAATAGCGATTCCCATTAAAAAAAAATCTCTTCTATCTAGACTTAGATGTTGCAGGATGACGTCATAGTCTGTTTTACATGCGGTCATTTTAATAAATTGACTTGGAGCCCTCTTCATTGCCTTGATAGAATTCAGAACCGACTTCGAAATCTAGTGGGGGATGATCTCTTCCGTTCCTTACAGCTCCTTTCTCACAGAAGAGACGTTGCTAGTCTCTCTCTATCGTTATTTCCATGGAAGGTGTTCGACTGAGCTCAAATCTCTGGTTCCTCCTTATAAGACATTCAAAGCTAGAACTCGTCTATCTGCCACAACGAAGAAAAACTTCCCTTTCTACCTCAGTGTGCTCAGCGTCAGGCGAAATTTCCATGGGCAGAGCTTCTTCGCAAGGGCTTCCGCTCTATGGAACACGTTACCATGGGACTGCTTCCCCGCAGATTACAACTTTGTCGTCTTCAAAGCCAATGTCAACAGATTCCTATCTAGAAACCGTCCCCACAAATATTCATACTCAATTCTGACAGTCATTACATCTCATTAACCCTTATCCTCGAGTGACATCTGGCCTTCATAAGTGGTGACTCCTTTTAGTAAAAAAATAAAAATCTTAGGCAAGCTCTTTATTTATCTCTCTTTCTCTCAGATCCATCCTTATCACTTTCTCCCATGTTTTCCTTCCCCTGTCGACTGATCCTACTACCTCAATTGTTCAACATCTACTAACCCAAGCACTCTTATCTATTCTTTTAATGTAACCAAACCAACAAAGTCTCCTGTTCTGCACACATCTCCTTAAACTGTCCAGATTTAATCTTCCCCTAAGGTCATCAGATCGAAGCCTTTCTTTAAGACTCGCATTACACATCCATCGTGTCATTTTCATATCATTTCTCTCCATGCAACGCATGTCCTCAATCCACACCAGAAATGGTTTCATGGCTGGAGTGGTTGTAAAGAAGATCCAGAAGGTTAACCCTTAAATTAAAGATAAAAATAATCCAAAATATGTTTATCCTATTGTAAACATGCACAACACTGTAGGTTTAGTGAGGTGCATAGACGCATGCTACAAACGGCAGGCCTGCAATGGGAAAAGTTAATAGCTAAGAGAAAAGACCACACAAGAACTGGGCTAACGTCTTTGAAATGGTAATGTTTTCTTGGATACAATGTTTCTTACTGTGATTGTGAACCACTTGAGACTTTGCAAACGTAATGTTCATAATAGATGGCGGCCCCATGGACAGTCAGTTTTTATGTCCAGAGATTAACAGCTGATAAATCTTGAATGTTCTTGCAATTTGATATCTATTTATATTCCAGCAAGACGGATAAGGAAGGTCAGTTTGGTTTCTGTGGGTCTAAGGGACAGATGTGTCTTCAGGCCTTAAGCTGATGGACTGTTTGTGTTCGGTTGGGATGCATGTTTGTCCATTTTTGCAAATCTGTTGTTCGGTGGAGAAGCAGAGTTTCATTGACACCTCAAAATAAAACATTGCTCCTTTTTTTAAACTTGAGCTGTGATCTTGTTTGGAAGGAAAACACTATTGACAGTGTTGAAATCAAGCACTGAATTCGGACAACGAGCAGACGATCACGACCTGTGCAGTAACTATGTTGAACTTGCTAAAGTTTCTGTACAATGACTCCCAACCTGTCAACTAGAGGGCCTACGATATATATTTGGAACAAGTTGCCAGATCAGATTAAGAATCGCAGTAGAGCAAAATATTTTAAGAAAGAATTAGTTAAGTTCAGAAATAATGGTTAAAAATATGAATTATGGTCATTTTGGGGAACTATCATCATCATCATCATCATCATCATCATCATCATCATCGGCTTAATGTCCATTTTACATGCTGGCATGCATTGGACAGATTTTAGAAATTGACTTATAAATTGACTTATTTCCAAGGTCTTTATTCCTATTTCCCTAAAGTCTATTCTTATCACTTCCTCCCATGTTTTCCTTGACCTTTTCTCTGTCAACTGACCCTGCTACCTCAACTGTTCTATATATATTTACACAAGAACGTTATCCATTCTTTTAATGACCATACCATCAAAGTCTCCTGTAAAGTTCAGATTTAATCTTCCTCTGAGGTCATCAGATTTAAGATTGTCTTTAAAACTCACATACATTACACATCCATCATATCATTCACATATCATTTCTCTCCATGCAACGCAGGTCCTCAACCCTCACTGGTTTAGGTTTCACTTTCATACATCATCACACTGTGTACACATGCCTGATAGACTCTTCCGTTGGTCGACAATGGTATCGCTCTGCTGGTTAGTAATGACAGAAGTTCCCTGAACTTACTCCATCCACTCCTAACTCTTGCAATCACACTAGCACCTGCTCCACCTTTTGACAATCATCTGTGGATATCAGATGAAATATTTAACAGACTTTAATCTGCATATTGGTATTTCATATTACCTACTAGACACCATCCTCAAATGTATTCTGTCACTCTGTACAAGGGTTTGTCAGGACAACCTAACATGAGGATATTTCACCTTGCAAATAAATCCTGACCAAATATTCAAAATAACATAGTATTCGAAGCCCAAATAAGATCCCCTTGACATTGGCTATAAATTGACTCATACGAGAAATGGTGCACTTTCTCCTAGTGATGTTACTTAAAGTAACAGCACCTAGCTGGATACTCCACCAGACCAGATGAATTCTTGTCCTGGAATTCAGCAAACTTCATGAAAGGACCACAATAAAGATAAATTATAACATGATTAAGTGGACAATTGAGAAGAGAAAAATTAGTGTTCTTCACTGCTTTACTAACTCAACATTTGGGAGGTAAAGGAGACTCTTGATTGAACACTCGGATATCTATGTATCTCATATAGAATTCAAGTGTTAGCCCCCTGAAATAAAATGAAAATAAAAGTGTAAATGTTTTTTGATGCAATGTTTTTTTTAAGAGTTGAATTGTGAAAAAACAAAAAAAACTGTTCTATCTCTGCCATATCCTGCTGCCACATCTGGGGAGGTGCCGCTCAGAAAACTCTTTCGTGCCTTGACAGAGTACAAAATCGACTTCGCAATCTAGCGGGGAAAGATCTCTTCTCTTCCCTACGGCCCTTTTCTCAGAGAAGAGACGCCGCTAATCTCTTTCACTACTCTATCGTTATTTATATGGAAGCTGCTCGACTGAGCTCCAATCACTAGTTTCTCCTTGTAAAACTTTCCCAACAAGAACTTGTCTTATTACAACCGCTGCAAAGATTTTTTCTTTCTTTCTTCTGTGTGCCTAACATCAAACTGAATTCCCATGAATAGCGTTTCTTTACCCAAACTTCCAATCTGTGGAACATGTAACTGCATGATTGCTTCCTGGGGGCTACAATACGATCATCTTTAAATCCGATGTCAATAAACACTTGTCATAAATTGTTCTCATAAGAGATCAAATTTGATTCATTCTATTTTATTATTTTCAATCCTCTCTTAATATTCTTCTTCGTTCAACTGATACTGCAAATGTGAGGGAGATAACTCGAGTTTTAGTAAAAAAAAAATCTTTTATTGTTGAAAAAAAATGATTATCTCCCTTAGTTTTTTCAGGTTTTGTTATAAAATACAATCGAGTTATCTCCCCTACATTTGCAGCATCAGCTTAAGGAGCGCTTAGATTTGTATCCTTAAGCAACACACATGAAATTACAATAGAGTATTGATTTACTCCTCTCCAGGAGTTAGGCACAAGGCCAGTTTTTATCTTACTCCCACAAGTAAGATGTGACCCAAGGTCGGGTCGGGAAAGTGGGGTTTAAAAATTGCCTGGACAGCCCCGTCGGCATTCCCCGGTAGGGGCGCCTCAGGCAGTAAGCAATAAACTTACTCCTCCCCAAAGGGGGGGGGGGCGAAGCCTGGGAGGGTGGACCTCCTAGAACTGCATAGGACCGACCCATAGACCGGCGTAAATCAAGACCCGAAGGCCAAGACAATACCAGTCTATGGGGTGAAGTATCCATCGGAACAGATACTACACTTTGATCTTAGCCAAAAGGCCAAGAAATTATTTAGGCAGGTAACGTACGCAAGTAAATATGTTGTTGTTTTTTACGGCATATCATCCCTTTTGTGGTTATTTAATGAAACAGAAACACATATCGACTGTAAGCTCTTAATTGAACACAAGTGTTGTAAAGCTCCATTTTGGTTCAATGCAAGGCTGTTGAAATATATATCTCCGGCAAAATTGACATTTAATGGTCCCATTACACCCACCGTCTTTTTTATTATTATTTTTCGTATTGCTTTTCGGACTTGGGATAGTGTTACGGTTAATGAAAGGCATATGCTTGTTTTTTTAGGGGGAGTCAAAAATTGGTAAATTTGTCGTTTCTTACTCAAAATGGCGGACAACTCTGACCTCAATGAAGCGTCTGCTCTTTTCCGACCTCACAAATGAATAAGTAAACCCAAATAAATTATTTTGGACTAATTTCAAATTTACCGTAAATTATTTTAAAGGAAATACAGTTGGGAAATTGGTCCCAAACAATTTATTTGGGTTTACTTACTCATTTATGAGGTTGGAAAAGAGCCGACATTTCATTGAGGTCAGAGTTGTCCACCATTTTGAGTAAGAAACGACAAATTTACCCAAAAATGTATTATTAATGGCATGTAGGGAGAGTTTATAGGAAGGTTTGCAATGCCATTATGAGCAAGCCACATCTCGCTGTGAATAGTAGTGCCAGGAATAATACCTTGTTAATTTATTAAAAAAAAAAAAAAAAAAATTTTTAAACATGCTTTTAATTTACTCTAGTTTTATGTGAAAAACAAAAACACAAAACATTAAACCGTAAAACTATATTTTCTGTAAGAGACAACATGGCCGCCAAAGATGAAAAGATTGAATTAAAGTTATAAAAAACTTTAAAAAAACGAAAAGTAAATTAGAATTTTATTTCAGGACAAGAAATACAGGGTAAAACTGTAGCCCTGCAATCTTGCTAATCCACACACCAAAAAAAAAAAATGAGATTCTACTTTTTTAGGCGATAACATGTAAACAGCTTGAAAAACTTGACAGTAACAAGAAATTTAAAAAGAAAACAATATATTTTAGATTTTACAGTTCGCATATTATATGGGAACTGTAAAATCTCAAATATTGTTTTTTAATGGAAAATGATCACCCACTTCCTGACCACCAGGCGATTATTATCGCCCACTTCCAGACCAGATAGCTTTTTAAAGGCATATAACAAACAATAAAAACGCATAGCTCGTAAAGGCTAACACTGATGTAGACGGCAATCACACTTACACGGGATACCACAAATAAATAGATAGGCCAACCAAATTAATATACCCCCATGGATTAAATAAGGGATTCAGTTCAAAATTCCCTATATTTCCCCGAGTTCAACATTTATTCCAGAGTTTGAAAAGATGTACTTGAAAACGGTCACAGGTTACATCGGTCGAAACGTTGTGAAAATCACAATCAGGATGAGAATAGTAGTCCGCATAATCCAAATTACCAATCCTCATCTAAAAAATTCCGAAACAAAATAGGTTTAAGATTTTTCAAAGGTTCTTACTTTTTTTTTTAATATCTTCGTAAATGGCTACCATTTTAATTACAGTAAATACGATTCTAATTGTTTCTATTTATCTATCTCCCACAAGGTAAGATGTGACACAAGGTCGGGAAAGTGGGATTAGATAAGCCAGCGCTCGAGAGTTGAGCACTCTGGCCATTTAAAAATTGCCTGGGCAGCCCCATCAGCATTCCCCGGTAGGGGCGCCTCAGGCAGTAAGCAATAAACTTACTCCTCCCGAAAGAGGGGAGGCAAAGCCTGGGAGGGTGCACCTCTTAGAACTGCACAGGACAGACAACCAATAAACCAGCGTAAATCAAGACCCGAAGGCCCCGACAATACCGGTCTACGGGGGGTGCAGTATCCATCGGAACAGATACTACACTTTGATCTTGGCCAAAAGTCCCTCATGGAGGGTTATTGCCTTGAAAAGTAACATTTCAAGTTTTTTGGTCACAACAAACGAGTATTTTCAAATTTTCTTAGTTTGCAAGTAGAATCTGGGGAGCAGCCATTTTAACCAGGATTTGTTTCAACTTGCCAATTTAAATTTAAATATAGCGTATGTAAATATAAAAATTGTAATCATTAACGAAGTCTCTATTTACTTGCCTCCCCACGAGGGTAAAATTAGACATAAGATCAATTTTTAATGTAGGGAAAATCCAGTTCCTCAAAAAGGGAACTCTAGAAAGGACAAAAATAAAACCTGCCCCAGCTGAGAAGGATTTCTCTTACTCTGCTCAAAGACAAACCGGATACTAAACTTTGATCCCAGCCCGAAAAGTCGAAAACTATATATTTTTTTAATGTTAAAATTTATTATATAAAGGACAGTTGTCTGTGTGTGTGTTCATAAAAGTCATAAACTACACAATACACGCCCATCCACAAAGCTGGTATAACATATTATTTTTCAGTATTGCTACGGGCAGAATATGGACACGTTTTGTGTAATATTGATTTGGGGGGGGGGGTAACAAAAACAAAATTAGTCTGTGGGAGCGGGAGGGGGGTGTCAACATTTAGAGTGATTTTTCCATCGACCCGGTATTTGTGATAGAGAGAAAGAGAGGGTGATAGAGAAAGAAGGAAAGGAGAGAGAGAGAGAGGGGGTGAGTTTTAAAAGAAAGATGTTAAACTCTTCTATTTTGTTGTCCATGCTCCCGGGCAACGCCAGGTTACCTTGCTAGTCTAAAATTAAAGAAAACAACTTGCATGTTTTCACTACTAGTTTAAATCTTTTTCTACACAACAACACTTTTGCATAGCATGAAATTAGAAACGAATTTACTGTAGTTACTGAGAATGGTTATCTAAAAAAAATTATTGATCTTTGCTCTCCACACAAATGTGAGCGCACTTCTTGCGTATATGCTTGTGTTTGTTTACGCTCAACATGGCAGCGAGCGGTTAAAATTCGACTTTAAAGACTGTAAAAAGTCAATTAGAATTTTATTTCAGGGCAAGAAATACAATTTAAGAGCATTGGAGCAACAATTGGTTTTATCCAAAATTTGAGCGAAAATCAAGTGAAAAATGAAAGTTATTATTGCCACCGGTTTTTAATTGAAGATTTTTTAAATTTTATTTAAAATTCATTTAATATGCCTGTATATTTTTATTAAGAAAGCGTGATTTTTTTAAACGATTTAAAAAAAAGAAATATATATTTCAACTGTGTGTGTGTGTGTGTGTGTGTGTGTGTGTGTGTGTGTGTGTGTGTGTGTGTGTGTGTGTGTGTGTGTGTGTGTGTGTGTGTGTGTGTGTGTGTGTGTGTGTGTGTGTGTGTGTGTGAAATTAGAAAAAAGTTTGATATGATGTAAACGTGTGCGTGTGTGTGAGCGTGTACGGGAGAGGGGGGGGGAGAAGGGGAGAGAGAGAGAGTTGTTCCTATTCACCTGCCTCCCCACAAGGGCAGAGTTAGGCACAATGTCGGATTTTAATGTGGGGAAAATCCAGCTCCTCAAAAAGGGGCACTCTGGATTGGAACATTTTTTTTAATTGCCGAAGTCTAGAAGGATTTCTCTTTCACTGGTCGCGGATAGAAAAGAAAAAGTTTGGTAAATTAGTCGTTTCCCAGCCAAAATGTCGGACAGTGAATCGGCTGCTTTTTTCTGATCTCACAAATAAGTAAGTAAACCCAAATAAGTTGTTTTGGACTAATTTCAAATTTACCTTAAATTATTTTAATGAAAATACAGTTCGGAAATTAGTCCCAAACAATTTATTTGGGTTTACGTACTAATTTGTGAGGTCGGAAATAAAAAAATCAGAAATGAAAGCAGCCGATTCATTGTCCGACATTTTGTCTGGGAAACGACTAATTTACCAAAAGTTTTAATATATTTAAACTTTTACGCGTGTCTACACGAGTGCGCTGTTAGAAAAAGAAATTGAATAGATTTCAAACTTACGTTCAAATGTAGCCGATGTACACGCCAAAAAACAAGCAAGGCATACAAATGCCAATTGAATGGTTTCTAATTTTCCCATGGTTGTTTTTGATTTTAGTTTTTTCTTGTTCAATCAAGTATATTCTCTGGTAGTTTTTTTTTTATGCTGTTGTTGGATGATTTGTTTTTGTTTTCCAAAAAGCAATCGGTAGTAAGTATAATGTCCTAGAAAATCGCGTAACTTTTTTTCTCTCCTTAAAGACACGAGAAGGCCCAGTATCGCAACACTGTGCGAGTACTTTAGACGCTGTGCTGTGCGAATCTAACGATATACTCACTTATATATATATATACGACCCCCTCCCCACTCACGCGCTTACCACTTGTGACGTCATATTTATATTTTTTATTTTATGCATTAAAAAAAATCTTGTCGCCACATTTGCGCTGCACTATAGACACCAGGACGGATGTGTGACACTTGACAATGGATGTCGTATGTTTCAAAAATAAACCAAAAGATGACGTTTATAAAAAATACAAAAATACAAGCGTTTAAATGGTCCCGCCCGCCCATCAAGGAACTAACAGCATTGGATCGAACCATTTTATGACCTACAAAACACCAACCTCGGAGACGCAGGAGAAAGGGATTGTCTGTATTTGTTTTCCTGGTAGTTGACCCCCCTCCCCTTGTCATCACATGACCAACGACAACGCTAGCGACTCAACGCGTTTTTTTTATTATTATTATTTTTATACTAATGAGAGTCACACTACTTACCAAGGCCAAAAGCCATTCGAGGATACGGGTCAATGAGATTGTCAGCTGGACGACAAACAACATCATGAGAGGATTGTGGTACGAAAGAACGCACCAGAACATTACTTTGTTGTTTTTTGGGGTTTTTTTTTGTAATAATATGGCACAGGCTCTTTCAATTCCGGGAGGTCATCCTCCCGAGCATTACCTCCTCCTTTGGGAAGGGAAGAATGCTTTATTGTCGATCGCCTGAGGCGCTACTGCCGGCGAATGCTGACAGGGTCGATCATGGAAAAAAAAAATTTGCAACCATCTAGAGTGGACTCTTGGAGGGGGGGGCTGAATTCCCCACTGCACCCCATACTGGTATTGTCTTGTCCTTCGGGGCTTGATTTACACCTGTCTATGGGTCTGTCCTGTGCAGTTCTAGGAGGTCCACCCTCCCAGGCTTCGCCTCCCCTCTTTGGGGAGGAGTAAGTTTATTGCTTACTGTCTGAGGCGCCCCTACCAGGGAATGCCGACGGGGCTGCCCAGGCAATTTTTAATGGCCAGAGCGCTCACCTCTCGGACGCTGGCTTTTCAAACTCCACTTTCCTGACCCGACCTTGGGTCACATCTTACTTGTGGGAGTAAGATAAAAACTGGCCTTGTGCCTAACTCCTGGAGAGGAGTAAATCAATACTCTCCGTGGAAAGAAGGGTAAATATTGCAAAAAAATCAGACTTATTCAAGTTTAATGAAATTTTCAGCATTTATTTAATATAAATTATGTCTAAATCTTATTTTAGTCATCGAAATTATTTAGAGCAAAATGGATTTTGAGAGGGTTTTGGCATTACTCCTAAACAATTTTTTTTTTATTTTTTTTACTTAAACCCAGTTTTAGTAAAAAAAAAAATAATTATAACATTAAAAAAATAAGTTATAGCAAGTTTCATCCTATATGTGAAACGCCGAAAGGAAAAGTCTTCTAGAAAAATATAGTCGCCATCTTTATAAACAAGTCTAGAACAAAGGTAAGAGCACCTAACTAAAGTTCATTATTTTCTAGTCAAAAGACAGGGAACCATTTTTGAAAAAAAAAAAATGGGTAAATACAAAAATAAAGAAAAACATTGTTTTACTATTTGTTTGGTTTAAACAATCTGTTGTGGACTGTTTACAATCGCTGAGTACTGTTAGTCCATGTGACCTTCCCCTTTCTTTCCTGGTTGTGAGACCATAGAAAAAAATCGCCCCGGACAAGCTACTTGACACTGATCGACAAGATCAAAGTGTAGCATATTTTCTGCCCCCTGTTTCAACTCCTAAGAATTCTGTTGATCGCATTTCAGATATCGACTCGTATATGATCTCCTGTGACCGTATTAAATTTCTAACCCAATTTATTTTTGTCTGGCCACAGAACGCTTCTTGCAGTTTGGCTAATATAGCATGGACTCAATCAGCTACTCTTGTTAATATTCTGGCGAATTTATCTGGCTGTCGACTATCTCCACTTCTCCAGCTGTTGACTAGGCTAGACACCATTTAATTCTGCAACTGCAGCCTGGTCATCACGCTCAATCAGTCCTGAACAAAGCCCATTAACCTGACCTGACTGGCTGGGATTACAGATGTCTTACATGTTTGACATCTCAGGTGGTACGGCCATGAACAGCGTGCCACCTCTCGCATCAAATGTGACAATAAAGAGGAACGGCTACATGTTGGGACTGTTTATCTGCCAGAGTGCGGGGTGGGAGTATTCTCTTCGCAGATGTGGACTTTTGTAGTTGCAACTAATTAGCATATGTAGGGATCAGCTGAAGTAAATGGAAGGACTAAAATGGAAGGCAGGAAGTTGAATTTTTGCCAGCTGAGAGAGAACATTAGACTTCGGAATTTTTTAGATGAGGGTTGATAATTTGTAAAATTTGGTATATTCGGACTACTGTTCTCATCTTGGGTGTTTTTATCACAACGTTTCGGCCGATGTAACCTCCGACCTTCTTCAGGTGTACTTTGTCGAACTCGGGAATCTGGACGGAATTTCGAATGGAACCCTTTATTTAATCCACGGGAGTAGCATGCTCTCGTTCCATCTGTCATGACTGGGAAGAAGTCTTCAGTAATTCGTAATTTTTCGTATCGCCCGCACTGTGGATTGAACCTTTAACCTTCAGATGACTGTCAATTAGAACTGAATTATACTTAGTACTATATCCACTGCGCCACGGGTCCTTGTGATAAAAACACCCAAGATGAGAACAATAGTCCGAATATACCAAATTCTATGAGAACATTAGAGTTGAGATTTGTCAGTGTTGTTGAAGAGGAGTTCATTTAATGTCATTACAGAATGACAAGAAGCTATTTCGGCCTAAAATGGACAGCTGTTCCTGAGTTTGATGGGACTGGAGCAGTTGTTGAATTGATTGAGAAAGTGGAATTAGTGTGTGATTTATCTGGAGTGAAACGGCTTGATCATGTCATCCTACTTCGGCTAACAGGGAGGACGTTTGCACTTTTCCAACAACTGACTAAAGAAGAGAAATCCGATGCAGCGCAAATTAAAGAAGCACTATTTACTGCTTTTGCTGATGACAGATTTACGGCATATGAGAAGTTTGAGGCACATGTGTTGCGTCCGAGTTTGACCGTAGATGTGTATTTGGTAGATTTGTGGAAGCTGTCAGTCCTATTTGGAAGAATACCAGATCACATGATGGTGTGCGTGTTTGTACGAGGGCTTCCTGGCCCTGTGAAAGTGGATCATCTGACTTTAGTAGAGCTGCGTCTGGAGCTCGAGCGTTGATGAAAGACATTGTTGAAGTGAGGAACCAGTCGTGGATGCGGCATATCCTGTCAGAATCACTCAACCATCTGTGGGCATGGGCTGATCTGATTATAAGTGTTATAAATGGAATGGCCCTAATCATTTTGCAAGAGACTGTGTACAGAGGAGGCAGACCACCTGTCAATGCTGTTATTGGTGCAACAAGACTGGTTATCTGGTCAGAGATTGTCCGAAAAACAAAGTTGGAGACGAGACATCAGCGCCAGTCTTTCCCTCCCCCCAGCCAGAATATGAAATCGGTGCTACATAACATTCTTCGTTGGAGAAGCAAGCCAACCATGCACTTAACATTCACATTCCTGCGACGCCAGCAACTGAACCTAACCGTTTGTAATAGTGGCTCTTGACGAAATAACCAATAACTTAGCAATTATATATATATATATATATATAATTTTTAATCAACCTCTTTCATATCTTTCTTGAAGCTGTTTTAAACTTTATGACTTGGATGAACTGTATAAGTTTAACAAATGTGTGTTTTAGGCTGATATATTTGATGTTTTATATACTTTTATGTATTTGTATATATATATTTTTATATATTTTCAAAGTTTAATTTTATTACCTGCAGTAATGTCATTGTGGTAATGGTCCTCTGAGGAGAAGATTTTCTTTGAAAACTCATGAGTTAAGGACTTTAAAGTACTTTGCTTGAACATTGAATTCTAATAAAATTTGATTCACACCTTATTTTATTCTTTCACTTAATCTAGTGCTATTAATGCTCTATCCAGTATATTGAGCTTCAGTTTCATCCGGATATATATATATATATATATATATATATATATATATATATATATATATATATATATATATATATTTCGCAAATCCCTGTGTTGTTTGGAGTCACCACTTACAATACCAACACTTCTACATTTGTCCATGCAACACATATGATCAGAGAGGCAATGGCTCGGCAGAGACCATGACAGAATGCAGAGACGAACCGGTGATAGATGTATCAGCTCCGCTAGTACATGTATCACCTTACAACACGACCACAGAGATATGGATTGGAGTAGACCTGACCCCCATGGTTTTGAAACGATCATCAACATATTGAGTCATTGGCGTAACACGCGGTGGATAAAACTCAGACTCAATACAACCAAATGCCTGAACGAATACTCCGCTCATACTTCAAGGATTACTAATCTCTTCCAGCAAAGGATGTCATTACCAACTATTGCCAGACATTCATCTACAACAAAAACGCCCGGAATTTTGATCAGCAAAATCGACATGAACGGCATCACGGAAGAAATCTTACCAGTTAAAACGAGTATAAACACAATATACTAAGTAAGTATTAAACAATTGGACGTTCGTTAATTAATCCCTTGATGATGGACTCATCAACTTTGAATTGTGCCCGCTGAGGACAGTGCAGAGTCACTTGCACTCGTTGCTTTGAACAACTTTGCAGACCCACTTGCAAACAACATGTATCGACAACAGTGCAGATTTACTTTCACTCGTCGTTTCAGACAACTTTGCAAACAACGTGTACTGACAACAGTGCAGATTCACTTGCACTCATCATTTCAAACTGTGCAGACCCACTTGCACCACCGATCTTAACAACAGCAGATATGCTTGCACCAATCACTTCAACCACTTGCAAAACGACGGACTTTGAAAAACTTTGCAAATTTTCTTACAAAACAAGCCACTCCAACCAACCTTGCAGACTCACTTGAAAATGACTAATTTCTGATATGTGTGCATATCCATTTGTAACAAATTTATTTTGACAATTTTCTAATTGATACAATCAATTATCTAGGGAGAGGATCTTGTTGCAAAACGGATACTTTGTTGGTGTGACTTTTATCTCTCCTTCCTAGTTGTGAGACAATTGAATTGCCTTGTTAATCATAAATTCAGCAGCTAGCGAACAGAAAACTGTCTCGGACCAGTTGCTCGGCACTGATTGTTGAAATTGTAATAGTTTTTTGTGAATGTAAGTAACATTTATTCAAAACCATTGGGTATATTTTAAGTAAGGTAGTTCATAGAAATCTGTCAAGCACATTTCAGATATCGACTCATATTTGATCTAGGACCGTATTAAATTGCAAGTCTGATTTATTTTTCTTCCTGGCCACAGGACGCTTTTTGTAGTTTGGTTGGTCCAGTGTTAAATAAATCAGCTGCTCCTATCAATGTTCTGATAACTATGTCTGGCTGTCGACTACCGCGACTTGTCCAGCTGTTGACTTGACTAGACCATACGCCATTTACCTCTGCAGCTGTAATCCTGGTCATCATACTCGATGAGCTCTGAACGAGGTCCATTAACTGACGTCTTTTTTTCCTGACCAGTCTCTTACGATCAATCTGTCATTAGGACGATCCACAAAATTACAACACACCTGCAATTAATCTGTCCCTTTCAGGACAAACTCGCTCCTTTTCAGGACAATCCACAAAACTACAAGACCTCCGCTTGATCTGCCCTTTCTATGATGATTGCTGAAATGAAAATGCTGGACAAATGGTAAAAAAATAAAAGAGCCAATGCTTGTAGGCATGGGTCAAAATGTGTCTAGTTAAGAGTAGGATAAACAAAGGATGACCACAGCCCATTCCCACTGACCTACTTCCCACACGTTTGATGACATCGTGCCTAATTTATGAATATAGTATTGTTTTCATTTTATTTGCAAATGAATAGTACAAAGAGTAGTATCTGTTTCTGACCCCTGTTCCAACTCCCAGGAATTCTGTTGATCTCGTATCCAATCCTCTGCCTCGGGACATTAAATTACTGACCCAATTTTTTCTGTCTTGCAGCAGGACACTTGTTGCAGTTTGAATTGGTCTATATGATCAGCTGTTACGGTCATAGTTGTTGCAACTTCATCCAGCTGTTGACTAATGTAGAGATCGAGAATAGCCTCAGATGTGATAGGGAGCGATAGAGAGAACCGTCTTTATGAGAAGCAGAAAGAGCAATGGATCTAATGTATGAACTCCAAAAAAGATTTGATGAGAGAGAAAAACCAAGAAGTTTCAGAGTCGATTTCTCTTCAAGAGCAGATTATTTTTATGTCTCGGATTGTGACTGTAGGAATGCATAGAAGCAAAAATAAAATAGCATTTCTCGAGTTTTGAACAGACAAAAAAAAGACTGAAGTTTGAACAGTTCTAGTTTACATGTTAGTGGGCAGATGCCAGGGCGTTACAAGCTCTGATATAGCCCGATTTCATAGAATGGTTGGGAGACATTGTAATAGTGACTTGTGAATTGTGTTCCTTTTTCTTTCGAGCAACACATTTTCCTTCTTTTAACCGTATTATCCAAATGCATGCAAACTTCGAGACATTCTCTATTCAACTCGCCCGCGATCCAAAAAACACAGCCTTTTATTTAGCCTTCTTTGCCGCTTCTGATTTGCATAATGCAATCCTCTCAGTCTCGTAATTTAATGGGCGTGGGTTCGCGCCTCGGTGTGACGACTGTCTCCTTCC
>OY744525.1:33491870-33544370 GCA_963556195.1 Sepiola atlantica
GGCTGTCCTCTACCTTCTTCATTTTCAAGACGTTCATTACCACTGTTATGATGAAACGAATCCCCGATTACATCGGTATCATGGATCTTTTGACAATCTTCGTAAGGAGACATAAACGTGGTGCAAAACTGTTCTTTTTTTTTACCCGTCCTGGGATGGTTTTCCTCTAAATTATATATTACCGAATTAAAGTTTTTAAACAAATCGCACTAATTTTTTTGGCGAGATACTAGCTTTGAACGAAAATAAAAAATTAAAAATTAAAAATTAAAAATTAAAAAAAAAAATTAAAAAAGTAAAAATCAAAATGGCTGATTAGTTTGATCGTACACATGTGAGTGTCTGCTCTAAAATTTTTGTTTGTTCTTTTGTTTATTTTCACCTTAAAATGAAACTGATGTATGATGTGGGTGTTTTTCAAGACACTCTAATCTAAGAACTCTTATTATTTGTGAACTTTTTCTGATGATGTTGTAGTGTTGCAGAGACGATATTGACATACAAATGTTGTTTGGCACAAAACAAATGAAACGGAAATTTGGAATTTTTGGAAATGTGAAAAAAATAAAAACAAAAATAAAAGTAATAAAACAAACCATGGTTATTGGAATATAATAAATAACTGTTCTATATATATATATATATATATATATATATATATATATATATATATATATATATATATATATATATATATATATAGACAGTGTCGGGCAGCGCCGGTATGAGTTGACTGTTAGCCTACGAAGGTCGATAGTACAATAGACAAAAAGAAACCTTAAAAATCTCTGGACGGAATTGAACAGTTGGGATGAGAAAAACAGAACCGAATTATTATTTTTATGTCTTTATCAAGAGATAAAGAAAAAATAATAATTAACTTCTCAAAGTCGATATGAGACTGACAGCTGAAATCAGCAAGAGTTGGAACTACGGTCGAATGTTAAATCTCGAATCGGGTCAATTGGTTTTAAGTGGGTCGTCCGAGATGGACGCTGATTAATTACCCTGTGTGACAGTCCTGATATCTCTCAGCTGTTGTCGAAATCAGATGGCATGCGCAGGGATAAAAGTTATTTTTTTTAAATACGAACTTGGGTTATGGTTGAGTGAAGTGGTCATAAACGAATTTGGCAGCTGTGTCGAAATTACTTTTAGAAATTCTGAATAAACGCAATAAAATTTATTTCTCAGGATAAAGCGGAAATCATCGTAGAGGCAAAATATGTCCCGATAAAAAGCCAAACGAAGAACAGTTTAGACACAGAGAACAAACGGAGAGGGTAAGAGGCCGTCGACCGCTGACGCCGGCAGTTGGTGACGAAAGAACTCGCTCTGTACTTCCCCACCGAACCCGACATATCAGTTTGTGTATGTTCTTTTCTCGACCCGAACTTAGAACAGATTTTCGCTGACAACGATCAAAACGCCCAGAATTATTAGCGCCCGTTGTTCCACACAGTTAAACTTTGATATTATCGAATGGCCTGACTTTGTAAATAAATCAGTGTACATTATTTATAATTATTTTTTTTAAATAATTATTCTTCTAAGAAAACCAAACGGACAAAGTCGTTACGGACTTAATTCTTTCCATTCAACTGTTCTTCATAAAATGACCCTTCTCTTCACAGCGAGACAAGGTTGCTGACTCAACCCGGTTGATTGCTCACTGATCTAAACAAACACAACATGAGAGTGCGTAGTCGCTGGACCAGGTGTTTCAACATCGGCAGCCTTCATCAGAACGGCAACTTTTCCCGAGCAGTGCTGGGTGACAAACCAGGCCCGGAACGGCCGAACTGGTGACGTCGCGAGCTGGGGAGTGAGGCACATATATACACACACACCCAAATAAATATACATTGGTCTTTATTATAGAGTGGAGAATGTTTTTACTTTCTTATACCCTCCCCCCCAAAAAAAAAATTACTTGAGAACATAACTGTTTCTTCTTTTGTTTTATTTTCTTATTTTTGTTATTTGTTTTATTTTTTATTTTTTTTTTTTTTCGGAAGGGTCGATTCCTGGGACTTTCTGATATCATATCTGTATACTTATTCAAATAAACAAAATCCGCTATTAATTTTTATATTGTTCGAAATTATTAACTTTGCACCTATTCTGTTTATATATATATATATATATATATATATATATATATATATATATATATATATATATATATATATATCACGTTCATATTATATTCCAATAACCATGTTTTTATTTTATTATTTTTATTTTTTCACATTTCCAAAAAACATAACATTTCTGTGAGATATATATTTTACGGTCCGTTTCATTTGTCTTGTGCCAAACAACATTTTTATGTCAATATCATCTCTGCAAAATTACAAAATCATCAGAAATGGCGTGTGAGTTTGCTCTTTTCTTTGTTTTTTTGTTTGGTTTCACCCACAAATGAACCACTGTATAGTGTAGGTTTTTTAATCCAAGAACTTTTTACTCTGTGAATTTTTCTGATAATTACATATATATATATATATATATATATATATATATATATATATATATATATATATATATATATATATATATATATATGTAAAGGAGTGAGGCTACCAACATTTGTAAAAAGTTTTTTTCAACATTTATTTATTTTATTATTTTATAATTTTATAATTTTATATAACACGTTTCATGCGGGTGGTCTGTTCTCATCAGATAAATAAATGTTGAAAAAAACTTTTTACAAATGTTGGTAGCCTTATTCCTTTACATATATACTATTCTCTGGAACTTAAGCATGAAACATCGATGTCTGTAGGTAATAAATAATTAATATTTATTTATAAATATTATTGTATAGCCCCCTTTACTAAGGCTGGGCACTCTGAGTGAATTTAATAACAAGCAGTACTACTAGCTTCATTATGAGATCCAACACGATTTGTTGTTGTTGTTGATCACTCTACGCTGCTTGATGTGAATACTCGCCGACTTGGTATTTACAAAGTTAAATTCCTCCTAAATTCTAAGCTAATTTTTGGTGGCCAACTGGTAACTCTCCTGACTGCGAATCAGTGGCGATTTATGATCAGAGTTCGTGCCTGTCGACCGTCGGGAATTAGGTTCCTGCACTGAAGATTGCATAAGCATGAAACATCGATGTCTGGAAGTAATAAATAATTAATATTTATTTATAAATATTATATATATATATATATATATATATATATATATATATATATATAGGATCAAATATAAACCAAAAGTAAAACTTTTAATAGATGGAACCTATAGTGAAGAGGTTTAGCTCAATATACGAGATAGAACAATTGTAGAGATAGAAGAAAAAAAAGTGATAAATATGCGACGATTGTCCAAATTTATTTCAAATTTCAATTGTTTAATGCAAGGTGTATTCAATAATAAACTAGTGTTTATTATTCTTACCTTAAGCCAAGGCTTTTTAAAGATCGAGATCTTATCATCAGAGGAGAAATACAGATAGATAAGTTGGCTTTCGAAAAAAACAAAGTTCAAATATTTGAAAAATATATGAAAAATATTATTAAAAAAATGCAGTGAAAGAGAAGTTCCGTAAAAAAGATATATGGTTTGTCCGGGTGGTAAATTTCCGTTGAAAAGATGTCCAATGAATTGTAGAAAGCGAAAAAAAATCTTTTGCGTAGGGGCAGTGTGGAGAAAATGTTCAAATATAAGTAAATCCAAACGCACTTAAATGGAATTGAAAAGAGAAAAGCTGGCCATTATTGATAACTTCCTGAACCATAGAAAAAGGCAAATGATATCTAGTCCAAAGAAAACCTAAATGAAACAAAAAAGCTAAATTTGGGGTTAGGGGGAGGGGGAGTTAAAGAGCGAGGGGGAAGTATTGTTCGGATTGGTTGAGATAGCCGCCGTTGCAGCTGGGAAGGAAAGAAAAGAAAAAAGAAAAAGGGTTGGATGGGGGAGAGGAGGTTAAGAAAGCATCTTTACTGAATCTGATGGACGGTCAATTAAAAATAATAGTTCAAATCTGAAGAGCTCTAGGACCAGAAAAAAAATCCTCCTCAAATCAAAGAGATACTAATAGAAGCGTTTCATAAAATTCTTATTAAAATCTATTGGGTGCAACTGAATTTTTTGTTGTGAACATTGGATACACAAGAAGTGCAGTGGAATTACAGGTAGGTTGAGAGATGATAACTAGTGTGTGTGTAAAAGAAGTGTAAGACAATGGAGACAGATGAGAACTCGTATTGCTGACGATTTAGTGTTTGCCTGTGAAACAATGGAAGGTCTACTTGTTAAGCTAAAGTCACGGAGGAATGCCATGGAAAGTAAAGCGAAGGTTACCAATACCAAAGTGTTAATCAATGGTTGTGTTGGAAAGCTCTCAGAAAGAGGAAAGTTCCCCTGCTCAGTTTGTGGAAAGAGAGTTGGGAGCAACAAAAAAATTTTTGTGATACTTGTAAGCATTCAGAACAAAGTAAATGCAACGGAATAACAATTAGTTTGAGAGATGATAACCAGTTTTTGTGCAAAAAGTGTAAGACAACGGGTAAGAACTCAGATGTGAAGAAAGTATATTCGGATGACGAGGCTATTGAGGTTGTTCAGAAGTTTTGCTATCTTGGTGATACGATTGGAGCACAGGAAGGAGCAGGTGCTAGTGTGATTGCAAGAGTTATGAGTGGATGGGCTAAGTTAAGGAAACTTCAGCCATTACTAACCAGCAGAGCGTTACTATTGTTGATCAAAGGAAAAATCTATTAGGTATGTGTATGCAGTATGCTGATGCCTGAAAGTGAGATCTGGCTAGTGAAGGCTGAGGGCATGCGTTGTCGACGAAAGGAAGAGTCTATCAGGCATGTGTGCGCAGTGTGATGATGTATGGAAGTAAAAGCTGGCCAGTGAGAGTTGAGGACATGCGTTGCATGGAGAGAAATGATATGCGAACAATACGATGGATGTGTAATGTGAGTCTTAAAGACAGGTTTAGATCCGATGACCTCAGAGGAAGATTAAATCCGGACAGTGTAGGAAGATGTGTGCAGAACAGGAGACTTCGTTGATATAGTCACATTGAAAGAATGGGTGAGAGTTCTTGGATTAGTAGATGTAGAACAGTTGAGGTAGCAGAATCAGTTGGCAGGGGAAGGTCAAGAAAAATATTGAAGAAAGTGATAAGGATAGATTTGAGAGAAAGAGGGATAAATAAAGACCTGTACAGAGATAGGTTAGTCAATTTCTAAAAGCTGTCCAACACATGCCAGCATAGAAAACAGGCTTTAAACTGAATATAATCAAAAAAACTTTAATAAAGAACGTTTTATGTTTCCGAATTTTGGAAATTCGGATTAATAACTCGTATTTGGATTATTCGGACAACTATTCTCATCTTGGTTTTTTTATTTTCACAATATTTCGACTGAGTAATCTCAGACTTTCTTCAGGTGCATTGAACTGCGGTATTAAGTAACAATCAGTTCTATATGACAGTCTTCTGGAGGTTGAAGGTTCAATCCTTAGTGCAGGTGATACTAACTAAGAACAAAATGACAATTACTTCTATTGTGCCATGTCTGACAGAATGAGAACAATATACCTCCATGGATTAAATAAAGTCGTAGTTCATTAAACTAGTTAGATTGTATAAGGCACTCATTCTGTCAATAGCCATATACGGTTTAGAGAGATGGATTCCTGGAGAACAAGAAGTCAGAGCCTTGGTGGTGTTTGAGATAAAATGTCTTAGGACAATCCTCAATGGTTACTAAGAATGACAGGCTTAATAATGCTTGCATATGCGAAGCGCTGGGCATGATGGAGGCCATCGAAGATGTGGTGCCGGCTAAGAGGCTTCGATCGTTTGGTCATGTTGCTAGGAGTAGTGGGATGATAAATGCCAGCTACAGAAAAGACTTCTCAAACGCAAGACCAAGAGAACGCCCACCAAAAAGATGGTCCGACAGAATTAGGGAACAGTGCTGTGTTCCTCTTCAAATAGCTGAGAAATATGCAATTCAGAGACAGAATTTTGTGTTCAATACAGCGAGGAGACGTTAAGTTCTGTGCAATTAAAGTAAAGTAAAATATTTGAGTGTTTATTTTTCAGGGCAGGCAAGCAGCTCTTATGAGTTACAAGTTTGAGGCAAGCAGCTCTTATGAGTTACAAGTTTGAGGCAAGCAGCTCTTATGAGTTACAAGTTTGAGGCAAGCAGCTCTTATGAGTTACAAGTTTGAGGCAAGCAGCTCTTATGAGTTACAAGTTTGAGGCAAGCAGCTCTTATGAGTTACAAGTTTGAGGCAAGCAGCTCTTATGAGTTACAAGTTTGAGGCAAGCAGCTCTTATGAGTTACAAGTTTGAGGCAAGCAGCTCTTATGAGTTACAAGTTTGAGGCAAGCAGCTCTTATGAGTTACAAGTTTGAGGCAAGCAGCTCTTATGAGTTACAAGTTTGAGGCAAGCAGCTCTTATGAGTTACAAGTTTGAGGCAAGCAGCTCTTATGAGTTACAAGTTTGAGGCAAGCAGCTCTTATGAGTTACAAGTTTGAGGCAAGCAGCTCTTATGAGTTACAAGTTTGAGGCAAGCAGCTCTTATGAGTTACAAGTTTGAGGCAAGCAGCTCTTATGAGTTACAAGTTTGAGGCAAGCAGCTCTTATGAGTTACAAGTTTGAGGCAAGCAGCTCTTATGAGTTACAAGTTTGAGGCAAGCAGCTCTTATGAGTTACAAGTTTGAGGCAAGCAGCTCTTATGAGTTACAAGTTTGAGGCAAGCAGCTCTTATGAGTTACAAGTTTGAGGCAAGCAGCTCTTATGAGTTACAAGTTTGAGGCAAGCAGCTCTTATGAGTTACAAGTTTGAGGCAAGCAGCTCTTATGAGTTACAAGTTTGAGGCAAGCAGCTCTTATGAGTTACAAGTTTGAGGCAAGCAGCTCTTATGAGTTACAAGTTTGAGGCAAGCAGCTCTTATGAGTTACAAGTTTGAGGCAAGCAGCTCTTATGAGTTACAAGTTTGAGGCAAGCAGCTCTTATGAGTTACAAGTTTGAGGCAAGCAGCTCTTATGAGTTACAAGTTTGAGGCAAGCAGCTCTTATGAGTTACAAATTTGAGGCAAGCAGCTCTTATGAGTTACAAGTTTGAGGCAACCATCTTCCTGCGGTGGGAAGGAAGTAAATGCCTGGAACCACACCAGTCTATTCTTGCCGTCAAGACTGGCGTACAACCATTCTTGTTCTCTGTTGTATTATAGTTTTCTTCAATATACTTGTTTTCTCTAAACTCCGAGTTCGTGTTTTCCTTCCGGACCCTTGACAGGGTCACAAACCCAAAACACTAACTAAGAATCAAATAACAATGACTTAACACTTCTATTGAGACATGTCTGACAATCTACCGGCGTGGATTAAATAAAGTCGTAGTTAATTAAAACCTAACATTTAAGTGTTTATTTTTCAGGGCAGGCAAGCAGCTCTTATGAATTACAAGTTTGACGCAACACAATCAACCATCTACTCTACCTCGGTTTATCTGATAATGACACTCTTTGGACTTACTTCAATCTGTCATCATTTCTTTCTGCAAATGACACACATATAATTTAAACGATTTAATTCGGTTATCTTAATTCGTTTTCATTTTTATTCTTATCTTATTCTTCAAATGAGCTTCTGAAATCTTATGAAAATTACATTTTTTTAAAAAGAAAATACCATTTCAACTCATCACGGTTTTATTTGTGAATGAAGTGTGTGTAACGGACGCACAAGGCCAAAATGTGAAAACACACACACATCATCATCATCATCATTATCATAACCACCATCGTCGGTTTAACATCCGTTTTACATGCTGGCATGTGTTGGACAGCTTTTAGAAATTCACTTCCAAACTAACCTATCTCTGGCCAGGTCTTTATTTATCCCTCTTTCTCTCAAGTCCATTTTTATCACTTCTTCCCATGTTTTCCTTGGCCTTCTCATATGAACTGAACCTGCTATCTTAACTGTTCTACATCTACTGACCCAACAACTCTCATCCATTCTTTCAACGTGACCATACCATCTAAGTCTCCTGTTCTACACACATCTCTCTATACTGTCCATATATTTAATCTTCCTCTGAAGTCAGCAGAACTAAGCCTGACTTTAAGATTCACATTACACCGATCGTATCATTCTCATATCATTTCCTATTTTGATGAAATTTAAATCATAAGTATAAAACTCTCCGGGGAAGATAATAAAAGTGCTGAATCTCTATGCGCCCCCTTTAAGGGAGCGATGAGGGAGAGAACCCCCCTTCAAATTTCAAATAGGTATATCCGATTCTTCTCTCAAGTCCATTCTTATTGTTTACTCTTATGTTTTCCTTGGCTATTCACTGTGAACTGAACCTGCTACCTCAACTGTTCTACGCCTACTAACCCAAGAATTCTCATCTATTTTATTCAATGTGACTATACCGTCGAAGTCTCCTATTTTGCACACATCTCCCTATACTGTCCAGATTTTATCTTCCTCACTGCCTATTTCAATTGAACCGGACGAGGGATCCTTTCTTAATGAGGATCCTTGGATTTTGGAATAGACTTCTAGGAGATGTAGTAAATGTGCCAACGCCGAAACAATTCAAGGCAAAATTGAATAGGTACTGGCTCACTGTATCCTCTTCTGTGTAAATTTCTACCACGCTTTTCCTCCATGGCAACTGAAGCATGTTTTTTCTAGCTTTTGCCAGATTTATTTAATTGAATTGAATCAGGTTTTCAGATCTAACCCTGATGAAGAATATATTTATTTGAACGCACATGATCGTCGCAAGTTCCAATATAGCAATTCTTCAATATGAAAACTGAAAATAAACAAATAAATTTCTATAATCATTTCTAAAAAATAATTTAAATTGAATTTGAATTGATTAAAGAGAATTAAAATGTGCTTAACTCTTTTCGCCTCAATTTTTAGCCAGGATGCAAATATTACATGCTATGGCGAGCCATGCTGGTCGTTTGAAAAGGTGATGTAGAAGTTGCATGTTACTCTTGTTAATTAATACAAAAAGGAGGAATAACTCGCAACCCTTTACAGTGTGGTGTGTCTGTTTAATGGCAAATCAGCCCTTAATTGAATATGTTTAATTGAACACAAGTTTCTAGTTTACTCATAGCTATATTTTCTTCTCCTTCTTCTTCTTCTCCTTCTTCTCCTTCTTCTCCTCCTTCTCCTTCTTCTCCTTCTCCTTCTTCTCCTTCTTCTTCTTCTTCTTTTCCTTCTCCTTCTTCTCCTTCTTCTCCTTCTCCTTCTTCTTCTTCTTCTTCTTCTTCTTCTCCTTCTCCTTCTTCTTCTTCTTCTTCTTCTTCTCCTTCTCCTTCTTCTTCTTCTTTTCCTTCTTCTTCTTCTTCTTCTTCTTCTTCTTCTTCTTCTTCTTCTTCTCCTTCTTCTCCTTCTTCTTCTTCTCCTTCTTCTTCTTCTTCTTCTTCTTCTTCTTCTCCTTCTCCTTCTTCTTCTTCTTCTTCTTCTTCTTCTTCTTCTTCTTCGTTTAACGTATCTTTTCCCCATCAGATGTGGGTTAACGTAGACCATGCCGATACACAGTGATTTTCTTTATGAAATTCTATCATTACAAAAAAAAATTGGTTTCACTTTATTAAAAAAAACGCTGTGAAACGAAAACAAAATATGGAAGCCCAAAATAAGAAAAATTAAAATTTTGTTTTCTAGTGTTTATAGCTAAGAAACAAGATTAAAATACCATTTTTATCTAATAATATTGTTTTCGATATACAGGATGTTCGAGACAAATTTGACACTTTTGGAAAGGAAAGAAAAACGTCACATCTTGGCCAATAATTGATGTATTCTCAAAATTCAAAGTGCATCTCTTAGAAGATCTTTTGTCAAATGCAGCTCACTCGAAGAAGCTGCCCTAGCCCTCCATCATGGTTTACAAGCAAGACTTGATCCTGGAGCATGCAGTTTTCACAGTGTCCTCCGGGAGACACCTGAACACCAGTAGCGTGGTGTCAGGGGGGGCCGGGGGGGCCAGGCCCCCCCCCCCCAGCCAAGGTTTCTGGGGGGACGCCAAAATGGGGTTTTAGGGGGCGCACCCTTTGTAGGAGACCCAAGAAAATTTAAAATAAAGACCTTAATAAACACAATTTTCCGGGGCTCTGCCCCGTACCCCGCTGGGGGACTTCCAGCGCCCCCCAGACCCCCAGCTGCATTTTTTCGCGACTTTGTCGCTCATATCAGTGATTGGCCCCTGCAGCCATCAACCTCCCACCACGCTACTGCTGAACACCAGTTTGGTTCTGACAATCAGCTCTTCTTTCGTGTTGTAGGCTGTACGGTTGGTATCATTCTCAACTTCGGCCCACACATAATAGTTTATGAGTTTGTAAACAGACGAGTTAAGGAGACAGATGTTGGGACTGATGAAGTTGCAGGAGTTTTCTCTTCTGGGTTTTCCAGAGATGTGACATAGAGCTAAGTCCCGCTGTCACGTGTATGGCCTTCCCGCAGCCACAATCTCCAACAAGCGATTGACAATAGTAGACAGTAACTCAATACAGCCATCTGAATTTAGTCTGAGTTCCTTTTTGAAAATGTGGTGTAGGATGACGTGGCCTTTGCTGGAAACACACATAGGAACTTGGTCTTTGTGCAGACTAGCCACAGGTTGTTCTGTACGATGTGCAACAGGTTCTGAAAAGAATCAGAGCTTCCCCCGCTCAACTGGGTTCATGACTTTGTTGAGGAGTTTCTTTCTTTTCATAATGTGATTACCTTGCGCCTTGACGATGAATAGTTGGCCCTTGCAACTCTTGTATGATAAATAGCGAAACTCCTCATTCAGTGCTTTCTTCATAGTCGCCACTTTGACGCTATCTCGTCAAAATCCACATTGCCTTATCTGGATCTTGCCGCACGCTTCTCGACGAATTTCGTTGTGCGGATAGTCAGAATGTCTGCAATGATCCTTTCTGCTAGCCACTGCTTCCACGTCTCCGTCGTAATTCTCCAGCTCACATTTCATGGCCTTCCAGGTATTCAAGGGGAACTGAGATGTAGCTAAGATTTCCAAATGTTTTAATCCAACACAAATCATCATGATCTAGTCGTCCATCGTTTCCAGCTCTCAAACGCATCAATAGTACACAAATAGAGATATCCATTACACTGTACCGCTATTAAATACTTCAAATCTCTGTCCCATTTGAGGGGTCTTGATAAGGTGCAGAAATATATCTGTAATTTGATTGGCCACACTCTATCTTTTTCTCTGCACCCTCTCTCTCACAGACGTGATATTGCTAGTCTCAGTCTTTTCTATAAATACTATTATGGCCTGTGTTCTTCAGAATTGTCTGATCTATTCTCTGTATCCTTTGTTCCAGCTCGTTTAATTCGTTGGTCTAGTGGTCTCCATCAATTTGCTGTTTTGATACCTTATTGTAATACAACTTCCTATTCCATAAGCTTCATTCCAAAAACTACAGGCTTGTGGAACTCTCTTCCTGCTGACTGTTTCCCTCCTACCTAGCCTTGTTCTTTTCAAGACTAAGGCATCTCCTGTCTTTGCTATAATCATCTTTCGTTCTAGTTAGCTCCTTACATCAAATGGCTTCATGCCTTGTCTGGAGCGATTTCCATTAAAAAAAACTATTCTGAAATTAAAGAATATAAAATCATCATCAAATTTGTTTCGAACACCCTATGAGAAATATTTTTTATGAAATTACTTAAACAAATCAAGTTACAAATAATCTTTGAAATACTTTCAAGTGACTTTTTAAAACATGTCTAAAAAATTGTAATAATTTGATTTTTTTCTAAAGCCAAGAAAATCGTTTTGAATTGTTTTTTAATTATTTACATTAATAATAATAATAATAATAATAATAATAATAATAATAATAATAATAATAATAATAATAATAATTTATGTCTACTGACTACTATGCAAGGAAACAAAGGATTGCAGATCAAGCCAGGCACATTCTCAAGAGAGCATGGTTTTCGGAACTGGAAATAATCGAAATAAAATAAAGACAGATGGTTTCACAGAACATCAGGAAACACGCCCCATTGAAAACACACAGGTAGAAGATTGGAACAACATAAACACTGAAACTGTGGAAGAAAATAACTCATTGAGGAAGAAACAGCAGCAGTTGAACACATCAAAGAAATTATGAACGAGGACAAAACAAACCTCCTATCCATAAGGAACAAAGGATGGGAAAAAATAGAAACAGAAGAAGTGAACATACTTCTCCCATACATCTAAACAAATACTATCACAGAACTAAACAACTTAATGTGTGCAGGGGCTAAATCAGTAATTACGAAACTAAAAATGTGAAAAAAAAACTCACAAAAAAAATGGATCAGTAACACCTGAATTGAAAGCGAAATTTGAAAACCAGATCAAAAGATTACGAAAAGAAGCGGTAAATAAGGCCAAAGAAAACAGAAAACGATAAAAGAGGAAACAGATGAGTGAAAGAAGAAGAAAGGCTAAAGCAGAAACACAAAGAACTAAAAGAAAAGATACTTGTAAAAGAGGGAAAACTGTGACGACACAGATACAAATCTGAGAAGTATAAACAAAATAGGACCTTTGAAAACAATGAAAATCGGTTTTACCAAAACGTCAATGGAAGAAGAACAGAAACAGAACAACTGGACCTAACAAAAACAAAACACTTCTGGAGCAATATTTGGGAAAAGTAACAAGACCACAATAGAAATGCTGAATGGCTGAAAAGCATGAAAGACCTTCAGGAAATTGAAGAATAGACAGAAATCAGATAAATCAAGAAATACTTAAGTAACAAGAGGGACACATTACTTTTTATACCCTCATTGGGTTATTTAATGTCGAATCCGGTCATTTTGGTGAAAGTTTTTTTGCTTCAAGTTTTTTATATGTTCAGGTATTTATTCATGGTGTTTGGTTGAGGTAACGGGGAAAGGGAAGGAGAGGGAGAGGGAGGAAGAGGAAATTGAGAGGGGAGAGAGGGAAATTGTTGTTTTTTGTTTGGGAGTTTGCAGAACATGATTGAGTTTTACAAAGAGAAAAAAAAAACAATAAAACATTAATATTTTGGTTCATTTTCGGTCAGAAAGCTAATGTCTTCAGACACCCATATCTGGTTACAGCAGATCAGTTATCTAGAGAAGAAAACTAGGAAACTAATGACTATGAATACTGCACTCTATTCGAAGGATGATACTGTACAAAAGGGGAAGAATAGGGAAGAGGACTCATAAGTATAGATGACACAAAACAAAAGAATTTAAAAAATACATAATCCAGAACACAGAGAGACTGATCATCGCAGCAAGAGGCACAGAAAGCAGCGAAACTGCAAACAAAAAGGCGAGAAGAGAAAAATGGGGGAGAGAAGCAGTTCCATGGCCGCTTCAAAAAGACTGATCAGAGAAGAGAAGCACGAAAACACCTGGACATGTCTATGAAAAATAAAACAAAAGAACAGAATCACTCTGCCACACTTAAAAGGCCTTGTGCCTAATTTGTTACAAGCGTATCACTATTCTTTTAGCAAATAAATAATTCAAAGTGTAGCATCTGTTCTGTCCTCGGTCAGACGAGGAGAGATCATTCTCGACTGAAAATGAATAAATGAATATCCTAATTGCCAAAAAACAAAATTTAAATGACAATTTACAAATCACTGTTAATTTTTCTTTGTGTACACATGTAAGTCGGAATCTGCCGCTGCTGTCTGTAATTGTGCTATGCGCGTGTGCATGTGTGGGCATACACATGATCGCCATTATTGCTGCTCTGTTAATATTTTTTAACGCCAAATTATTGTAATTGTGAAATAAATGTTTTGTCTTCAGTTCCAGAATAAATTTAATTCAGTTCATACATGCTTCGATGTTATCCTTCATTTGATCTAGTTTCGTATTTCATTTTACTTCCAAACATCCAACAATGAATGATTCAACAAACTATAGTAGGCATTCATTAAACTTTTTTATTTTTCAAATATTAATTAATTAATAAATAATAATATTTTTAAAGCACGGCATGTGTAAGTCAGAATTTGCTGTTGTCTGTAATCGTGCGGTGCATGTATACATAACTACTGTTATTGTTGATGTTATGTCTGGTAATTTTTTTTTAGCGCCAATTTTTCTAATTGTGAATTAAAACGTTTGTCTACAGTTCCAGAATAAATGTTGACACGTCCTTTGATGCTTCCTTTCATTTGATCTAATTTCGTATTTCATTTTACTTCGAAACATTCAACAAACTCTAGTGGACATTCATTAAACTTAACTCAAGTTTTCATTATTCAAAATTAAATGTATATAAAAAGATCTCTTAATGATTATATTATCTTAACAAAAAACTTGAAAAGTCTTTTTAATAAAAATTAAAGATAAATACTTTGATAAAAAAAAAACACTAAGTTACTTATTTTTTATCAAAGGATTGGTCTTTAATTTTTTCACCGATAAACTAAATTGGAACACCTATTATAAATGATTCCTTTTAATCAGTAGCTTTTTAATTATAATACATTTACCTCTTATCATTAAATGAATATCATTTATCAATGATTAAAGTGAAATCTGCCAACAACTATTAGTGATAACTCAAACCTCTTCATAAAAACGAATTGAGCATTGTGGTTAGTGAAAACGCCAATTACCATTAACGACAATGCAAGATCTCCGTAAAAACGGTATTTGACAGTGTTTATATAAACATTGAAATTTCGCTTACTCATGGATCGTGCCTGACAGCCGAATGGTTAAAATCGATGACTGTCAACTGGACAATCGAATTTTGATCCCAGCTTAAAACACTTGTCTGTTTAGCCACACTTGTCGTCCGGTGCACTACGAACTCTGCAAACACCCTCCCCCCCCCTCAACAAAATGAATGAATGAGACGTCTGATGAATGTGACAACAAAAGGGAAGTAAAAATAAAACTTGTGTGTACATCAAAATGTAAAGGTGGTATTTATTTCAAATAAATAATATACATCTGTTAAGAAAGTGTTCATAGTTCAGTGAATCAAGAGAAAAAAAGGTTGGGCTGTTATGATGATGATTATCCTGGTCGAAATGTCCTCTGATCTTTCACTGAGAGTTGTTGATTTTTGTTGTTGCTGCTGCTGTTGTCTCGGTAGCCGCTGTGGTGATTATGCCTAGCTAGAGACAGCTGTAGGTGGTGATGATGATGATGATGATGATGATGATGATGATGATGATGATGATGATGATGATGATGATGATGATGATGATGATGATGATTCGGCAAGCAGACGAGAAACTACTATCATCCCCTCCATTGCTGTCATTGTGGACGAAGTCTGATCAATCGTCATCATCAAGTGACAAGACTGAGGATAGACCCATAAATGCGCCCTAAGTGAAGAAATGTATCCTTTTATGTACAGTCGGGTCAGCTGCTGCTGATAAAGACGCTTTGATGAGATCTGATTGACACAGTTATCACTGTGTGAGTATAGAGCGGAGGCAGAATGACGATGTGTGCAGAAATATAAAATTGTGTTAATTTCTGCCACACGAGCTGAGCTGTTCAGAGATCAAACATCTTGTTTTGTTAGGAGTGTTGAGTTATAAACTGGTCGGGGGGAGGGGGAGGGGGGGTTACGACAAAGGCAACAGTGGAATTATTCAAATAAAACAAATTGAAAATATTAAGTTTCTGAATTTTTTAGATGAGGATCGATAATTTGCATAATTTGGATTATTCAGACTACTTTTCTCATCTGGAGTGTTATCATTGTCCAGATTCCCGAGTTCGACAGAAATATTCCCGAGTTCGGAAAGATACACATGAAGAAGGCTGAAGGTTACAGCGGCTGAAACGTTGTGATGATAACACTCAAGATGAGACCAGTAGTCCGAATAATCCAAATAATACGAATTAAAAATTTAAAGTTTATCTAAGTATTACACATTTTTAATGTGATATTTGTTCCCGCTTGTTTGAAATCAGTTTGTGAATTTTAGGCTCCAATGACGTCACTGCAAGATGAAGAGCTTTGCTGATTTAAAGTTGGGACCAATATCGAGTTTTAATTGCTGTGACAGATGAAAATATCTTTTCACATGAATATGTTGTTGGAAAGTGAATAAAAACTTCCATTGCTTTTACATAAAGTAATGGTTATTCATTTTTTATAGAGAGACAAAAATGAGGTCTTGATAAGAATTTAGCTTTGAGACTATCGTCGCAAGATAGATTGATAAAACTGTCTTTTTCATTCATGCTTAAATTGCTTCATAAGAATTGAAATAATGTCCCAATTTTTTGACAGACCATCAAAGATTTTGCACAAAGCACCAGTGATCGGTGAACCACCATTGAGCGACCACTCTTTTAGAGGGTGAGAAATTCATTTCCGGGGTTCGTTTTTAGATATCGAATGATATTTACCTAGCACAGGGATAAAACCCTGACACATTTTTACACTGAAGGGTTGCTCAGGTGCTGGATCCTTGTGTTTGAACGAGGTATGGTCCGGATGGTCCTAAGAATTGCACCCTCCCAGTCATTATCTACTCACTCTTAAGGAGTGCTTGGTTTATCACTGGTCACCTCAGCGGATAGGTCTATTTTGTTCCCAAGCTAAGTGCCCACTTGGGGAAGCTGGTTTTCCTCATCTTCTAGCTTTTTATTTTGTCAATACCTTGCTGGGAACCTCCGTTTGCACGAAAATTTAATTACTTTCATGAAGTTTATTTTTATTTTTATTTATTTATTTTATTTTTTATTTTTTTAGGGGGGGGGTGCTTGTGTGATTTCATTCACGCCATTTGTCAATATATAGGATTTAGATACATGTTAATCCTATATACATATACTTACCTGTCCCAGGGGCAAAACGTTGGCACATTTTTACACTTGGCGAAGGCTTTCTCAAATGCTACAGCCTTATGTTTGAATGAAGTACTAGGAGGTCCACTCTCCCAAGCATTACCTCCTTGTTCTGCACTAGACAATACATTTATCTATCTCACCAGTATGCTTCGGCTCCCATTACAGATGTAAACCAAATGATACACAATTTGCAGATTCTAAAAATTTTAGCATTTATTTTAAGACCTTATAATGAAAAAGTTAAAATGTTTCCAAACCCATAACTTCAGTCATATAATCCGTATATTAACATAGTTTACGATATAGCAATTTTATTAGATTTATTGGAAGTATTTTGAATGCTAATCGCATCTTGAATGAGGCCCCTGGGGGAGCATGAACATCACCACTAAAAATGATAACCATAATGATACAACACCATTTTGTGTTTTTTTTTCTTTTTTTGCATTTTTGAGATGAGGATTGTTAATTTGAATTATTTAGATAATTCGGCCTACTATTCTCACTTTGGATATTATTCTCACAACGTTTCAGCCGATGTAACCTCCGACTTTCTTCAGGTGCATCCTTTCGAACTCGGAAATTTTTATATTAAACTCAGGAATCTATACACAATTTCGAACTGAACCCAAAATTCATACTAAATTTTTGTCCACATGGACACGTGGCGCAACGGATAAAGGCGTTGATTAACAATCAGTTTTAAATGACAGTCTTCTGAAGGTTGAAGGTTCAATCCTCACTACAGGTGATACTAATTAAGAATGAGATAAAAATTACTTATTTAACACTTCTACCCGGTCATGGCTGACGGAACAAGAACAATCTAACCTTGGGGATTAAATAAAAGGTTCAGTTTGAAATTATGTATTGATTCCCCAGTTCGATATAAAGATTTCTGAGTTCGTAAAAAATGCACCTGAAAAGGTCGGAGGTTACATCGGGCGAAACGTTATGAGAATAAGATCCAAGATGAAAATAATGCAAATAATACCTTTTTATGTAGAATGGGGGTGATGGTGGTGGTGGTGGTGGTGTTTTAGCTCCATCAGACTAAGATTTTTATAAGCCCATAACTTCAGTTATGTAATTTGTGTTTTCACTTGATGACTTGCACTTATTAAAGTTTCTAAGTTTGTCTCCTGATTATGGGCCTGTTACAGTATGGGTATTCCTGATCGTAATATATATACCAAATCTCTTCCATTTTTATCTTGACTGGAAATTTCTCGACTGATGTAATGCTCATTTTTTTTTTCTCCAAAATTCCAAAACAGTGACCTTTCAAGAAATAAGGACTGACATTGATTGTGACACTCCTTAACTGCAGTTGATGCAGCTGGAAATTTTAATTTTATTTTGAAACAGGATATTTACCTTTTCCCGTTTTCCAAAAGGCTTGAACAATATTTGAAAACCAAGGAGTGTAAGAAAATGGAATCTATATGCAGTAAAGCATGAAAGAGCAGGAACAGTAATAAACCAGCAACTATGCAAATGGTTTAAGTTTGACCATAATAAGAAAAAAAATGGTGTCAGCATAAATCGGCAACTGTCCAAGGAATATAAATATAAATCCCTCTGATATTTATTAATTAAACTAGCAGGAAGACCCGATGTTGCCCGGGATTGAATGAGGAACACTGTCATTTTTCACTATGCTCATAACACCATATTACTTTCTTTTCTTTTCTTTTTCACTGCCTCCCATTTTGCCTCTTAATATAGTCGGCAAAAAACTGAAATTTTGGAAAACTCTCTGAATTAATGTCTTATATATATATGGCTTAAATTTCATTAAAATCGGATATACGTATTTTAAGGGGGTTCTGTCCCCATGGGTCCCTTAGAGATTTGATAGAGATTTAGCAGATTGAGGGGCAGGTAGAAATTCGAGATCACTTCTATTAGTTTTATACATGTGATTTAAATTTCATCAAAATAGGAAATGATATGAGAATGATACGATAGGTGTAATGTGAGTCTTAAAGACAGGGTTAGTTCTGATGACCTCAGAGGAAGATAAAATCTGGACAGTATAGGGAGATGCGTTTGGAAGAGTAGACTTTGATTGTATAGCCATGTTTAAAGAATGGATGGAAGTTGTTGGGTTAGTAGATGTAGAAAAGTTGAGATATCATGGTCAGCTCATAGGAAAACATGGGAGGAAGTGATAAAAATGGACTTGAGAGAAAAATAGATAAATAAAGGACTAGCCAGAGATAGGTTAGTTTGGAAGTCAATTTCATGATGATGATGATGATGATGATGATGATGATAATGGGGGGGGGGGGAAGAGGAGGGGGAGGAAGATATATTTGAAGTTTTAAGAGGGGTTCTGTTCTCATATCTCCCTTAGAGGGGAGGGAGCATGTAGCGATTCAGGACCACTTCCATTGTCTTTCTCAGAAAATGTTACATAAATAAAATTAGTCATGTAGATTCTTTAACCATTCTTTCTTTCTTTTTTTATGGAAATCGCTCCAGACAAGGCATGAAGCCACTTGATGTAAGGAGCTAAGAAGAAGGAAATATGGTTATCGCAAAGATAGGAGATGCCTATTGGCCTTGGTCTACCAAGGCTATAGGAAGGAGGAAAACAGTCAGCAGGAGGAGAGTTCCACAAGCCTGCAGTTCTTTCATGGAAGTACTTGTAAAGCAAGCGCAGGTATGCAACACTGCAGCGATGTGACTGGGGCTGGAGCTTGGCAGACAGTGCGGGACCTATTAAGTTAGAAATTCTTTTTTGCACTTTGTCTAAGAGGAAGAGGCTAATGGTTGATGCACCAGCCCAGATGTGGCGACAATACTCCATGCATGGGTGAATAGTGGCTTTATAGATATATAGGATACTGGCAGATGTGAGAAGATTTCTATCTCAGTAGAGGGAGTCTACCTTCTTTGCATCAGACTTGGCAACATCTATGTACTTATTCCAACTCATATTGCCTGAGAATGTCAGTCCAAGGAGTTTTAATGTTAGACTCTATAGAAGGGTGCTATCAGCCATGACAATCAGTAGTTGGAAGGGGGTCTTATTGTTGTTAAAGGAAAGGAGCTTTGTCTTAGTATTGATTTACTCCTCTCCAGGAGTTAGGCACAAGGCCAGTTTTATCTTACTCCCACAAGTAAGATGTGACCCAAGGTCGGGTCGGGAAAGTGGGGTTTAAAAATTGCCTGGACAGCCCCGTCGACATTCCCCGGTAGGGGCGTCACAGCAGTAAGCAATAAACTTACTCCTCCCCAAAGAGAGGAGGCGAAGCCTGGGAGGGTGGACCTCCTAGAACTGCACAGGACAGACCCATAGACCGGCGTAAATCAAGCCCCGAAGGCCAAGACAATACCAGTCTATGGGGTGCAGTATCCATCGGAACAGATACTACACTTTGAGCTTTGTCTTAGTAGCATTAAATGGTACCATTCATTTTTGGCCCCATTATTTATGTTTGTTGGTTCAATAGTTGGAATTGGGGGGGGGGGGGTCCAACTATAACAACTTATCTTAAATCAAATGGGAACGAAAGCTGATCTGTTGAGTGACTGGCCTATATAAACTGCCTCGGCTTGCTAGAATAAAATAAAATGAAGTAAATTTTAAAAGAGAAAAAAAAAAACGACTCAGAGACATTCACATGCTTAGCCCAGATATTGAGGCCAGACCTTGGTTCCAAAATAATGTCATAGCAGTTTGTAGTGTCTTTTCCGTTAGGAGAGGGAGAGGGGGAAGGGATTCAGTAAGGCTGTATCCGATAAACCTACCAGGCAGCATCGCTCAGTTAATACTACCAGTTGTAGACACGGATAAAAGTCTATTGTTTAATTAAGCAAAAAATGTGGGTAATGGTAAAGATCAACGGTCTAAACAGTTTCTTCAAGAATTCGAATAAAATTAGTGTATAGGCGATAATATATATATATATATATATATATATATATATAAACAATAATATTTTATAAATAAATATTAATTATTTAAATACCTACCTATATATATATATATATATATATATATATATATATATATATATATATATTATTTGTAGCTCCTAGAAAACCCCGGCTAGAAGAGCACTGTGAGTGTAGTATTAACACAGCATGACGTCGCTAGCTTTAAATGCATCGTTCCTTTCATTAAGTAGAACGCTCTTATGACGTCAAGCCGCCGCATAAAGTGTTAAAATTATCACTGTTTATTCGCTGTTCAACATGGCCGAGTGGTTCAGGCGTCGGGATTTGAGTTGCAAAATACTCGTAATCCGGGGTTTCGAATCGCATGCCCGGTAATGAATAGTCATATCTCTATGCTGATGAGTCCCGATTATAAAGGACGAAACGTATACGTACATAGATAATAAACAATAAAAAATATTTATTACATATATATATATATATATATATATATATATATAGTAAGTTATGAAAATGTTTATGCCAATTAAGCTACACAGAGGCTCCCGCATTTCATCCCCAGAGGGAATCTTCAGGCTAAAATGTATGTATATATATATATATATATATATATATATATATATATATATATATATATATATATATATATATAGTCTCGGAAGTTTCCCAACCATTAAAACTATATAAAAAAAATTTTAAATAAAAATTTTTTTAAAAAAACAAAAAACATTTTAGTCCCAAGTCATTCGGTGGAAAATCACTTTACTTTTAGCAGTTACTATATTAGTTTGCTTCCAAGAATTTACGCTAGTCTTAACATTATTTAAGGGATCATCAGTTGTTTATCATGAAAAACTATATATATATATATATAATATTAGACGCTTAAGGTCTCCTGTTTTTGTTTTACTCTTAGATAATTACCCCCCCCCCCCACTTCTTTTTTTTTTTTTTGTTTTTACTTATATTTTTTCATTTATTAATTTTCCAACGAATGTTAATCTGCAATATCTTGGATTTAGTTAGTTGGTCTGGGAATTTAAACTGCATTTTACATTTTTTTTTTTTTTTTTTTTTTTAAAATAACTCAAAGCTTCTTTAGACTATATATATATATATATATATATATATATATATATATATATATATATATATATATATACAGGGTGGGCCAAAATAAGGGTCCTATCTTTAAATTTGAATAACTTGAATTTGAATAACTTCCACAAAATAAAAGTTAAACTCACCAAACTTTATGTGTGTGTAGACTGACCCTTCCGAGATTTTTTGAAATAAACAAAACAAATTTTAGCCGAAAAACACTTCTTAAAACTTACAAAAACTAAAGTATTGTTTTTTACACTGTTTTGAGTTTTTTAAGCAAAAATAATGTTTTCTAAATGAGGGTACGTTCCTTAGGGTTAATACGGCTCATGCTTGCTTCGGAAGGGGTCCTTTACTTATTCTAAAAAAAAAAAAAAAAATCAATAAATAAAAAAGTTATGAATTTTTAAAAATAGGACCCTTATTTTTGCCCACCCTATATATATATTTATTTATAAAGATTATGACACTAAGAACGTTTTGGAGTTAAAAATCAATGTATTATTATGTAGTAATAGGGAAAAAAACGTTTTAATATTTTTTTTGTTTTGAGCGATACAAAAAAAAGAACATGGCGGCATCTCGTAAGACTCCATTTTGTGAAAATCACGGTTCTTGTAACATATTGACACATCTCAAACGTATTTTTCTTCCGATTACATGCATAATACTAAATAGATTTTAACTCGAAATGGTTCCTCATTTAATAATATTAAAAAAAAATAACAACATAAAACCATTTTTATCGCCTATACACAATTTTTTATCGCATTATTTTTACACCATCGATCTTTATGATTACCAAAATGTGTATATATCGAATGTATCTATTACTAGCTGGCTTTGACTGCTCGCTATTGCTTCGCAAAGATCGCTACTTGAAATATTAGTTAAAATAATAAACATTTCATTCATAACTTTGTTGTAAACACGAAACAAAATCTTTCTCATTTATTCATTTAGATAGATGAACATTAACATTTTGGTAATTTCAATACAAATTTATTTATCTTGTAAATGTAATCGTAAAGAAAGAAAAAGAAAGAAGAAATCAATTTACGTTTTAACTTGCAATTTAGAGATAGATCGCAACTCGTTGAAAAGCAAGTCGGTCCCCCTAAAGAAAGGAATATTTGAACACAAATGCTAAATATTTGTCCAGGAAATTAAACAATATTGCGAAACATTTGTTATTTAAAAATAAAAACAACCGTTGAATTAAAAAACAATAACAAATAACAGTTAATTAATAAAAGGTAATTTTTCAAAACCAATATGCAAATTAGTTAACCTTGCGACTGATATCGCATATACAGGGTGGTGCAAAAGTCGCGCATTGGTTTGTTTAGGTGATAGAAACTACAACATTTAAAGTGATTTATTAGGCTTTTCTGATAAATAATACATTTACTTGGTAATTTTGTTGCAGTAGGTTTTAAAAATAATATCCTTTAAATGGCCACCATTTTCGGCCTCACAAAGACGGGCTCTAGTTAGGGCATTTTCCATTACAATCCTTAGAATAACTGGCTCTAGTTCTTGGATTTCATGTCTGATATTGTTTTTAAGCTCTTGAATCGTTGTAGGCGTGTTCACATATACCCTTTCCTTGAGATAACCACAAAGGAAAAGGTCAGGGGCTGTTAACTCCGGTGAACGTGAAGGCCAGTTAAAATCAGAAAATCTGCTAATTAAGCGTTCGCCAAACAATCCCCTTAAGAGCGCCATACTTTGTCGGGCAGTGTGGGCAGTAGCTCCATCTTGTTGGAACCACATTTCTCGCTTGTCCTGAACAGCTGGCCTTAAAAAAATTTCAATCATTTGTTGATATCGCTGTGCAGTTATCGTCACCGCGACACCTTTTTCGTCTTCAAAGAAATATGGACCGATCACTCTTTCCGAGGTTACACCACACCATACTGTACATTTTAGTGGATGTAATTCACGCTGATGAACGGTTCTTGGATTTTCAATGGCCCATATTCTGCAGTTTTGCTTATTTACGAACCCATTCAGATGAAAATGGGGTTCGTCGCTCATTATCAGCTTATGGATCAATTCATTTTGTTCTCTGGCTAATTGCTGAATGTGAACAGCATAAGCTACGCGTGATTGCAAATCTGTGGGTTGTAATGCCCGTACCAATTGAATTTTGTATGGAAAAAGAAGCAATTCACGCAAAATTCTTTGAAGTGACCTTCTGGACATCCCAATCTGAGTGTCTCGTCTTCGAGTTGAGGTGTCTGGATTTTCAGCAATGCTATCCTCAATGAGTGCTACATTTTCCGCTGTCCGTACTGAACGTGGTTTGCCAGATCGTGGAAGATCACTCACTGAACCCTGCTGCCGAAATCGGGCCACAAGACGATCAATTGTGGTCTGACTGGGAGATTGTCTGACATTATAATGCCGACGATAGGCTCTTTGGGTTAAGGTTATTGAACGATGGTTTCCGAAGTAAAGTTCAATAATTTTGGTTCGTTGTTCAGTGCTACATTTTTCCATGATAAATTATCAATGTTTATATCTGTAATATTCTGAAAAATAAAGAGAAAATTTGATTAAATGTGAAAGTTGTTACTGATTCAAACTAATGCGTGACTTTTGCGCCACCCTGTACATAAGCAGTATATTAACTATTAGTGCTGGAAATGGGCCCAACATTCGCATTTATTCATTTAGATTATAATACTAAATGTGAATTAATCAACGTTTGTTTGCCTAAGGCTTTTTATCTATATCTTTTAATCACACAAAATACATGCTAAAATATTCCTCAATTTTCTAATTGAGTTCTGTTCGAAAAAAAAAAAAACTTCCATTTTAATTGTTCTACTTAAATGCAATTTCGGTACTTATGCAGATTAGGACCCAAGCTAAAACTCGACTTGACGTCGGTTAGGGTTGGCTTAGGGTTAGGGTTAGCTTGGGTCATAATCTGGATAAGTATCGCAATTTGTAATTAACATCCCAAGTGACCTATAACTAAGTTTCTATCTCTCAATCTCACCCTCTCTCACTGTATCTTGTTTGAACCCCTGCTCCTTTTATACCGTTTTTATCACTGTCGCTTGCGTTTCTCTTTCTCTCTCTCTCTCTCTCTCTCTCTCTCTCTCTCTCTCTCTCTCTCTCTCTCTCTCTGATTGGAATAGTCCATTATAAACAAAAGAGAATATCACCAGAGTTGTAATATTATTTATCCATAGCTGGAGAGAGAGAGAGAGAGAGAGAGAGAGAGAGAGAGAGAGAGAGAGAGAGAGAGAGAGAGAGAGAGAGAGAGTGAGAAAGTAAGAGAGAGAGGGGTTGGAGGGAGGAGTATAGCGAGCAGAAAGAGACAATTTGATATTTGTCATTTTATTTTTTTATATTTAACTCACTTTGCAAACTCATTTTTTAACCCGGTCTGAATGGGTGACCAAACGGGTCGCACTTTTTTTTAGTTCATTTATGAAAATCAGACTTCTAGCCCAAATAACATATAATGTTTCTTTATCTCTCTTGAATACGAGCCGAGACTAATACTAGCATTTGTTTATGAAATGTATACTTTTATAACTACAGATGACCCCAATGTCCCCAAAATGTAGGTCCATCATTGGTTAGACGTTCTCCCTGCTCCGCCTCCATTGACACAGAGGTTGATATCTATGTTTGAGGTTTGTTGGAACCTCAAAGTTAAAAATTAAAATGAAGTATTTGCCAAAACTGAAACCAATGAAGCAAGCGGCTAAGAATCCAGTTTTTATGCATTTGTTCGCTATGTCTCTTTGAGTATCTTCCTTCTTTTTTATATATCAATCAGTCACCACTTACCAAGGCCAAAAGCCACTCGAGGATAAGGGTTAATGCGATTGTCAATTGAATAATGAATAATACTATGAGAGGATTGGAAACGGCTCGACAAGTATTTGTTGGCATTGGACTTGAAGACGACTATGGTGTAGTCAGCAGGGAAGCAGTCTCGTGGTATTGTGTTCCACAGATGGGAAAAAAAAAAGCTATTAACCATTTTTCTCAATTCAACCCCTTAAAAAAATTTATTTTCAAATTATTTTTATTTTTATTTTTTTTTGAGGAGGTGGTTTTTCTCCCACATTAACAAACCGACCTTGTGTCTTACTGTGCTCTCGTGAGGAGGCAACTAAATAGGAACAATATCCGGCATTACCTCCTCATTTCTAATGGTGGATGGATGTTGCTTCAGTGAGGATAGAATAGATACCACACTTTGATCCGAGCAGATAGTACCAATATTTTTTTTATCACAACAGAACTCTATTTATGACGTTATATTCGATTTTAGAACAATTAATTTTGAAATAGGTAAAATCTAAATTTCTGTCAGCTGCTGACATTAGATAACCATCAATTACTTTTTTGTATTGCATCTTTGGTGATCGGAGGATCTCATTTATTTTAATGGGTGTGGAAGGTCATAACATACATACAACTGAAAGTATAAACATATTATTATACAGATCAGCATACTTGAAAACTGGGAGGTACATCGCTCCAGTGAACGGGGAACCGTAATGTGTACAGGTTTAATGATCCATATATTTACTCATAGCAAGATGAGAGGCGAGCATGTAAAAATAAGGTTAAAAAATTTCCCATAAAAGAAATTTCCACGTTAGGCTAGGTTAAGCAGTAGAGTGGAAATTTCCATTAGAAGTTAAAAATGTAGAATTAAGACTACGTGTCAGAAGATGAAGGGTGTTATGGATATTATGTATGTACACTGTGACCAGCGATTATAACTTTCTAATAAAAATTAAATTTATTCATCATTCTGTTAACCAATTTCAGCAATTGTTTACAGAAATTCTGGCAGATTATGATAACATTATTTGATTGATTTGCATATTGTTGTGAATAATTTGTACAATTATTAAAATTTGTTTTTCTTTGGGCAGATATAATAGCTTTTTTACTTCTTAACAACAATGAGCCGTTTAAAATCACTAACTGAGGGAGAAAAAGAAATTATAATAAAGGAAATGACGTGCAATACTGGATACAATCGCGAATTGTCTTGGCTTTACGAATGCCTTTCTATCGCCATTATTCGTGGAAACGCCTTGAGTCTGCTCTCGGCCTGCCAAGCCAGCCAGACATTCGGAGAAAGCTATTGACTGTGATACAATTATATATAAGGAATCGGGATTTCTTCATATTGAACTAAACAATGTCCAAGTGACGAATAAGGGATTTATTAATTATTTATTGAATTATTAATCTTATAGTTTACTTTTTCACCGAATGGATCAGTGTAATATATTTGTTTCTTATTTTTTTATTTATAATTGTGTAAATGCCGAAACGAAACAATACTTAGTCGATGTAAAGCAGTCTTTATTTTAATATTATTGGCGTCATTCAATGTTATAATCATAAATAAATGAATGCTATTATTTTTTTTTTTCATAAAAGAAAACGGCAACAGGAACCTCCCCTGGTGTAATTGTCCGAAAAATAAATCGTCAAGTGGATACTGCAAAAAGATTTCTGAAAGATCCTTCCCCTAGGAAGAAACGATCAGATACTGGAATATCCAAGACTGTCACATACTAGGACTTAAGGAATATTGGTTGCCATCTCCGTAGAAAACCTGGACAATCAAGAAAATCCTGACGTATCAAAATCAACAAGGAATGCAATTCTTCAAACAATGGCGTCTGTAAAACTTCAATTTAGAAAGCCACCTTTTACACCAAGACACAATTTTTTTAGAATGGAATGGGCAAAGAAATATATGAAGATGGATATGAGTAAGGTTCTTTTCACTGATGAGACCCGGGCACACCTTGATGGGCATGGTGGCTAGGCGAAAGGATAGGGTTTATTCCGGAAATGAGTGTCACCATCGTTTGAGACGACAACAAAAGGGTGAAGGAAACATTGTATGGGTGGGTATCATTGGAGATAGACTTGTTGGTCCTATAAGAGTACCCAAAGGAGTACAAAAACTTACGTCTGCTGTCTATTGCTATCTGTTGAGAGAATATCTGATATTTTGGCTAGATGACATAAATATTGCTCTACTAAGAAACTTTGTTTTTATGCAAGACAATGCTCCTTCTCACTTTGCCCATGCCACTCAATCATTCTTAGCATCTTTGGGAATCAAAGGTACAAAGTTGATGATCTGGCCTCCTGTTGCATACCTTAGATTTCTCCCTCACTTGTAGAGGGCGGTCGGATCGTCTAGTGGATGAATTCTTTCTTCTCTGCCGAGAACCACGCCGTCCGTTGTCTGCAACAAAAGCCATGACGCACTCCGAAGACAAACTCTTCTTTTAGATTTAATTCATTTTATTACAAGAGTTGTTATTCTAACTGGGAGTCATTCACCACGTCGAGAGAGAGGGAGAGAGCAAATCCTACTTTATCGTAGTTAGTTAACAATGTTTCTTAACCATTCATAGAGAGGGGGGGAGGATTTCTCGCGCTTGTCTTCCCTTAAGGGAAATATTTCCCTTAGTTTTACATCATGAATCGCACGTCCTCTCGGTTCGCCTTCCGAATCAGACTGATTAAAAACTCACTTCTCACGAGAACGAGTGACGTCACGGATCCTCTGTTAATTCGCGCAAGTCAAACCAACGATTCCCAACAGATACGTCCATTCCAATAGGGACATTATTCAACACTCCATGCTTCCGCTAATAGAAAACTTTTAGTCTATCATCAAACGAGATGTTTATGCCAATGGACATTAATTTTCGTCTAAAACAGACTTATGGGAAGCCATTAATACCCCAACAAGGGCAGCCCTACCAGCCACTATTAAAAAAGTGACTGATTCAGTCAATACAATACATTTTGAAGTTATAAAGGCCCATGGTAGTCATGTGAGTAAATAAGCTATGTGTTCATCATATGTATTGAACTATATATTATATATTTAATTATATTAATTAATTATTAAATATAACCGTCATTCATCTTTATTTTATTCATTTATTCCTTATTTTCACTAATAAACGTTAATTTTTGGTTGTTTTAATTGAAAAGCTATCACCAGTGATTTTAACAAATATGTTATTTTGCAAATACTAGCCATGAGTTTTTGATTATTTTTAGCAACACTTTTATAACAGAGTGCTAGATTTACTGTGAACAAAAATTCCGAAATTGAGTCATGGAAAATTGAGAAATAACTATTTTTGTAAAAAAGCTATTATCGCTGGTCGCAGTGTATACTGTATAAGCAGTAGAGTGAAAAATTTCCATTAGAAGTTAAAAATTTAGAATTAAGGCTACGTATACTGCATAGTGAAAAAGAAAAGAAAACCCTTCAAAGCATTGTTAAACCCAAAATGATCGAATGTTGTCTTTATCAATAATTTCTAAAATCGCTGTTATTAAAAAGAAGACGATAACAACGAAAAAAATAAAGAGGGAGAACAAACTACTGCAACGTTTCATCTACCCAACGAGACTCCAGATGTGATGAGCTACTGACCAGATAGTCTGAAGGGCTCAAAGTGCCACATTATTACTATTATTTGTTTATATATAGATAAGTTATAGAAGGCGATTGCAATGTATGGATATATCCGATATAAGCAGAACTGAAAGCAAGACAAGACAAATACAAAAGTGAAAATGAGTTTTTTTCTGCTTTTCTCTTTTTTATTCCATAAAGAGAAGAAAAACAAACAAACAATAAGGCTTGAAACAATTGTCAGAGAAAGAAAGAGAGAGTCAACAGATGACGATTAGAACGGAAGTGACGGCGCTGTTACTGACATAGCGTTGCCACGAACGATAGCCAGAGAGATGCGTTGGAACAACCAGGCTGACTCTGGGGACTCGTGCCTAGACGTTGAAATCCTCCGTCCAATATCCTGAAAAAATTTAACAGTCTCGGGGCCAAGCACACCCGACGTTTCCACTGAAATTGGTTGGAAGACGAAACGGTCAGTGAGCGAGCTATATTTTCCGCGCTTCCTTATTTCGGCGAGCAGAGCCGCCGTGTCGGGCTTTACCGCGGATTCCGCAGTCCTTGCTGGTGAAAATGAGTCAGAACAAGTGGCGTCCCAGATCAGCGGCTTTCCGGCTCGGAAAGCAAACACAGTCATCCCGTCAGGACTGCAACCGTCGCCCCTGTCCAGGCCGACTGGTTCAAGGACTGATGCAAAACCTGCCGAGTCGAGACCTCGCCTGACTACGTCGTTAAGGGCGGAGTGGCGAGGCAGGCGGCCGGCACTAAATCGACAAGTGAGAGGATGCAGGGCAAACTCGTCAACGACCTGCCCACAGCGACACCAGTGTGGGTGGCACCAGCCGTTGTGAAACGGTGATCCGGATAGTGTCATTGTCCAAGAGCGTTCCAAGTGTCGCCGAAGGGATGGCACTGAGCCAAGCACAGTTGTAAGGTGAAGCCGACGCTCTCAGGCAGGCAACTCTATGCTGGTTACTGCTACGGACGAGTTCGGCAAACATGGATTGACATTGAATGTCGTCCCAGGACGACTGATGTATGAGATCGGGAGGTTGCTGAAGGTTTGTTGACGTCCATGTTGACAAAACGGCTGTCAAAAGATCTGAAGACGGGGATTCGAGATATGAGGAGAGAATCTCGTCAACGAGACCTGCCGAAGCGTCAGTCGAGGAAGCATAAGCCGGCAGCGCAGTATCGGTTGCAGAGCGCAAACCAAGGCCACCGAACCGAAACGTCAAAGTGGCCTGGCACCAAACAGTGTCGTCAAAATTAACATTACAAATTTCACTGTCCGAGCGACGTAAAATTTTGTCAAAATTTTCCAGAAGATCGACTTTGTTGTAACATGGAGCATTTCTCAGTGTGAATAGAAGTCTGGGCATTGCAAAACAGTTTTGCAGCAGGATTATTATGATTTTTTCTTAAATTTAATTACAAATCTTACTTGCCTTCAATGTCACTTGATGGTGGAGTCCGTATAGTATAGTATTTGGGGAAAAAAATTTCAACTCTGTTATTGAGTGACACTGAAGGTAAGTAAGATTTGTAATTATATTTTTTTTTAAATCCTACTAATAATAAAAAAGAGAAAAGCTTGTTTTCACTTTTGTATTCGTCTTGTTTCTAGTTACACTTTTTATCCTATACACCCCCTCATTGTGATCGTCTTCTACAAATTTCGACCCCTTGGGGTTAATACCATCAAAATGAGGAGGAAGAAAAGAAGAAAAAAAAACTATAAGACAGTTTCGCCTGACAAGGTTGTTCTACAACGAAAGCTTGCAAAAAAAAAAAAATTAAATAAATGAATTTTTCATTTAAAATTGCACGATTGTTGATTTTCAAAATATTTCACTTTAATACATTCTAATCCATGCTTCAAAGATGCTGATTTCCTTATATATATATATATATATATATATATATATATATATATATACTACACATGATACAAACTACATCAACCTCTTATTTGTTTATTACGAAAAAAAAAACGAAACGGAGCAGCATTCTCCAAGGCGAGTTGAACCGGCTTTCTCCAAAGGAGGAAGTTTCATAAGAATATCAAATTCAAAAGCGATCCCTAGTCGCATGTATATCTGTTAGGACAACCTAACAAAACAGAATAGTTATTTCCCCTTGAATCAAAAGAAAGAGTTATCACCCTTGGATAAAAGAAGTCGTCTGCCATGACAGTTGAAAAGTAAACAGAACGGCTCTCACGATCAAACAAGCATCTCGCATTCCTACATTTCATTTAATCGGTGTTTTTGTTAAATAAATTTGTTAATTGTTCTACTTCGCCCTTTCTTTATTTTTTAGTTGTTATTAAACCGATAACAACGTGTAAACATCAGACGTAACATTGGCGACGAGGATGAGATTCGAACTCACGCAGGATGATGACCTTAGGTTTTTGCAGTTCTTGCAGGGAGGTGTCGAGATCTTCCTATATACAGCATCTGATATTTTCAAATGGTCACCCATCTGGTACTGACGTTGTTTAACTTCGATGATCTAATGAGAACCGGTGGGTCAACGTGATTATGCTGTATGCCAATATTTGCTTATTATGCCCCTTTTAACTATCTTTTTAATTCTACCCTTATAAAATTAAAATAAAACATTTATGCTATTCATACAATATCAATATGCGGATAAATTTTAGTTAAATATTTCATCTGATAGTTCCCAAAAATCCCTCTTAATTCCTTTTTTTTTACAATCATCCGATTTCGATGCAAGATCCTTACTAGAACAATGAATAGGTTCGCTTTCAATGGCCGAGGTTTCTTTTTCTAAAGAAACATCAACCGAACGACAGTGATGCGTTGGCAGACAAATTATCTCAGTTGGATCCTAGCTGATACACTGTAACTTAACTAAGATGTGGATGCTAGCGTTTGGGAGTCACACACACACACACACACACAGAGCACAACTGACTTATATACAATGTATCTGAGTTTGTGTTTTTTCTTGTGAGTCTGCATTGTTTTGTTTTTTTTGGGGGGGGGGGAGGTTTGTATACTTGGAAACAAGTGTTCACTACCTTGGTGGTTGCCAATGCAAGAGACGACACGTCCAGAAGAAGATGAAAGCGAAGAGAAACCTATGGAATGAACGTTAGGGTCGGCGATCATCAAGGGACTGGCATATGGTCTTACACAGGGTTTATTTCTCTCGATCTTACTATGTGCATGTATAACAGGTTAACCTCATGAAAGACATGGCCCTTCACCATGCATAGACAGTCATTCACTATGGATAGGCTGTTGGGATGCATATAGATCAGTTGATGATGCCACGAATAGGCCTTCTTGGACAGGTACTACTCCTCTACAAGCTCTTTAAACTGAATATTAGATTTCAATTTTCATTTTTAGACACTGGATCTCAGGCATGGGTGCACTACTCTACATGAGCTCTTATTAGAGCTTTACATATTTAAAAAAACAACGCTTGAAATAATATTGAAAAAAGAAAACATTCTGGAAGCAGTCATTATTCAACCATTGTCTGACATTAAAATTAATTTCAAAGGTCAAAACAGTTTTACAAAAAGGCCAGTCACACAGAATTTAATGAACATAAAAAAAAACGAAATTGGATAGAAAATGTTCGTTCTCATGTTTCAGGCAAGTTAAAATAAAAAATACAAAAAATCAGCACTGCTCTCCCAAATATCAGCTACAAGTGTCCTCAAAATTACCAATGTGGAAATTCTGTTTTATCAAAAGTATCGATTCTTCGTTTTTTTTTTTTATATATATATTATTGTCAATACACATCTCCGACCTGTACTCTTGTATGGCTGTGAATAATGGTCAATGATGAATGACATGATCCTGGCTGTAGAGCATCGGATGGAGAAAAATGCCAGTCTCACTCTACCGGCCTCCATGAGAAATTATGTTGCACAACGACGTCTCAATTAGTTTGGCCATGTCACCTGCCGTCAGTCATCCGAAATGCTCCATTGATGTCACGTGGTAGTCCGCTTAAGATATGGAGGGGATCAGTTGATGACAACCGAATCCTGGCGGTCGGCACAAGCGAAATGACAACAGACAGGAAAAGTTGGAAGTCATTCACGAAACGTCTAATCTCAAGATTCAGACAAGAAATCGAAAAATGAAAATAATAATAATAATAATAATAATAATAATAATAATAATAATAATAATAATAATAATAATAATAATATTCGACACCATGCTTTTTAAAAGGATACAATATACGTTTATTTATATGTTTGATATCAAAGCTGTATAAAATTATGATGCTACGAAATTTAAAAAGAAATATGACAATTATTTTATATAGTTTAATATTTTACTGTTCAAATTCTCTACCTATTTCTTTCTTTTTTCTTTTGTTTCTGCTTTGTACTTATGTCTTCTATTTAACCAATCCCCCTCTATAATAAAGACCCATATGTATTTATTTGTATATATATATATATATATATATATATATATATATATATATATATATATATATATATATATAAAATAAAAATAATTTTTTTTTTCAAAAATTACAAAATTAAAAATACTTGAAGCCATCCACATAAAAACACAACGACCTACAATTAATAATATCATGTATGAGACTAGTAACACAATTTTCAAATTAAAAAAAAGGGACATTTTTATTAAATTAATTATTGCTTACCTCCCCATTTTCCCTCTTCATATTTATTCGACTACACCAAATAAAGCAGCCATTACTTTAAAAAATAAATAAATACATACATACATGCATAAATAATTTTTCTTTTTAATTTAATTCGTCAACGTCCTTCTTGGAACAATGTGAGGCGTTCTTTCACGTGCGCATCTCTCGGGCGTATTTAAAAATTATCTCCTTTCACCAGCTTTTTAGTCCCTTTTGGCATCAACACCTGAAGATGATTCGAAGAGGAATCGAAAACGTTAGTGACACATACGGAACTTTTATCTATTATTTTGATTTTAACACAAAGAAAATCATTGGAAAGATTGAAAAGATTAAAAAGCAGACAGAATAGTTCTGTTATTTTTAATAATGTTTGACTGAATATATAAATAAATCTACGCCCCCCCCCCCCCATCACACAAGTAAATGTACTTTCTGTCTCTCCTGCCATGTAAGTAATCCCGTCATACGAAACTATTTCAAATATTTAGGGGAAGGAATAAAGCAAATAGCAAATCAGACAACCCCTGCCATCTAAGATGAATTCAAAAAGAAATTCGTAACTCTATTTCCATAATAAGCCGTTTTCTTTTTTTCCTTCTCCTCTTTTCTTTCTATACCGATTGATAGGTTTTTTCTTTCTTTTTTTAAAACTTTCCAGTTTTAGACATTTTCTTTCTTTCTTATTTCTCTTTTTTTAACTTCACTGATTAGGTAGTTATTTTATATAAATATTAGTGCAAACACTGGCGAAGCATAATTTTTTCTAGCATTATTGACGGGGGGGGGTGTACACTCGTACTTAAATAAGGTTGTTTTTTTAAATAACTGGGATTTTATAATTTCCATTAACTTGTGAGTAGGGCAAACTCTTCCTTTAGATTTTTTTAAAATCAGTTTTATTCACATCTTTACTTCACTGACAATAGCTAGGAGCAAAGTGCAGTATCTGTTCTGATGCTTCACATGGTCTTTTCTGTCCTCAGTCGGTAGGAAAGAGTCCTTCTAGACTGAGGCAATTTTAATTTTTGTTCCAATCCAGAGTGCCACTTTTGGGGGAGCTGGATTTTTTCCACATTAAAAACCGACCTTGTGTCTAACTCTGCCTTCGTGGGGAGGCAAGTAAATAGGAACAATAGCAAGAGGTTAAGAACGAGTTATAAGTTTAAGTTTAAGAAAAGGGTTCAATGGCACTCATGAGTTGGAACGAGCGTACAGCACATCCGCTCAGGTTTACGTCTTAAAACCAACTGGGCTGCACATACGCTAAGGTTGACGTCTTAAATCCAACTGGACCGTACATGCCGCACGTCTGCTCAAGTTAACGTTTTCAACCCAACTGCTAGAAAGCGGGAAAAAACTATGTAAATAGTTCAGCGGAAGTACATCCCATGCAAAGTATTTTCATTGGATAATAGATTAATCACTTCGCGTGGGAAGATAAGCTTACACGAAAGAAAAAAGTTCATCAACATATGATACTGCTGCAGTTTTAAAAGAGAATTTTAAATTGAAAAATGAAAATGATTCAATAGTTATAGGAGAAAAAGGCGAGAGGAAACCTCGTTAACTAGCTGTCAAAAGAATTTGTGCGGCAACAAGCCTCACTTTCGTGTGATTGGATCCTGAGCATCGAATACACAGCCAAGAGTGATTTCATTGAATAAACGATTTTCGTGGACGAAGATTTGAGATGCCAGGATGTTGGGAGTGTGATACAATTTGCATTTGTCTGATTGCATTAAATGCCCGGATGTTCAACTTCGAGTGAATATATAAACACATCGAATTGTGTCAACGGCAGAAAGAAAAGGTGATTACTAATGAAAGGAGCCTATCCAAGAAACTGCAGTGTGAAGAATAACAAATATTCGAAAAAGAAATGTCTACCCAGTGTCTATAACCCGTAAGTTGATCGTCTCAGACTTTTTGTGAATTTCATTATTTGATCCGTTAGCAAAAATCCCTATCTGTAGTAGTAGTAGTAGTAGTAGTATAATTATCATCATCAGTAGTAGTAATTTGATGTCCGTTTTACATGCTGGCATGCATTGAACGGCTTTTAGAAATTGACTACCTTCACCTTCTCTTGTGAACTGAACCTGCTATCTCAACTGTTCTACATCTACTCACCCAACAACTCTCATCCATTCTTTCAACGTGGCCATACTATCAGAGTCTCCTGTTCCGCACACATCTCCCTATACTGTCCAGATTTAATCTTCTTCTGAGCTCATCAGAACTCAGCCTGTCTTTAAGACTCACATTACACATCCATCCTATCATTCTCACATTATTTCTCTCCATGCAACGCATGTCCTCAACCCTCACTGGCCACGTTTCACTTCCATACATCATGACACTGCGTACACATGCCTGAGAGACTCTTCTCTTCGTCAACAGTGGTAACGCTCTGTTGCTTAGTAATGGCAAAAGTTCACTAAACTTACTCCATCCACTCCTAACTCTAGCAAACACACTAGCACCTGCTCCACCCTGTGCTCCAATGGTAACAAAACTTCTTGACAACCTCAATAACTTTGCCATCCAGATATACTTTGTCCACATCTTAGTTCTCATCCATCTCAATTGTCTTACACTTCTTGCACACAAACTTGTTATCTTTTCTTAACCTACCTGTATTTCCACTGCACTTCTTGTGTACCCAATACTTACAAGTACCACAACAGATTGAATTGCACCCGAATTCCTTTCCATAAACTGAGCAGGGAAACTTTCCTCTTTCTGGCAGCTTTCCAACACTACAACCACAGATCATCACTTTGGTCTTGGTAACATTCATTCTCAAACCTTTACTTACCATAGCATTCCTCAAAGTCTTTAACTTAACAAGTAAATCATCCATTGTTTCAGAGACAAGTACTAAATCACTAACATACAGCATCTCTTCCGGACAACCTATACAAAACTCCCTGGACAATGCTTCTTAGACGCAAATAAAAAGCAACATACTCGGTACAAAACCTTGGTGTACTCCTACTTTAACATTAAAGCTGTCACTAAATGTGCTGTTAATTGAGCATTTCTCTACAACAACATTCACCAACCACTCGTCTGTCTCTATATCAGCATTTCTGTTCTTACTTTTAATAGTCCCTCTTCATATGTTCAGGATGAATTTGACACTTTTTGGAAAGGAAGGAAAACTTCATGTCTTGGCCAATAATTGATATATTCTCAGAATTCAAAGGGCATCTCTTAGATCTTTTACTCAAAGAAACCACACTGAGCCCTTACACCAGTCTCCAGACAGGACATTCACTTTGTTCTTTATGACACACCTGAACACCAGTTCAATCCTGTCAATCAGTTTGTCTTTAGTGTTGCAGGTGGTATGGTTGGTGTCTTCTTCAACTGTAACCTATGCATAATAGTCCATGGGGTTGAAATCAGGCGAGTTAAGGAGAAAGTGTTGGAATTGGTGAAGTCATGAAAGTTCTCAGCCACTTCCGAGTTTTTCTGGGGGTGTGACATGGAGCTGAGTCCTGCTGCCACACATATAGCCTTACTACAGCTTCTCTCTCCATCCAACGCCTGATAACAGTGGACAGCAACTAAATATAGACATCTGAATTGAGTCAGAGTCCATTTTTGAAGATGTTGTACAACTGGTATTGAGAACAACAAGAGCATCTCCAGCTCGAGTGTTGGATCTTGTTGAGGAATTTCTTGAATTTCATAAGGTTTAAGGTTTTGGTGGTGATTAGTTGACCCTTGCGACTCTTGTATGAGTTCGGCACTTTCTTCATAGTCACTATTCCAAATGCCCATCTATCTTTCAGCAAGGCCCACATTGCCTTGTCTGGATCTTGCCACACCTTTTTTTTTGCAACTTCTTGACGAATTTCGTTGTGTGGACACAGTCAAAACGCCTGCTATGATCTTTCCTGCTAGCCACTACTTCCACATTTCTGCCACAATTCTCCAGCTCACATCTCAAAGCCTTCAAAGTATTCAAAGAGTTGGAGCTAAGATTTTCGAATTTTTGAATCCAGTAAGAATTATCATGATGCAGGTCACTGTCTTCCAATATTCCGGTGCTTTCCAGTCATCCATCGTCTCCAACTCTAAAACCCACCAACAGTACATAGAAACAGCTATCCATTCCACTTTACTGTTATTAAATATTTCAAATGGTTTTGAAATTAAAGAATATAAAAAAATATTCTGTACATTTGTCCATCAGCTTACCTCCCCCTCTTTTCAACTGCCATTCAGTGCTAATAACCATTGTCTATTATCTCCAACAGGAAGTGAGTATGACCATAAATCACATCCGGTGGTTAGGCCCTAATTTGGGAGCTTTAGAGAGTGTATAGTTACACCATAGTTGCCCTTACTCTCAATTGCATTCTGAGCTGGATTCTCAACTACGAGTTAAATATATTCTGATGCTTTCTAGAGTGTCATAAATGAATTCAGCATGTCCCAAAACATACAATTTGACACCAAGATCACTACAATCGGTTGAATAGATACCAATTTATAAGGAATATCGCTATCGCAAGCTCCTGATGGAGGCCATCTTGAAAAATGGCGGCCATCTTGGATTTTGAGGTGGCTAGTTGGACAGATATGTTTTAGTATTAAGGTATACTAAATGGTGTTATCATGCCAATTTTGGTGCTTGTATCATCAAATGCATGATTTTTCCATGAGCCGGCCCACTAGAAAGAATTGTTTTGATTGAATAGTCAATATTCAATATGGCGGAAGCCGCCATCTTGGACTATCTCTAAGGCCTTTTTTTGATATGTTGTTCATTGGACTAAAAACTACAAAAAAATGCTATAAAACAATTTCTTGCAATTGAAGAGAGGGACTTATTCAGCAATTAGATAAAGCTTGTGAACAATGGTTATAGATTAAAAATTCATAGTCTGACATTTGATATTTTATTTTAGCTTAAAGTTAACCCTATAACCAAAAATTAACCTTAGAAATAAAACATCTACAAATGGTATTAGATTATCCTCTATATTATCAACTAATATATATGCTATTAACTAGTATATATAATGTAAGTGTTGTGTTAGGTAATGTCTGGGAGGATGGTCTCATGATAACAGAACAGATACACTACCCCTCTCCCTACGAAGGAAGCAATGCTTGGGAAGATGGTATCATGACAATAGAAGAAATACTACTCTACACTTCCCAAAAAGGAAGAAGTAATGCCTGGGAGTATAGTCTCATGACAACAGAATCGATACTATACTACATAAAAAAAGAGGAAGTAATGCCTGGGAGGATGGTCTCATGACGACATAACAGATACTACACTATCTCCCCACCCCTGAATTGAGCATTGAAATATATTGCAATAGTACAATTAATAGAAGTAATAGTATAGTTCGGCTTCAGACAGATAAAAAATCTACATGAGTAATAGATGATGGAGTCCGCCATTTTGGATTCTGACCATTTCTGATCTTTGAATGTTGGCGTATCTTTTATATGTTGTTCCCTGGACGAAATACTAAAATAAATGCGATAGAAAAATGTTCTGCAATTTTGGAGGGTGTTATATCATATATTGTATAGGAAGTATATCTGGATGGTGAAGCTATTAAAGTTGTCGAGAAGTTTTGTTATCTTGGTGATAGCATTGGAGCGCAGGGTGGAGCAGGTGCTAGTGTGATTGTAAGAATTAGGAGTGGATGGATTAAGTTCAGGGAACTTCTGCCATTACTAACCAACAGAACGTTACTATTGTCGACGAAAGGAAGAGTCTATCAGGCATGTGTGCGCAGTGTGATGATGTATGGAAGTAAAAGCTGGCCAGTGAGAGTTGAGGACATGCGTTGCATGGAGAGAAATAATATGAGAATGATACAATGGATGTGTAATGTGAGTTTTAAAGACAGGCTTAGATTTGATGATCCCAGAGGAAGATTAAATCTGGACAATATAGGGAGATATGTGCTGAACAGGAGACTTCATTGGTATGGTCATGTTGAAAGAATGGATGAGAGTTGTTGGGTTAGTAGATGTAGAACAGTTAAGGTAGCAGGTCTAGTTCACAGGGGAAAGCCAAGGCAAATATGGAAGGAAGTTATCAAAATGTGACTTAAAAGAGGGGTGAGTAAAGACCTGGCCAGAGATAGGTTAGTTGGGAAGTCAATTTCTTAAAGCCGTCCAACACATGCCCGCGTGTAAAACGGACGTTAAAACTGATGATGATGATGATGATGATGATGATGATGATGATGATGATGATGATTCTAGTAGGTCTATATGGAAAAATGTTCAAATTTGAGAAAATAGAAACATTATAAATGTATGTAAATGCAAGTTAATATTTGACACTTTTTTACTAATAAGTCACCACTTATCAAGGCCAAAAGCCACTCGAGGAGAAGGGTTAATGAGATGGATCGATTTACAGTTGAAATATGGTACTGCATGAAACGGATTATACAGAAATTTGCGCCATGAATAAATATTTGAAGATATTAAGAACTTAAAGCCTATGAACTTTTACCAAAATGATCGGATTCAATATTAAATAATCCCAAAATAAATTGATAGGCCGCAAAACAGAAACAACAGAACACCAACACTATCATCACCCCCACCCCCCTCCTCCCGCAACAATTGGCCGTTTTCCCATCGCTCAGCCATTTCTCTGTATTTTGGAATTGATGGAATATGAGTCAAGTAATTTGTAGGTTGCAAGCCGGCATAGAGCAACGTTTAAACACTGCAATTAAAGTTCACGCGTCTCACTCGGATATTCTATTTTTTGACAGAAGCGAACGACATGTTTCAGTTCTTCATGACTTTACAGCCGACAAAAGACATGACAAGTGAATGCAGATTAAGAGAAAGAAAAAAAAACACACACAATCTGTGTCCGGCTTTCAAATCAAATGGTTTACAATGAATCGTTTACAATAGCTATTGTGGGTAATCATGTAGTTTCCCGACCCATGTAATTTTATCAGAAAGGTGATATGTAGTAGCTCAAAATTTTTATTTTTTTTTAAGATTATAACATGCCAAACAAATCGGCTTTAAAATCAATCTAGTATTACGTCTGAAATAGGGAAGAAAAAAACACTAAAAAGTTTGAACGGAGACTGGTTAAGACGAAGCGAAATGAAGTAAAGTCTCTTAGTGACTTATATAAAAAATAATTTATTTAAAAACAATTAAAATATTTATACAAGTATTTGTTTCACAACATAATTCTTTTGTTTTCACAACATATCAACATTGATTTTATAAAATATATTTTCGCTCTGTCTTGACCAGTCTCTGTTCCAAGTTTTTAGATCAACTGCATCGACTAATTTACTAATTTAAAAAGTGTTTCTTCCCTTATTTCACACGTAATACTAAATTGATTTTAATGCCAATATGTTCAGCATGTCATAATCTTTATAAAATACAATTTTTGAGCTACTCCATATCGTCTTTCTGATAAATAAAATTACATAGGTTGGGAAACTATATGATTATCGGTTTTGCGTTTCGACATTAAATTCTGCCAATAAATAAGTAAATTAGTAATTTAAATTTTTTTTAAAAACTCGCAAAGTATTTATTCTCGTGAGTTATCGTTACTATCATAAAATAAAAATCCAATATTGATGAAAAATGTATTCGTAATTTCACTGAACCAATCGAGAAAATCAAGAGGCTACGGATAAAGGGGTCGGTGATAAACATAAATTGTTAAATTTATTGCTAACATAGGGAAGGTGGGGGACCAAATGCGACAAATTCAAGGAATTCTTCAATGTTCAGCACAATGGCTCTACTCTTTCCTGAATTATCCATAAACTGACAGATCCGCTCAGCTACAATAGTTAAATGATCAGCAGTTGAACGAAAACCACAAAAGCCATACTGAACATCGCTAAAGAGGCCCAAACTTTCCAGAAAATTAACAAGCTTGCCGTTGATGAACCTTTCAAAAACTTTGCTAATAACGGAGAAGAGACTAACCGGACGATACTTAGTTGGGTCAGACCGATCACCAGCATTTTTAAAGATAGGGACAACAGAGGATTCCTTCCAACAAGAAGGGAAACAGAACTGAGACAAACAGAGATTGAATAATTTAGAGAGAATAAAATAAAGTTTAGGAGAACAACGCTGGAGAACAACAACAGAAATTGAATTAGTACCGGGAGCCTTAGACTGATCAAGATCAGAAAGAACCCTAGCAACCATTTTTTTGGAGTGATAATGACAGAATCAAGAGACTGATCAGTTTTCAAAGGAAAATATGGAAGAATAGCACCCGAATTATCAAGAGAAGAATTGTCAGCAAAAAGACGAGCAAAGAGATCAGCCTTATCCTTAAAAGATGAAATAACCCGAAGACCATTAAAAAGAGGAGGAATAGCAGACTTACCACTATTAATAATATTATTGTAGATTCTCCAAAAATCATGAGATCCAACCCTTTGAGATGAGATAGAGTCACAAATCCTTTGAGAATAGTTACTTAGCCTCAGAGATTGCTCTCTTGCAGGCATTGTTAGCTCTTCTGTAGGATTGTCTAGAAGTCTTAGAACCATCCCGACGATACTTATTAAAGTAATGGTTACGATGGGCAATAACAGAAGCACAAACAGATGAAAACCATGGAGGAGAATGAGGTTTGGTTTGAATCTTACGATGAAAAATGAAGGTGTCAATTCCAACAAGAAGCCAGTTAGTAACCTCCCTAGCAGCAGCATTCGGAGACATACCAAAGATAGGACCCCATGGAACGTCACATAGGAAGCTGCGGAGCCCATCCCAATCAGCCTTCCTGTAGTTGAATGTCTTCCTATGGAAGGGACGATCAATAGAAGACTTCACCAAAAAATCAACCTCAACATTAACAACAGCATTATATCAAAAGATATCTTTCACCATACACCACGTAAATCATCCTCCACACTATAATAAAGAGCAATGTGTATTTTATTTGTAAATAAATATATATCCGTCCCGTCACACAAAAGTCTGCTCAACGAATGAGGGAAGGGAAAACGCAAATCTATTTCTATAACGTTTTTTTTTCTTTTTTTCTTTTTTGTATATCGATTTATACGTTTATTTTTTTTTTTTGGGGGGGGGGGTCTTCTTTTTAAAACTTTCCAGTTTGAGATGTTTTCTTTCCTTCTGATTTCTTCATATGAACCACGATTGTTCTCTTTCAATTTCATTTGTAACCGCTAACATCTTTGATATTTTTAACATTGGCATCATTTTTTACTGTCTAGCACCTAAACACCCTACAAACTCAATAATTAAAGGTAGAAAATAAAAAAAGTCAAACTCTACGGTTGATGTTTGTTTTTTTCTTTAGCTTATCAGAAATAGATCGGATTTTTTTTCAACTCGCGATAGTTCAGTCCTATCTTATTGAAATTGTTAAAAAAAGCATTAAAAAGAATTACATTAAAAAGCAAACACAAAATCAGACAACCTGCACCGTCTAAAATAAATTAAGGAATAAATCCTCCAATCTAAATAAATAGTCAACGGTAGATGTTTTAAAAAAAACATCTACCGTTGACTATTTATTTATCATGAGAAATGATAAAAATAAATTATATATGAAATCCTCAATTCTAAATAAAAAGTCAACGGTAGGTGTTTTTTTTTCTTTAGGTCATCATGTGACAAAGTATCTGGGCCCCATGCGGATCGGGTACCCTGGTCACGCGCTAGTAGGCATCTTGGTGATGATGCTAGGCCCTGCATAGATACGAAGTGGAGATATAAAACTAGTATATATTCGACATGAAACCAGCTTATTCAAACAGCGGAAAAAGGCGCCGGGTTGTCTAAGAAAAGTCATGTCTGATGTCAATCCTGATCACCGCTACAACAGGTAGATATGCACCAGATGTTAGATGAGGATTTAGCAAAATCCCTAATCAGTATAATGCTAATAAAAAAGTCAACAAAAGACATATGATCGGGTGAGTAAGTAATACACCTTGAGTCAGGCGAGGCCGGAGGTCTACGCTGACTGGGCAGATAATTATCTAGGCTTGTCATCATTAATTACGGCAGATGGCCTTTGGCCACACGACGAGAAAGAAAGGGTAATTGTTTTATGATAACGCTAAACCAGAGAGGGAATCCCATTTATTTATGTCATTGGGGGAGGACGCGCGCCCCCAACCCCTGAGAGAGAAAGAAACGCAGAGAGAAAGATGGCAGAAGAGGAGTGTGTAGCAATGGACATTTTCAATAAGAGTCTGTGCGTCTTAACGCACGAGCAGTCAGAACTAGTTGAGAAGGTGAGGAGGCCGGTCGAGCGGCACGCGCCACTGCGACAATAAATAGAATAATCGGCAGAGTAACTCACCATCGTTTACCTTAAATAGTTAACTTGTGACTAAATAACCATTGTAAACGAATTCACACACACACGGAGAGACAACGAGATAGCTTAGCACAAATAACAGTTTTTACGAACATGGTAGACATCAGTCTAATGTAAACTCAATTCTTTTATTCTATTAATAATTACTCTTCAATACAAAAAGCCCCCGACCGAGTTGTTGAACATTATTCTTGTCCCTTTGTTCTGCTTTGAATAATCTTTCGTCCTCGCAGAGTCAACCGATTGCTGTTCGCCCAGTGATCGCTCGCTGATATCAACAGTTTCAACGTGGGAGTTGGACGAGACGACGAAGATCTATGAAGTCATCATCATCATCATCGTCATCCCGGCCTAGAGGAATTTCGATCGACATATTTTTTTTATTGTCACTATGACGATCGGCTGAGGTGTGTTCACGGTCTGGCAAGATCAGTGCGCAGAGAGACAGAGGCGTGTGGAGTACTTTGTTATATCTGGCACCGCAACCAGGATGTCATACACCTATGTGTGTGCGGTGGCCAACGATACCCATGGTGTGAGAAGCGTGTGGGGTTCTTTGTTATAATCAGAAATGATAATAATAATTTATATATGAAATCCTCCACTCTAAATGAAAAGTCAACGGTAGATGTTTTTTTTAGGTCATCAGAAATGATAATAATAATTTGTATATGAAATCTTTCACTCTAAATAAAACGTCAACAATAGGTGTTTTTTAGGTCATCAGAAATGATAATAATAATTTATATATGAAATCCTCCACTCTAAATGAATAGTCAATGGTAAGTGTTTTATTTCTTTAGATCATGAGAAATGATAATAATAATTTATATATGTGTTGTGACCCTGTTAGGGGCCGAAATAAAGACACGGAAACACGGGGTTACAGGAACAAAGATATATTATTGAAGAAAAAGAATATGTATACAAGAAGTGGTATTCTGGACTGCTACTATAGAACTGGGGTGGAAGAAGTCAGTGAGTTGGAATGCTTCTCGCATTTTATTATGGATGGACGAGTCCATTTGTTCTTCGTACAGATACGGCACCATAACAATATGAAATCCTCCACTCTAAATAAAAAGTCAACGATAGGTGTTTTTTTTTATTTAAGTCATCAGAAATGATAATAATGATTTATATATGAAATCCTCCACTCTAAATAAAAAGTCAACGGTAGGTGTTTTTTTCTCTTAGGGTCATCAGAAATGATAATAATAATTTATGTATGATTTTATATAAATATTTGTGTGAACATTCGCAAAGCATTATTTTTTTTCTCATCATTTTTGACGAATGGTATACACTAGTTTTAAGAATAGACTGGACGAATTGAAAAATGATATAAAACAATTGTTTAAATACATTTTGGGGGTTTATTTTAAACATTTAGGAGAAGGAGAAGGAGAAGGGAATAGAAGTGTGTGAACACTAGAAAAATATGAATAAAAAGAGAGTTGCATATTTTGGTACAAAATCGGCTCCAAATTCAAATAAAAGAAATTTAAAAAAAACAATTTCAGCAAATCAAAAGAGATCAAATATCTTCACCAAAAACAATAAAAGAAATCGTTAAAGATTTGTGGCTAACCCACTGGGAGCCGATCTCAACACTATATAAAGAAAGGACACAAATTACACTGGTCAACAAAAGTTTTTTTGTTTTTTTCTTGTTCTGCTGTCTGGAAAGTAATTCTGGCTAACTTTAAGCCACTGAATTGAAATAGAAAGTCAGTTTTGCCCAATCAGATCAAAGTTTCTTGCTTTGGAAATTGATATATTTTCATGTATTGGCTTATTGTACGATACTTGATTCATTTAAGATAACTGTATAATATGTTTTTAAGCAAGTTTTCACCGTTTCCAATGAAGTTGATAGCTTTTATATGAATCATATTAAATTGTATAGTTTGCATGAATCCTGTAGATGTTGTGTAACGAAAAGATATTTAGTTAATATAGTTCTTTCAGTTTGATGTAAATTTCCTTTGAGATCTCAATTTGTAAAGTTATTTATTTTATAAATTTATTTTAACTCTTTAATTCGTTAGTTGCAGCTGACCAGAGCAATTATTATTCCTGAAACAACTTGTACAATGAACATGAAAACATCAAACCGGAAATGCTTGAATAACCCTGATGTGTTTTGTTATAGTTGTGGTTAATTTTCTTTGGTGGAAAACAGAATGAAAATTGACGATTTAGTAAAACATTTTATTTTGCATATTTTGAATTGATGCTTGGAGATCGGGACAAATCATGGGCACCTTGCATAGTATGCAAAGCTTGCAAAAAGGGATTGAGACAGTTGACTAAAGGGTTATGGAAAGGTTTAACATTTGGTGTGCCAATGGTTTTAAGGGGGCAGTAAAACCATTATGATGACTGTTACTTTTGTTGTGTCAATTTGAAAGGTGTAAACACTATTGCTCCTTAAAAAATACATGATCTTGATGTATAATCTATGATAAATTATTCATAATGTTTACTGTTGGAGGGAGGGTATGAGATGATACCAATAGATAAAAAGAAATGGCGAGATTTTATCTCTTTAATTTGAGGAAATAGAAATTTCTACAGTTCAAATTTCATGAAAAGACATTAAAAAATGAAATAATTCCATTTCCGGTACATCAAAAATCTAAGAGAAACTTGACCGTATTTTTTGATTCAGTGCATTCAAATTATCCAAAATCACTTATGAACTTCCTGACAGCAAAATATGTGTTGACTCGTGTTATCAGTAGTCCACTCCTGTATCAACAAATTTTTATCGCAACAAAATATACCACATAGCAATTTGAACAACACACTGACTCACCACGTCAAATAAGCACTACCTAAAACAACTTGTGGGAGAGACATACGCACACACACACACACACACTTGCACACACATGGAACTGTTGATACTCACACATCAGCAATAGGGGAATGTCATGGTGGCTAAGTGGTTAACGATGCAGACTGAGGGCCTGGGTGTGCCGGATTCAAATCCAGTTTGTTCCACAGAAACACTTTCATCAAAACCCACAGCTGACCTTGTGTCTAACCTCCTAGAGAGGAAGTAAATAAAATACTCTCACATCAGCAAGAGCTGAAAATATTTCAACTGGAATATTTTTTGACTCACTTTACCGTTTTACAAATTTTAAATCCTCTATACCCCCCCTTGATGTTTTATAAATGTTTATAATTTATTGTTTTTTGTTTTTTTCTTTACTAATGGGTCACCACTTATCAAGGCCGGGGCCACTCGAGGATAAGGGTTAAAGAGATCGTCAGTAGGACGATGATCGCCTCTACGAGAGAATCAGAAACAATGGGTGGTATAATTGATTATCCAAGATGGCGGCTCATCAAGTATTTTATAAATTACGTTGTTTTAACCAGTCCATTCGGCATAATGGTGAGAGTGTTTGCTAATGGGCCGGGAGACTGAGGTTCAATCCTCGGTCGCATCATACCATCATCAAGTACGATTTTTTAAGTCTTTGGTATGACTCAAAGACTTAAAAAATGGTACTTGATGTCCCCTTGCTAAACACTCAGCATTATAAAGTGAGGATCAAGGGTAAGTGGAGCAATCCTGGGAAAGTAGTGGCGGCCTCCCCTACATCTCAGTATAGTAGTCAATGAAAAAAAGGAGCCTTCGGGTCGCCTTCGACTACGGTCGACCACTTTACTTTTACTTTTACATTGCTTTGTGTAATAACTAATGAAAAGGAAGCCTTACGGTTGCCCTTGACTATGGAATTTTTTTTTTTACTTTATGTCGTTAATTTATTTAGTTCACATTAATTCCTTTACAAATGTTTAATCACAATCACAAGATGACAGAACTGTCTATGGTAGCACTTCGAAGAGCATTGGTGATCAAGGTCTTGCTGATTCTCACTCTTCCGACCTGGAGCACATGGTGAAATGGGGATAAAAGTTGTTTGTTACCTCTAAAATCAAGCTTCTCTCCTTTCACCACCAACGCTCAGATTGTTGTTTTGCCTCAGTTGAAATGAATGGCTCACTCCTTGAGGAACCCCCATTGCTTTGATAAGCTCCTAGGACTGACTTTTACTCCAGACCTGAAGCGGAAAACTTACATAAAAGCTGCTGCTAAGGTCACTGCAAAAATGATTGAATCATTCTATCGATCCAGAAAATACTCTGAATGAAAAAAACGAAGCAGCATTCACCATAAGCTGGTTGAACCGGCTTCCTCTGAAAAAAGGAAGTTTCTAGGGAATATCAAATTCACAACCGGTCCCCAGTCGCATTTATATCCCGGTCAGAGGAGATGACAACGTTAGGTTTTTGTAGTTCCGACATACAGTGCCTGGTATTCTCAAATGGTCACCCATCTGGTACTAGCCAGACTCAACGTTGCTTAACTTCGGTGATCTAACGAGAACCGGTGTGTCAACATGATTATGCCTGACTCCTGATGCAATCTTCTAAATGTATATGAGTATGTCCTAAAATGAAGTACTGCTGCCACATCTGGGGAGGTGCCACTCCGAGTACTTTTTTTGCCTTGATAAAGTTCAAAATTGATTTCACAATCTAGTGAGGAATGATCTCTTGTCTTCCCTACATCCTCTTTCTCACAGAAAATACGTTGCTAGTCCTTCTGTACTCAATCATTATTTCCATGGAAGGTGCTTGACTGAGTGCCAATTTCGAGTAAATATTACATCTGACTTATTTTTAGATTTTGATATACATATATATTATTGATATTCAAACACATAGTTTCATTATTGTTATGTAGCTTAAATCATCTACCTTTTGCCTTAAAGAAAATAGTGTTTCCCTAATTTGACTTCACAAGAAATTTTTAAAAATTAAGCGAGTTCAATAGTTTCAAATTTCGCCTTTCTATTATTGTATGGTTGTATGAAGTTTATTTCACATAGACATTTTGTCAAGTCATTATTTATATGGTAAAGAAATTACAAAAAAAAACGTTACATTCATCGAAGGAATCAGGTAAGTATTGATGAGCAATATTTTGTTAACAAACAGAATTTCCATGAACATATTTTCTTTCCAAGAACTTCCCATTTGTGGAATACGTAGTCACGGAACTGCTTCCTTGCAGACTACAACATGGTCGTCTTCAAGTCCAATGTCAACAAATACTTTTTGAGCCGTCCTCTTAAGTAAACAGATTTTGTCCATTCCATTGATCGTTTTCAATCCTCTCATAGTATTGTTCATCATCCAACTGACAATCTCATTAACCCTTATCCTCAAGTGGCTTTTGGCCTTGATAAGTGGTGACTCATTAGTATAAATATATATAATTTATCTCCCCTGAATTATACTGGGCATCAGAGAATGAACTCATTTAGAAATAAGTGATGGCTCATTAGTAAAAAAGAAAAGTGTTTTTGTTACCATTTTTACCATGTAGAAATATTTTTTAAGCAAAAGTCGGAACAATTAAAATTAAGATAACAAATCCAGTTATTTCTTTATAGCAAGTCTTCGATTTAATTTGATTTTTTTAGGCATACTGTAACATCACAAATTGAATGTCACAGACAGAAAACCGTTTAATTGCCATTATTTTCTAAGGTAATGAGATCTGCCAAAAATGGTTTGGCATATTGTTGAATATCGGGCCGAGTGTATCAGAAATGTCACCTGGTAGGAATAAAACATACTTGACACAGACACACACCTGGCCGGAAGAAACAAAACACAGTTAATTTACACAGAAACGCAACTCTTTGGAAATAAAAATTGTTGATTTGATTCAAAACCACATGCAAAGGTTATCCTAATGCACAAAAGATTATTTGCAGACAGGAATTGCTAAATAAATGCCCTAGGAGCATGACTACATTGATAGCGAAGGCGAAATCCCAGAATGTGCATTTACAGATGGATGTGTGGGTGTCCCAAATTATTATATAAACTAACCCGACAATAAAGATATATTATTGTACTTTAATACATCAATGTTTTTCCATTATTCTTTTAAGCACAGCATAAATATAACATTATGACTTGACTTATGTGCATACTCCATAGAGCTTCGTCACATGCGCATGCATGCTTGAGAACAAAATTCTGCCACTTATCACGGTCTTGGGCCAGTCTTTCAGTTGTCAGGAACGACATGCCAGTCTCAACCCTTATCTGCTCAGCCCATCTCTATGGTGGTCGTCCTCTTGATCTTTCTTCAATGAAATCTTCTTGATATAACTTCTTTGCATAGCTGGAGTCTAGTAGGCAGCAGACATGTCCAAACTACGTTAATCTCTTTTTTTTTGAATAACGTCATTGATGAATCTGTTGATATTAAACCTCTCTCTGATATCTACATTTCTCCGTCTATCTTGGAAAGTTACTCCAAGGATAGTTCTTAAACATTTCATTTCAAAGCTATTGAACTTTCTCTTATGCTCTTTCAGTATAGTCCATGTTTCACTTGCATATACGGCAATATGAACCAATCAATGCGTTCTCCTTTTATTTAAATCAGAATTTAAGCTATAATATATTGTCTAAAAAATAATTCATACAAATTCAACAAAACCTTTAATCCAAAATATTCACGAAAAATAAGGAAAATCTACTCTATTGGCTTATAGTAAGATGTCACCCAAAAAATAGGGAGATAAAAGGTAGTATTAACTCCCCAAATTATAGGGTATCCCTAAAAATGCCACCCATGGAATCATTAATACAATAAAAAATCTTTCCTGCAATCCAACCATATTCGGTACAAATAAACTTCAGTCTATGCCTGACTTGTCCACCAAGTTTCAGTCATAAATGTCCAACAGTCAACAATGATATGCGGGGCCACTTAGGTGATCGTCTCATGAGTAGGAGGTGTGACCTTAAATGGGCTTCACACTCACCAGACCCTAACCTCTTCCCCAGATTTTTATTTGTGGGTTTATCTCAAAGACTATTCCTTAACTGAAGGAGTCATCGCAGCCAAAATCAGGACAAGAGAGGCATGTGTCAGAGTTATTGACAATTTTGCACATTATATCCACGTGTGCTTATCATTGAACAGTAGTAAAATAAAGATTGTTGGGCATCCATGACTGAAACTTGGTGAACAAGTCAGGTATAGACTGAAATTTCTTTGTACTAAATATGTTTTATTTTACAAACGAGTCACTGCTTATTAAGGGTCGCAGGCCACTCGAGGATAAGGGTTATTGAATTTGACAGGTAGGCGGTGAAACAGCAAAGGGGTTAATAACGATGCTTGTATCTGGTCAGAAATTGACTATTTAAAAGGACGACTCAACAATAATTTGTTTAGTTTGGACTTGAAAATGGCAATGTTATAGTCAGTCGGGGAGCAGACCAGTGGTACTGTGTTCCACAGACGGGTAGTTCTAGGAAAGAAACTTTGCTCATGGAAGTTCCGCTTAGTTCTATGTACACAAAGGGAGTAAGAGAATTTATTGAAAGTGGTTGAGTTTTTGTTGTGAATGTTTTACAGGGTTGGGGTGACAATAGATTGAAGCTCAGTCGAGTACCTGGCATTAAAATAACGATAGAGTAGAGAAAGACTAGCAACGTCACTTTTATTCTGCCTAAATAAATTGGGCTTCTTGGCCTTTTGGCTAAGATCAAAGTGTAGTATCTGTTCCGATGGATACTGCACGCCTGTTCTGTGCAGTTCTAGGAGGTCCACCCTCCCAGGCTTTGCCTCCCCTCTTTGGGGAGGAGTAAGTTTATTGCTTACTGTCTGAGGCGTCCCTAGCGGGGAATGCCGACGGGGCTGCCCAGGCAATTTTTAAATGGCCAAAGTGCTCACCTCTCGAGCACTGGCTTTTCAAACCCCACTTTCTCGACCCGATCTTGGGTCACATCTTACTTGTGGGAGTAAGATAAAACTGGCCTTGTGCCTAACTCCTGAGGAGGAGTAAATAAAACTTTTATTAGAAAGAGGCTGTAGGATGGTGAAGAGGACATCGCCCATTAGATTTTGGAGTCGGTTTTGTACTCTGCCAAGGCAGGAAAGGGTGCTCTGAGCGGCACCTCTCTAGATGTGGCAACAGTACTCAGTCTTAGAATGTATTTGGCTCTTATACAGGTAGAGGATTGCGTCAGGAATGAGATACTTTTTGGTGCGATAGAATGGTCCAACCATTT
>OY744525.1:33554370-33611870 GCA_963556195.1 Sepiola atlantica
ACCACTATTAATATTTTTTAAAAGACCTCTTTACAGCCTCGAGAATCAATAAATAGTTGACTGTGCAGGAAGTCTATAGTAAAGCAAGGATTGCATAATCTCCAACCGCACCTCTCTTGAACAGGCAATGCTTGAGTCGAAGACAATTGGAAACAATGCCAGGATAAGCAGAGAAAGACTGGTGTTATTTCAGAGATTTTCCTTCTTCTAGAATATTCAATTTAATTCAATTCAATCTAATTAATTTGCCATGTAGTTTTTACATGGAAATAGGCTCTGCTAATTACAAGGAGACAAAAAAAAAAAAAACACTACTTTCAAATATAACAGCAACTAACCCAAATATGGAATACATTTTAGTAACATACAAATAACCGGATGTTTATCCTGCAAACCTAATCAAAAATGTCTCTGCTTAAATACGAAGTTGTGTTTTTGTGAGCCTGTGTGATTTGCCAAGACTATAAAAAGGTGATGAGATTCAGAAATTTCAGCTACTTACGAATTAACCCAAGTATTGCTCTTCAAAGAACAGGTCACTGCACCTCTGTTTTCAAACCGTCGCTCAACATTACACCCACTTTTCACCTTCAATATTTGTGTAAAAGTTCAATTTTTGCCAATTTGTAGGGTAATTTTTAGTTCTCCCAAGGGATGAACCACAGTGCTTCTCGGGTCACTAGTACTTGTTTTGTTAATCCCCCCACCCACCTCATTTTAGTTCCCAGGAGACAAACCAGAGTTTCTGTAAAAATCTTGCTCAATCAGTATTGTAGGTTCATGGTCATATAACTTCATGCAAAATCCATGAAAACCAATATTGAGAAAAAAATCAACAGAATAACAGAATAATGGGATAACAGAATAACGGACAGTAACAAAAACATTAGTTTTTTTCTGATTAACATCATGGACCAATGAAACAAAAAAAATTTTGATGGATTTTTTTTTCTTTGATTTTAATAAATCAAAGAAAAAAAATCCATCAAAATTTTTTTTTTTTTTCACATGTCCATAAAAATATGCAGACAATAAAGACAATTCAATTCAATTCAATAAATGTGGCAAAAGATGAAACAAGCATGTTTCAATTGCTATGTAGGAAAAGAGTGGTAGAAATTTATACAGAAGAGGATACAGTAGCCCAGCACCTGTCCAAATTCATCTTGAATTGTTGCGTTATTTGCACATTTACTATATCTTCTAGAAATCTATTCCAGGGATCCTGATTGAGAAAGCGCCCCTCCTCCGATTAAATGGAAATCGATGATGAAATAGTTTCTTGTGGTATCTGCATATATCTCCTTCTGGGGCAGGAGTGAATAATAGGTCCTAATGTATATCGTAATGACCATTGAGGATATTGTAGGTCAAAATGAGATCACTGTGTAATCGTCAGCACTCAAGAGAGAAAAGGTTAAGTTTGTTGAGTCGGCTTTCATAGGGAAGATCCCATAGACCCTGCACCAATCCAGTAGCCAGTCATTGAACTCTCTCCAGTTGCACAACCAAGGTTTGAGGACTGAACCTACCCACTATGTAATCCATTAATGAAGGGAGGATATATGGATTTATACCTTTTCCAAGAGTATGAGTGAAAGTAATGCAGTAGCCTTGACAGAACTTGAACCCAGTATGTGTATTATTTCATGATTATAGAGTTTTTATGTACTGAATTTAGATTTAAAAAGAAAAGTTTTTGAGCTGATAAGCTGTAGACCGTTGTCCGAAATTATTGATAGATTTACAATAGAATAGTTGGTCAAGGTGAATAGCTGAGTTCAAACTATGTGATTGAAATAAACGATTATACATGACATTCGTTATGGTGTCAGATAAAAAGTGAAAAACCCTGTTTGGATCAAGATAGCAAAAAAGAGATAATGACTGATTCAGTAGACAATAAACATTACAAAAAGCATTTCATGAATCAATCTTATCGAACCACATCAATAAATTCATTAAAGTTACATTATTAAATTCATTATTTCATGAAGTGATTTTTTTATCATGTAACATCATTAAATTTTATTTCACTATTTTTTTGGAATAAAAACGAATTTGAGTCAAGTTATTTTATTTAATAAAGCTTTACACACAAATTCGTTTTTATTCTTTTATGATTCTGTGGTATCAAGCCACATCATTAAATTCATTCTTTCATGGGTCATTTTTATCAGGCTTCATCATTAAATTCATTTTTATGATGGGCCACTTTTATCTGGCCATATGATTAAATTCATTTTTATGGACCAGTTTTATAAGACCACATCATAGAATTAATTTTTTCATGGGTAATTTTTATTAGGCCACATCATTAAATTAATTTTAATGGCTAAGTTTTATAAGACCACATCATAGAATTAATTTTTTCATGGGTAATTTTTATTAGGCCACATCATTAAATTAATTTTAATGGCTAAGTTTTATTAGGCCACATTATTAATTCTTTCATGGGTCGGTTTTATCAGGTCACATCATTTAATCTATTTTGTAATGGGTCGGTTTTATCAAACCACATCATTAAATTTATTTTTCATGGATCAGTTTTATCAGGTCATATCATTAAATTAATTTTGAATGGATCAGTTTTATCAGGCCAGATTAATAAATTCCTTCTTTAATGGATCAATTTTATTAAGCCACCTTATTAAATTCATTCTTTCATAGGTCAGTTTTATCAGGCCAGATCATTAAGTTTATTCTTTTATTAATCAGTATTACGAAGATCAATTATTAAATTCATTATATGATGGGGCATTACCTCCACTTGTCACTAACATTTACTCGCTAAATCTAAAATAATCTTACAACAAAAAGTTTGATCACCTTTTATCTTTTGACACAAACATCTTGTCATTCCTGAAACCAAAATCTAGGGTTCTCAGTCATTTTTTTCTATAAGCTTTTTACTTGATAAGAGTGGAGTATTGTTAATGTCAGATGACAAATGAGTTACTTCCCTTGAATTAATATATGGGAAGTGGAGACTATTTAAGGCAAGCATGCTGACTACACAGAGTGTGAAGTAAGTGGACCAGTAAATGTCTGTGGAGGCTGTAGAAAATATTAACATTTGAGTATACTCATTCAAGGGAAGTAACTCATCTGGCATCTACATACCGCTCTATAGACACTGTTATGTTATTAATAATAAATTAGTAATTTTATTAGTAAAAATATTATGTGTAAAAAGATATTTCTGCTAGTTACCACTAATCACAAGAGTAACAAGCTTAACAACAACAACAAAATTTGATTCAACAGATTTTTATTTTATTTATTTGACTAATTTAATACAATCTAATATTTTTTTCTTGAATTCCATAGAATTTCTTTTAGGCTTCACAAATAATTTGTAGCAAAAAAAAAAAAATATGGTTTACATCTGGATGTAAAAATGGTCACTAATGATACCAAACATTAATAAGAAATCTTAATTTATTATTTTACTTAAAGGTCATAATAGAAAAAATTGAAGTTAATTGTTGTTTACTTTAGATTTAAATGAGTTAATATTTTTTTTAAATAATAAAATACACTGTTATTAAAAAATTAAATGCAGTAATATTTTAAAATAATTTAATTACACTGAAATTGTAAAAGTGAAAATGCGTTAATATTTTTTTTTAAATAATAAAATACACTAGTATAAAAAAAATAAATGCAGTAATATTTTTAAATAATTTAATTACACTGAGATTGTAAAAATGTAAATGCGTTAATATTTTTAAAAAATAATAAAATACACTATTATAAAAAAATTAAATGCAGCAATATTTTTAAATAATTTAATTACACTGAGATTGTAAAAATGTAAATGCGTTAATATTTTTTAAAAATAATAAAATACACTATTATAAAAAAATCAAATGCAGTAATATTTTTAAATAATTTAATTACACTGAAATTGTAAAAATGTAAATGCGTTAATATTTTTTAAAAATAATAAAATACACTATTATAAAAAGAATAAATGCAGTAATATTTTAAAATAATTTAATTACACTGAGATTGTAAAAATGTAAATGCGTTAATATTTTTTTAAAATAATAAAATACACTATTATAAAAAAAATAAATGCAGTAATATTTTAAAATAATTTTATTACACTGAGATTGTAAAAATGTAAATGCGTTAATATTTTTTTAAAATAATAAAATACACTATTATAAAAAAAATAAATGCAGTAATATTTTAAAATAATTTTATTACACTGAGATTGTAAAAATGTAAATGCGTTAATATTTTTTTTAAATAATAAAATACACTATTATAAAAAAAATAAATGCAGTAATATTTTAAAATAATTTAATTACACTGAGATTGTAAAAATGTAAATGCGTTAATATTTTTTTTAAATAATACAATACACTATTATAAAAAAAATAAATGCAGTAATATTTTAAAATAATTTAATTACACTGAAATTGTAAAAATGTAAATGCAGTAATATTTTTTAAAAATAATAAAATACACTATTATAAAAAAATCAAATGCAGTAATATTTTTAAATAATTTAATTACACTGAAATTGTAAAAATGTAAATGCGTTAATATTTTTTTTAAATAATAAAATACACTATTATTAAAAAAATAAATGCAGTAATATTTTAAAATAATTTAATTACACTGAGATTGTAAAAATGTAAATGCGTTAATATTTTTTTTAAATAATAAAATACACTATTATTAAAAAAATAAATGCAGTAATATTTTAAAATAATTTAATTACACTGAGATTGTAAAAATGTAAATGCGTTAATATTTTTTTTAAATAATACAATACACTATTATTAAAAAAATAAATGCAGTAATATTTTAAAATAATTTAATTACACTGAAATTGTAAAAATGTAAATGCAGTAATATTTTTTAAAAATAATAAAATACACTATTATAAAAAAATCAAATGCAGTAATATTTTTAAATAATTTAATTACACTGAAATTGTAAAAATGTAAATGCGTTAATATTTTTTTTAAATAATAAAATACACTATTATTAAAAAAATAAATGCAGTAATATTTTAAAATAATTTAATTACACTGAGATTGTAAAAATGTAAATGCGTTAATATTTTTTTTAAATAATAAAATACACTATTATTAAAAAAATAAATGCAGTAATATTTTAAAATAATTTAATTACACTGAGATTGTAAAAATGTAAATGCGTTAATATTTTTTTTAAATAATACAATACACTATTATAAAAAAATCAAATGCAGTAATATTTTTAAATAATTTAATTACACTGAGATTGTAAAAATGTAAATGCGTTAATATTTTTTTTAAATAATAAAATACACTATTATTAAAAAATTAAATGCAGTAATATTTTTAAATAATTTAATTACACTGAGATTGTAAAAGTGTAAATGCGTTAATATTTTTTTTTAAATAATAAAATACACTATTATTAAAAAATTAAATGCAGTAATATTTTTAAATAATTTAATTACACTGAGATTGTAAAAGTGTAAATGCGTTAATATTTTTTTTAAATAATAAAATACACTATTATTAAAAAATAAAATGCAGTAATATTTTTAAATAATTAAATTACACTGAAATTGTAAAAATGTAGATGCAGTAATATTTTTTTAAATAAATACACTAATACTTTTAAAGATTTAAATATACAATTATTTTAATTGAAATACAATGAGATTTTATAAAATTAAACACAATAGTATTTTAAAACAATTTAAATACACTAATATTATAAGAATTTTGATGTACATTACTCAATAAAATAACAACTTTTAGGCGAATTTCGACTTTATTCAACAAAATATTCTCATTCCATGGTGATACATCGATTCCAGTGCTTCTCTAACAATTGTATGCCTTTTTTGGCCTTAAAATACGTTCAGTTTCCAATATCACTTCTTAATTATAGCCAAATCTCTTTCCCTGGAACATTCTTTTGTGGTCTGCAAACAGCCAGTAGTCGCTGCAGGCCAGAAATGGAGTATAAGGTAGATGCAGAAGAAATTCGAAGTGCAATTCATGTGTGGCATGGAGCATTGTCTTGGTGAAAGAGAACTTTTTTCTTCTTCATTTCTGGCTAGCTTTTGAGGAATTCTTACTTAAAATGCATCGATAATGCTATATAATATTTGCTACTAAAGGTTCTTCCTTTCTCAAGGTAATCGATGTACAAAATATTTTGTGTATCCCAAAATATGGAGGCCAAAACCTTGCCTGCTAATGTTTGTGTCTTTGGTCGTTTTGGACGACTTTCACTTGCTGCTGTCCACTCAGCTGACTGACAATTTGACTCCGAAATGATGTGGTGGATCCATATTCCATCCATTGTCACATATTGGCGCAGAAACACTTTTTTGTTGCGTTAAAACAGTTGCGAACAATGCTCTGAATCATCGACGTGTTGTTATTTTTGATCGACTGTGAGCAAACGTGGCACCCACTTTGAACACAGCTTTCTCATAGACAAATGTTCATGCAAAATGGTGATATACTGCATTCTGATATCTTTAACTCCTCTGCTGTCTTATGCAACTTTAATTTACGATCGGCCAAACAAGTTTGTGGACTTTTTTTGGCGTTTTCCAGGATAACTCCCGAATTCGGGTGACCTGAGCATTCAGCGTCATTTGTGTTTGTACGACTGCGTTTAAAGTCAGCCCACCATCTCTAGCAGAGTCAGAATAACACTTATCTTGCTTGAACAGTATTTTTCTCATCAGAAAGTAATGCTTTATGAACACAAAATCCAGATTTTTTCATTGTTTTGACAATTTGAAACAGTAGTTTCACTTGAATAACTGTAATTTGTAAACTAATAATCCGACTGGGCACAAATTTTGACAAGTGCCATTTGTATATTAGTACTTTAGAAAATCATATGGATTTTTTATTAGTGGTGTCATCTATATGTCAGGCCTCAAACTTATTGCGTGATCTCTTCTTTTTTTTTTCAATTGAATACACTAATATTTTTAAAGATTTAAATACACTATTTTTTTAAATTAAATATACACTATTTTCTTTTTAAATCTAAATACTATAATATTTTATCCATTAAGTTATGAATACAACTGAATTTCAAGGATGCAGAATTAAATTCTTTTTAGACAAAGACAACGACTTAAAAAAAAAACATATTTGTGGAGAAGTGGGTATGTCACAAATAAGAGTTATGCTCCATGGCTAAAACACTTTATGGTTCCAAAGTACAGTATAACCCCCTCCATATACACATACATAGAATCCCCAACAATAAAAACAACAGTGTCATATAGGATGATCTCACCCCCGCAAAAATGCCACTAATGGAATCATTACTAAAATTCATAATCCTTTCTGATATCCAACCATATTTAGTACAAATAAACTTCAGTCTATGCCTGACATGTCCACCAAGTTTCAGTCATAAATATCCAACAGTCTTTGTTTTATCACCATCAAATGATGCACAGGGACACTTTGGTGATCGTCTCATCAGTATTTGGTAAGGATTTGTCAGTGTTCCCAGTTATGCTTACACGACATAATAAATATAAAATTGTTGTATTTTGGACCAGTAAATGTCTGTGGAGGCTGTAGAAAATATTAACATTTGAGTATACTCATTCAAGGGAAGTAACTCATCTGACATCTACATACCGTCCTACAGACACTGTTAGGTAATTAATAATAAATTAGTAATTTTATTAGTAAAAATATCATGTGTAAAAAGGTATTTCTGCTAGTTACCACTAATCACAAGAGTAACAAGTTTAACAACAACAATAAATTTAATTCAACATTGACCTTGAAGTAGTACCTAAAACCAAACAGAACTTCCACGAACAGAATTTCTTTCCCATCCCACATTACTATGGGACTAATTATCTGCAGACTACAACATGGTCGTCTTCAAGTGATCAAATTTTGTCCATTTTGTCTATCTTTTTCAATCGTCACATCGTACTGTATATAATGCAACTGACAATCTCATTAACCTTTATCCTCGAGTGGCTTTTGGCCTTGGTAAGTGGTGACTCATTAGTATAAAACAGATAAATACAAGCAAAATACAACTCTCTCAGCCACCAAACAGTAATTTGCCCTGTGAGGCTAATTTATATTTGTTAACAGAATCTGTTTGCGTGTGTGTTGTTTGATTTTTAATGATAAAGTTCATTTAGATAGGAATACATTTTGAACTTTGACTTCTCTAGATTTTGGCTCTTCACAAATATGTCTGACGCATCAGCCACGTGTTTACATGATAACCTCACCCTCATTTCGTCCCTGTCATACATTTTGATAAAGAGAAGCGTTTTTTTACATCAATTCCCACTATGACTATGGACGTATACCATTATGTGTACACAAAACAGCCTATACAGTTTTAATATGTTCTTATTAACAAAAAATCTATATAATATTTTGCCAACAACATTTTAATTAAGTCGAAAAAATAAAAAAGAGGAGGCCTAGAGCATTGATCAAACCATTCCTCCTGACAGAATGAAGCAGGCTTGGGTGCACTATAGTCTGGAAGGTTGGAGGTAAGAAATGCCGACTCTAAGCCTAAATTTTACTCAAAAGTATTCACAGTAAATTTTAACAACCCCTTTTTCAAACAGGGCATGTATTTCAAACTGGGTATACATTTTAAACTGGATATGTATTTAAAACAGGATATGTATTTTAAACTGGGTATATATTTAAAACAGGGTTTTATTTCAAACAGGGTATGTATTTCAAGCAGGATAAGCATTTTAAACTGGATATGTATTTAAAACAGGGAATGCATTTTAAACTGGATATGTATTTAAAACGGGATATTATTTCAAACCGGGTATATATTTCTAAGAAGGTACGCATTTGAAACAAGGTATGTATTTAAAACAGAGTATTATTTCAAACAAGGTATGTATTTCAAACAGGATACGCATTTTAAACTAGATACATATTTAAAACAGGGTATGTAATGAAGGCAGAGTATTATCGAAAACATGGTATATATTTCAAACAGGGCACGCATTTTAAACTTGATATGTATATACAACAGGGTATGTATTTTTGAACTTGGCATGTATTTGAAACAAAGTATTATTTCAAATAGGACATGTATTTTAAACTGGGTATCTATTTCAAACTCGGTATATATTTTAAACTGGGTATTATTTCAAACAGGGTATGTATTTTTAACTGGGTATTATTTCAAACTCGATATGTATTTAAGACTGGGTATGTATTTTAAACTTGGAATGTATTTCAAACAGAGTATGCATTTTAAATTGGGTATGTATTTAAAACAGGGTATTATTTAAAACAGGGTATTATTGCAAACAGGGTATGTACTTTAAACTGGGTATGTGTTTCATACTGAGTAGGTATTTCAAACTGGGCATCTATTTTAAACGGAGGCACATGTGATGTAATAGATACTGACACTCACTTTTTCTTTATGAAACGATCATTATGAATTTTGGGACATATATTCTCAGCAACCCAGCGAGTAACATGGGCACATTATTTCTTTGCAAACTTTACCATTTAGGGTGTGAGTCCGCCAAACTCACACCGCCTACCAAAAGACTTTTAAAATGAACTTAGTCGAGTTCAAATTGTAATACCATTTGGAAAGGTAGGAACCAAAGGTATTGCATCTTCTCCATGCACAGCAAAAATTTCACAAGCAACTTCGGCTGTCTTAACATCTTAATATCTGTAGCAGTTTACATGAGTGACCTATTTTGTATGGATCTACGTGACAGCCAGTGACATGTGATTCGGCTTGGCGATTATGTAATCATCCCCCCTTCACCACATGTACGTATAGCACGTCTGCATGTAACGTGATTCATGTGTGATGAATAATCTTCGCACTAAAACCAGATTACATGATCTACATAACCCTTCAGTTCGAGATTGATTCCCAAACAGAAAAATCGACGAACTCCAGGATAAAGATTATTTCGTTTTGTCTACATTCACTCAACCCAATGTATTATCCTTGTTCTGTTTCTGTGTTTCTTGTGAATAAAACTGCAACCCTCTTTAGTTGTAAAGCCATCGTTTATTTCGTGAGGAATGGTGATCTCATTTGCTTATTATATTTCAGTCAGATTTGGCCAGGCGAATTACTCCTCCAAATAATTTCATCAATCTGATTTTCTTCTCGATTTAAACTCCCGGCTAAAATTGGCTTTCTCATCTAAACATCTTAACATCTTGCTTAAATGAAAAAAAAAAAATGTTCAGTTAAAAATCAATAAAAGTTTGTTTTTTAAACTCACTATATTGTTTAGCAAAAGATTCTCTTTTAAATGATAAAACATTTTGTCAATATGCTTTATTTCTCTGCAATTTCTTGATTAAAAAAGTGAACGACCATGAATAATTACATTATTGGATGAGCATTTTCTTAGTTTTGTTCTGATATTTTCTGAGTGTGAGTTTCTCTTGGGTTTTAACCCGTCGTTTTACTGTGACACAATAAACATTTCTATTTGCCACAATTTCTCTAAATATTTTTGATTAAAAAAAGAACTGCCATGAATTATCCCACAACAGAATAATTTAGCATATTATATTGTCGATTCACATCGTTATCCACTTCATCACCGCCACTCCCAAACAAAAGAAGTATCAACAATTTATTCAACCATATGATCGTCCAGTGGTTGAAAGGTAAAAAGGGGTTGGAAAAAGAGAAAGAGAGAGAGTTTCTTATGTTTTAAGCACATTGATTAATTATACTACCATTTTGTTAAACCATTTGAAATGTGTGTTGTCTCATCACTAAATTTAGCTTATGTTGGTTTCAATGTGCCATTGCTTTGAGGTCATCTTTGAGTCATCCCAAGTCTTTCTCAGCCTGCCTTTTCCTGGCTTACTCTCAATTGAGATGTGTGTATATCCGTTTATCCGAGAGCTTTGTTCAACATGTCTGTACAACTATAGACAGTTACAACTCAGAGCTGATTTCAAGTGGAATCCTAAGCAGAAGAAATCGTTAGTCTTAATCAAATATCGACATGTCAAATTCAATGCTATGTAGGTCTAATGTCGAGAAACTGACTGTCATAAGAAAAGATTTAAAAAAGGTTAATCATTGTCAAAATTTTTCCTTAATATATATTTTTTAACCCTTGAATCCACAAGAATTTTTCCTCATACAAAAAATATCAATCAATTAGCTTTCAGGCCATAGTTTCCCAACCTGAGGTCGGGAAGTATCGTTAATTGTTACTTGAGTATGTATACATCTGAAATTCTCTTCTGAATGTTGTCTTCATCCGGACAAGGCGCATTTACTGGGCCATCTTAGCAAGATGTTAAAAGGAACCTTTCTTTAATTGTGCTGGTATACTAAATCGAAACATAAGCACAGTATCAGACAATCCCTTTCACAAATGCTATCATATTTTAAATGGACACTATGCTAACATATTAAATGGGCAGTATCAGATAAGCTGGTCTTTTAATTAAGCTGCAAACACACTCTATTTGCAAGATATTTCTTGTATTATAATTTCAATACATATATCATTTATCTATGACTTGTATATTCTCCTTCAATTTCTGCTTGTTTTTCCAACATTCCGAACCAGCAAATCACTTCATTTTGCATACAAATAATCAATCCATTTAATTTTGTAAATAAATAGCAATTAACTACTCACCCATTCTCTCTCCTTCTTCCTCCTTTGCAGTCCTCTTTTTCTTCCTCTTTCTCTTTCATTGTCTCTGTCAGCACTTAGACTTCAGTCAAAGCAGTTCTGTTCCCACTGACGAATTCCAACCTTACATAACCAAACCCACCTGTGTCTAGGTAATGCCTTTGTTTCTTTTCAGACCAAACACGCGTGGTCCTTTAGCTCCAGGTAAGTTATAAACATTTGACAAAATCTGAACCAAAAATGGATAGAGATTACTTAAATGAAAGTATATAACTGGGTTACTTTCTTTTCTCACTGTAGGTATATTTAGATGTAGGTGTTTAAAAGTAAGCTTAACATCGGAAATTTACACATCAGGTTAAAATTAATTAAGAAAGTGGAAAAATCCATTAGAATTTTAAAGTTTACAAGTTTAAATGTGGCAGGATATTACATCACAGAGAGGAAGTCACTAGTGATACATGGCGAATATGCTGATCATATCTTTCTCTTTCTTTTTGGACTGTAAGAGAGAGAGAGAGAGAGAGAGAGAGTGCGGTTGGTTTCGTGACAGTTCTCCCATTCTCTCATTGAGTTGAGATAGGGGATGATGGATACTGCATACTTGAGAAGATCAATAAAACCTCTGAAAACTTTGTTCTTTTGTGCTGCCATTTTAAAAAACTAATTTTGACAATCACCTTTATTAAGAAGAAGACGGCGAAGAAGAAGAGGAGGAGGGGGAGAGGGCGAAAGAGGAGGGCAAAGAGAGAGAAGAGAAAATGAATTGTTGCTGCGTGTCATCTACAAAACAAGATTCCAATTTTTTTTATGGAAATCGATCCAGACAAGGCATGAAGCCACTTGATGTAAGAAGCTAAAAATAAAATACTACTTCAAAGTCAAAAACTAACGATTAATGTTAGATGGATAGATTCCGACCGAGAAAACAGCAATTCTTCCCACTTTGTCAGAAACATCGCTCATGGAATGTGAGGACTAAAGGACAAAATAAGTGAAGCGAGTTAGTAAATCCAAGGTCCACTTGCATGAGAAGCCACTATCCAGATAATCTGCTGAGATCGAAAAATCTGTCCTCGTAGTGCTGCATCACTTCCTTTTCAATTTAACAAAAATAGTATGTGCTAGCTGTTTCCAGCGATTCACTGCTTGTCTTGTATGTACTCATTTAAGACACAAAGCTATCTTTGTTCTCTCGAGTTTGTAACAAATCCATTTTTGTATGTGAATATGGTTTATTATAATTTAACTAACACTGTGGACCCATGTCATAACTAAAATATAAGACAGGCTTAGACCTCTAAATTCTACATCCTTCTCTGTTCAATTCCATTCAACTACTGGCTTTCCACCTCAGAAATATCTCACATACCACCCTACAGTCAGGCGAGACTCACGCTTTAAAAGTTCCTATATTAAAACCACCTTTCAATATTGTTTTGTTATAATAACTCAACATGTTATTAAAAATTTGCAGGTGCCACCCCTACCCTCGGGACACACACGAAATGACACTTTAAAATATTTTAAAACAAAACTCAATCTTGCCAGTCAACGTTTGACACCAATCATGGTGTCATTGTCATAGAAGGAGGTTCATTCTTTTAACTAGGACAACCCATCAGGTGGGTAGAGGGGGGTCAAACACCTCTATCTATCCGGATCTTACATGACAATCTTAGTTTAATAAAAAATATTGACAGAAACTTGTTTAATCTCAAATCTCCTCAATGTAACATGATCAAGCTATAGAGAGAAGCCTTTGTTCAGTCTCAAGAGACAATGGATAGGCCCTGTAAAGGTGCCTACGCAAGGAGCCCTTCTACATACAGCACCAAGTGGTCACCCATTTAGTACTGACCAGGCTCAATGTTGCTTAACTTTGGTGATCTAACGGAAACTGGTGTGTCAACGTGATTACGCCACATAGATCAAGCTAACCAATCAGCTATTTACTCTCATATGGAACCCCCAGCTAATCCTGTCAAACTCCATAAATCATGTCTAACAATCTGTTGCATCTTCTGCTAAATATTAGGGTGGGTACATTCATTGGAAAATTTTAGCTAGTATATATTGCTGAGATATATATGGTGGTTATGTTGGAAAACAGGAAACGTTTCAGACAAGGGGGTTCATAATCGGGTCAAGGGATTGACACTGTTGAATTATGAGAAATAGAAACTGATAAAGTGGGTGGACATGGTGTCACCTGTTTTAAGGCTGACAGGATTATTCTGAGATAAGATAGTATCGATGGAAGCGTCAATGAAACACCACACATTAAAAATGGCTTAACGAAATGGTAATATAATTAATGGATGTGCTTAAAACATAAGAAACTCTCTCTCTCTCTCTCTCTCTCTCTCTCTCTCTCTCTCTCTCTCTCTCTCTTTCTCCACTCCTTTTTTACCTGTCAGCTACTGGATGATCATGTGGTTGAATAAATATTTAATTCTTCTTTTGTTTGGGAGTGGCGGTGATGATGTGGATAACGATGTAAACTTACAACCTGAGCATGCCAAATTTAAATCCTGTCAATTTCATATCACCACTTTCACTTATGGATGTTGGCAACCTTTACGTGGTCCCTCCTGTGAGCACCTGATTCTAGAAATAATTGGGGAAACCAATGCCAACAACAAAATCAAGCCGATCGAAAGGCGTACCATGATGATTCATATGAATTTACATTATATTTTCAGTTTGTTGTCCAAAAAGTTTTTTAAATTGCTCAGATAACCCTTTAAAGCAGGGGTGCTCAACCTTTTTAACCCCATGGACCACAACCTAAATAAGTACTTTTCTGTGAACCTTTGTATTTAAGTAGCAAACAATTCATTTTTTAAATAAAGAATTCATTAAAATCGAGTTTATTGTTTCAAAAGAACAAAATCAGTAATTTTTATTTAATAGGAAATTGTCAATGTGATGCTTGGACTTGATGCTTTTTTGGATAAGGAAAAAAAATCAATTAAAATAGTTTCATAATAGTTTTAATCTTAATTTTTCATGTTCATTTTTTTTTTTTTTTTGCAAATATGTCAACCCTTCTCCTACAAGCCAGGTAGTTGGAAAAGATATAATGCTTCACTCAACCAAATCATATATATATATATATATATATATATATATATATATGTACATAAAAATAATCCATGGACACGTGTTTCTGGCTTACAGCCGTCATCAGCATGGCTAACTTAGACAAGGATCGAACCTTCGATATTGATGTCTATAGTCCAGCGTCTTTACCTCTGTATGAAGACGCTTGTCTAGAAATATGTACGATTTTGATCACCTAAATATTTAATGTATTTTTATGTAATTATTTTTATTGGTGATTGCAGCGTTCGTTGTTTTTTTGCTTACTATTATTTCGATTGTCTCACTTCTTAAGTGATTAAGATGCAGAAAATTGCATTATTAGTCGCCCTTGACTTTATAGGACGTATTTTTCGTTAATATATACATTTTTATTAATTTTATACGTACATAAAAGTAATCTATGGACACGTGTATATATATATATATATATATATATATATATATATATATATATATATATATATATGGGTTTGCTAATTTCATTTCAATATATCCAAAAACACCTTTTTGTACTCTTCTTGATAACTTTAAATTTTCTTTCAAATCCAAAACGCTATTTATTTTTTATTGTTATCATTATTATATTTTATATTACGTATTTGCCACTCCCTAACTTTTAAGTGAAAGAAATATTAAAGAAACGATTTTTCCAATCCTCAAATCTGGCTGTGGACCACAAAAATTATTCTGTGGACCACTGGTGGTCCACATGGACCACATTGGGCACCACAACTTTAAAGTGAGTGGGCATACTAAAAAAATTCTTCTTGTCTTCTTCTAAATTAAATTTTTGTCAGCAGCTGTACTACATGTGACGACAACAACAACAACAACAACAACAGTAGCAGCGACGAGCCGCCCATAGCAATATTTTGAATCGATGCTTAATTTCTAAGCTGGGGGCTGATTGGTGCAAGCATTTAACTTCCTTTCTGGTTTCCCCAATCAGAGGCCATTTCTTCAGACGAGCTGAGTCACACAACCAGAGTTGATTAAAAAAAGCACCGATTAGATTCTTCCTCTTTCTTAGCCACGAGATGGCCAACTACTCATCCACATTGCTCGGACTAACCACATAACTTGGGATGCAACAAAAAAAAAACCCGGGCTGTCTGGCCCTGTGTTCGACTTCAACAAGAAGACCCAAGAATCCAACATTGCAACAGTTGCATACACGTGGACTTAATGTAACACACACATACATATCTACATGAACACGGCCTGACTTCAACACTTGCATATGCAAGGATTTTCTTGTACAAACATTTCACCCTCTCGACTACTTTTTTCACACTCTTACCCACCCACCCCTCCTACTTCCAATCACCTTCATTTTTTCAAATCTTTTCTAAAATCCTACGCACCAAAAACACAGAGCCTCCCCTCTCCACCCCTCTTCCCCCACCCCTCCACATTTCACTCACAGCCATCCACATTAATTTCATTCCATGCCACCGACTTCCTTCAACCCGGACCTCGGTCCTGTGTCCCCAGTAGTGGCTACTACTTCTTCTCATTAACCCATCATATCAACCCAATATTTTCATGTACTTGTATGACATTTTTCTTAAAATTATCATCCCGAGGAAGTCTTACAAATAAAGACGAAACGTTGATGAATGCATAAAAAAAAATATCTTTTGGGTTTTTCCTTTTTTCATTTCCCATTACGTCGGATTACCTTCATCCTTCCTTTCTCAAACATTCTCATAACCTGAACTTGTTCTCTACGGACAGGATATTTATCCTTCTCATGAACTCTCTAACTTTGTCTTCGTCCATACTCATAGACTTCTTCATTTACTAACACCATTCTCTTCCATTCTCGAAGAATAAATAAAGTTGTCTTGAATGTTAGAATGAGACTTTGTCTTTCTAGTCTACACTAGGTTTATCGGATTGTTTAAGATTTCTTATTCACAAATGAATTGCGTCCAATCTATTATAATGTTAAATATCCAGACCGTCATGTAAAAGGTTATTTGAATACAAAAAATAATCTTAGCGCCAGGACGACCTGCCCTGGAACAGGACATAAAGGAGATCAATTGGAAAAAAAAAAAATGTTAAATAACAAAAAGTTATTTGAATAATAATAATAATAATAATAATAATAATAATAATAATAATAATAATATGCATCCAATGCATCCAGATGAGGTTGGATGAATTCAGAGAAAGTGGTAGGAGGCACTTTTGGGAGTTGTCAAATGAAATATTTAACAGAATCTGATCTGGATATCGATACTGTACTAAGAGTTTAATTTTTTCTTAACAGTTGAATTGAGAAGATAGTTAAAGGGGAGATGCCCAAGGAGGCATACAAAAAAAAAATACAAAAAATTTTTTTTAATTATTATTATTATTATTATTATTATTATTATTATTATTAATTCTTCTTCTTCTCCTTCTTCTTGTATAGTATGTGTGTAGCAGTCATAGATAATTAACTATTTCCTAATGCGGAGAACCGCTCTTGCTCACTAGTTCACTCATGTAAGCTGCTACAGTTGTTTTAAATGTTAGAATGAGATTTTGTCTTTCTATTCTACAGGTGTAATCTCGACACAGCTGCGAGTTTATTCTGCTGTTCGGATGGTAAAACTGGGATTTAAACACCTTTTGAGTAGATGAAAAAAATGAAGTTTAATAAAGCAAAAATACAATGAGCAATAACAGCTATGCCAATTTCTTTTTTAATTTGTAATTATCTAGTCATAAAACAATAAAATCTTATGCAAATAAAAATGAGAAGTTTATTTGTTTTTATAAAATTTCAAAATTTTCGTACAGGGTGACCCTAAAAATATGCCACCTATGGAATCGTTAATAAAATTCACAGTCCTTTCTGCAATTCAATCATATTTGGTACAAATGAACTTCAGTCTATGCCTAACTTGTCCACCAAGTTTTAGTCATAAATATCGAACAGTCTTTATTTTATCGGAATTCATTGATATGTGGGGGGGGGGGACACTTTGGATGGAGATGTGATCCTAAATAGGCTTCACGCACACTCACCGGACCTTAACGCCATACCCTCCTATTTTTTATCTGTGGGGTTATGGGTTAGGGTTATCACAAAGATAATGTCTATCAAAACAATCCCCAGACTCTTCTTGAACTGAAGAGAGTCATCACACCCAAAATTAGGGCAGTACCAAGAAAACAGTATGTCAGAGTTATTGACGATTTTGCACACTGTGCTTATCATTGAAATTCGATCAAAGACTGTTGAACATTCACGATTGAAACTTGGTGGACAAGTCAGATAGAGACTAGAGTTTATCTGTACAAAATATGAATTGGATTGCAGAAAGGATTGTGAATTTTATTAACTCCTTAAGCTTCACTCCTGCTTAGAGATTAACTTACTTGTTTTCGGTTCTAAACAAACCGGAAAGTCTACCCTTCAAAAGGGTTGGGAGGATCTTAATAACCTGCACCTGATTTTATTTGGTTTCTTTGTTTTTCTTTGTTTGGGGGTTGTTTTTTGTTGTTGTCCCACTCCCCATCTTTTTCCAATGAAAAATTGTAAATATTTTTTGTAAATAAAATTGATTCTACACCATTGCGATATTTTAAGTATGGTTGTGTAGCAGCAGCAGCGACTACAAACGACCACAACAGCAGCAGCAGCAGCGACAGCTTGCGGTTTACGATTTTGAATCTGTGCTTAGTTTCTAGTCTGGTGGAATATCTGGCCGCTGATTGGTGCAAGCATATAACTTCCTTTCTGGCTTGCCCAATCGAAGGCCATCTCTAATGCAAGCTGAGCACGTGATGGGAGATTATAAAAGAGAGAGATTATTGTTTACTTCCTCTTCCTTTCCACCAAGACAGGACTGACAACATCATCCACGTTGCTCGGAGCCCCCTCATCCAAGCTTCTCTCTTGGGACTCAACAGACCCTCCCCCGTCCCAAGCTTCTGGCCCTGAGTTCGACTTCGACAAGAAGACACAAGGATCAATCATGGCTACTGCTGTACACATGTGAACTTAATATAGCACACACACATAACTAATGCTTACTAGACACTGTCCTCGCATGTCTAAGGTCTCTGTACAGAGGTTTGTCAGGACAACCTGACATGAGGACACTTCCTTCTACAAGTAAACCCTGATTAAATATTCAAAATAACATAGTGTTCGATACCCAAATAAGATCCCCTCTGTATAGTTAACTCATACTTGCTAATACGAGGAATGGTGCACCTTCTCCTAGTAATGTTACCTCAAGTAACAGCACTTAGCTGGATACTCCACCAGACTAGATGAATTCTTGTCCTGGAATCCGGTAAGACCAAGATACCACAAGGAAGATATACTATAACATAGTTAACTGATCAATTGGGAAGAGGAAAATTAATGTTCTTAACTTCTTTACAAATTCAACATTTGACAGGTAAAGGAGAACTTTAATAGAATATTCGAATATTTATGTATCCCATATAAAGATCAAGTGTTAGCCCCAGAAAAGGCTCCTTGATTTCTGAGAACATTGACTGAAGTAAAATGAAACTTACACACGGTCTGACTTTCACACCTGTGTACTGTACAGTAAACATTCTCATATATGAACTCTTTTTCCTTTCCTTACAAACAGGACATTCATCCTACCTTTCATAAATGAACTTTTCTCTCTTCCCTACTAACAGGACATTTATTTAACACCACATGGACTCTCTAACCTTTTGTTTTCGTTCATACTCATGGACCTATTCATTTACTAACACCTTTCTCTTTCATTTTCCTTTTATTTACATGAAAACAAAGACGACTCAATAAAGTTGTTTTAAATGTTAGAACAAGACTTTGTCTTTCTATTCTACAGTAGTCCATGGAGTAAATGTGGTATTGTGGTGACTGCTAAAGTGAAAGTGGTGGGCAAATGGTGAACAGTGCTTGGACGAATGAGTCAAAATGTATCTAGTAAATACTAGGATGGACAGAGGTTGACTAAAGACCCCCCCCCCTCCTCCAACTCCCCACACCTGTAGCAACAAAGTTCCTTCTTCGGTGCTCAAAATGAAAATGTTTAAACTCGTTTCTGTGCATATGGCTTGACGCATGCACTTGTAGCAGTCATAAACGAGGTTTACTTCGTAATGTGTATCAGTGTCTCTGTGAGCTGGTTTGGCCAACATTTGGCCAATCAGCTCACAGGGCGCATTGATATCATTAGTTCCCTAAGGGACTACTTCAGCCCCCTTAGGAAATTGCAGACGATGGCCAGATAGTTCCTTGGCACCAGCCAAGATGGATCACCTCAGAGAGACTCCTGCAAGCAAATAAGAAACACCTTCTGCCTCCTTGTCCACTGGACGCTCACACCACCTACTATCTTTGCCTGAAGATATTTGCTGACAGACCTCCGGCAGATTTAAGACTCCCTACTTTCCTCTTCCTCTCTCGGACGCTGTCCAACTTTCTTCCATTTATACCAAACGGTATAGGTAACCTTTTTGAATAAACCCTTTTCGTTGTTGTTGTAAACAGAGATTTTTGTTATTTCATTTCGTGATTGAAGCATAGATAAAAGGACAACATCGCTCTTTTTACACACTCGCCTGAATTAATAAAAACAAATAAAAACATTTAAAGCCAATCAGATGCATTTCTCTGAATTTATCAAATTAGCTGTTTTGATCCACACCGAGTAAATAAAAAGACATATTTTTCCTTCAACAAACATGTTGAACCCAAATCCATGACAGAGCTAACATCGACCTTTCTCCAGCCCCGTCGCCGCTTTGTTGGGTTTTGAGAAAGCTGAGAATGCCTTTTCTAAACTCACGCACACACAGTCATAAGCATATGCATACTAAAGACGACACACACACACACTGCTTGAATCCCCTTCAATGTCATCTACTGATTTATGCTGAGTGTAAATAAATATAAAGGTTTTAATTTTAAAGCTCATAACATTTCTCACTGAACTTTTCTACAAAGAAAACTATATACATCAAATGAACATTACTTTTATTAATAACTTTTAATCAAATGTAAATTTTATAACTGAGTGGGGAAGTTTTGATTACGATTTTTCTGACCTGTGGATAATTCACGGCCCTTAAATAATCGACTCAGACTTCCTAATTAACTCAGCGCATGAATTCCCTTTGTTCTGCAAGGACCCTAAAAATATGAACAACCATTCTATGTTTGCCTATCTATGTAGACTTCCATTTTAAACATATATAAAATATCTCTTTTGTGAACTTATGCTTTTGAATTCATTATTTTGAAAATAATGAATTCAAAAGCAAAATAATATTGTGTTTGTGTTTATCATATAACATTTCTCTCGCTCTCTCACATTTGAGTATAACCCCCCCCCCCAACTGTTTTCCTTAGAAATGTCTACCTAAAATCAGCTTTCCCAAAAATCTTCCCCCCAAAACTGGAACCCTAAAAAAGGTCCTCCAAACACCTTTGATGGTATTGTGCTTAATTTTGTATGTAAAATTGATTTTTTATTTGCAAATAAATAATTCAAAGTATAGTATCTGTTTGGTTAGCAGACCATCCTCCCAGGCATTACTCCCTCTTTTTTTAGGAGTAATGGGTTTATTACCTGCCGCCTGATGTGCTCTCATTCGTATTTTTGTTCCAATCTAGAGTTCCCCTTTTTGGAGCGCTAGATTTTCCTTCACATTAAAATCTAACCTTGTGTCTAACTTTGTGCTCGTGTGGAGGCAAATAAATAGAGACTGTTCTTTTTATCGTCTATTTGTTCTTTTATTTATTTTTTCTTAAAAATAAAATATATATTAGCAGATCTAATAGTTATTTTGATATTAACCCGGTGATCAATTTACTTAATACGCATAGGTGGATCATGACCGGTTTAATAGTACTTCGCTACCGGGCGTATAGTCTGATTTAAAAATGGCGGCTAGGTTTTTTCAAGCATAACAAAAATGAATCCGTTTGTTTATCGTTGTCATGGTAACACAAAATTAATATTCGTTGGTCTATTTACCGTTGTCATGGCAACACAAGGTAGAATGCAAAAAGAAGCTGAAATAATATTCGGCTTCCGAACGTAAATTTGATTTCGAAATTTGATTTCGAAATTTCTTGAAAAATGGAACGTAAGATTATTTTTTTTCTCTTTTCATATTTCATTTTTTTTTTTCTTTTTTAACTTCGTGTAAAATATATGTTTCTTAACTTAACTTAAAGTAAAACAAATCTCAGAAAACTTTAATTATAACTCTTTATAATTTTTTTTAAATATTTATTTTTGTAAATTATTTTATTATTTAGATTTTAATTGAAATTTAGGTGCTTTGTTACATTAGGACCCGAACTAACTTTGACCTCGTCGTTAGGGTCAGGGTCAAAGTGGGGTTTAGGGTTAGAGTTAGGGTTAGGGTCATGGTCAAGGTTAGCGCAAGTCCTAATGTAACAAAGTACCGAAATTTAAATAGTTGGAAAATATTTAATGAAAATGTATTTATTGGCAGAGAGTTTCAGAATCGAAATCACATCGATTTGGAACGATTGTTTGTTTTTGTTTTTGTTTTTTTAATTTTCTCTTTTAAAAAAAGATTATTGTCGATTACAACGTATAGAACATGATTATCGAAAAAAAAATTCCTACATTACTAAAATAAGGACTTTGATTAGACTAGCTATAAAGTAAGAGTGCTTCTTTACTTTCACGACGACATGAACATTTTTTTTTTTATTGTATAAACTTTATGTACTTACTGAAAATAAGATTGTACAGAAAAAATTACGCAAATTCATCCAGTATTTATTAAATTATAAGAAAAAGAAAACGATCTTAAGTATCTGTAGACATTTATACTTACTTATGGGGCAAGGGAGATAACTCAAATTTTTTTTTTCGGGAAAACTCAAAATGACGATAGGTAGATAAAACAGTTTTTTTTAATTTTTAATTTAATAAATACTGAATGAATTTGCGTAATTTTTGGTGTACGATATGTTTATTGACGCCGAGAATTAGTTCAAAACAATTTTTTTAAAATAAAAACCAAGGCGTTTATTGTTATGTTTCTACGTGTAATATTTACAATGAAATGGGGCGCTTTTTCGTAATACGCCATCATCCGTTTTTCTCAACTTTTTTACTAACCAAAGTCTTTTGGGGTTTTTTTCGGTGTACAATTACCTATCATGTCGCTAGAGAATTCCGTGTTTTGGGAATTTTTGTTTCAAATAATTTAGATTTTAGAAGGGGGATCAGTTTCCTATATAAATTTAATGTAAACTGATCATCCACTTTTTGTTGTTTATTTACCCATTTTTTTTTTTTTTTCACCTTTTTTACGGACTAATTTTTTTTCTTTTTCTGGGTACAATTAGCTATTATGCCGCTAGAGAATTCTGGGTTGTTTGAATTTATTTAGAAAATTCGGTGCTTGTGCATATCACCCCTGACATGTTAGACCGCTCTTAAAAATAAAATAGCTAAAGAAATGTATAAGCTTTATTATGTACTTACGTGGTAGATGAAAAAAAGACTGTACACTAAAAATTATGCAAATTCATTCAGTATTTATTTAATTATAAATAAAAAATGGTGATAAAACTTGTGTGTGTGACCAGTGCGAAACTTCATTCTCTGAAGCGTCAGACAGACTTTTGACATGTGAATATTGTTTGAAGCACAGCTGCCTGAAATGTTCGAATATGACAATCGCCGTTTACAAGGCCATAAATGGAAGAGTAGACCAAACTTGGTTCTGCCATCTTTGCGTGCAAAAATCATTGACTGCAATCCGAGAAACCAAATCTATCGAGGATCGTTGTTCGGAGTTTTTGTTAGAATTTGAAAAGAAAACGAACATTCGTATTATTAAGTTAGAAAAGGATATGGTTAATATGAAAGATGAGATGGATGCTATGAAACAAGACATTATTAAGGAGGCCAATTTGTCTCAAGCAGATGAAAGTCAAGCAGGTAATATAAAATCGATGAAAAATGAAATCATTAAGAAGTCTGTCAGTCTATCCAATCTGGAAATGATAGCGAAAAAAACGATTCTGAGAGGATAGAGATTCTAGAAGACAGAATAAAGAGGAGAAACAACATAATATTACAAAATGTTCACGAATACAAAGGAAACATAAAGGCCGAACGCATCACGCACGATGTTAAGATGATAAAAGCAGTTGGTTAAGAAATCGGAATAAATCTTCAGGAAGAGGATATTTTGAATGTGCGAAGACTTGGGATAAAGGAAACTATAAGACCAATCTTAGCAACGTTTAGTGATACTGTCGAAGCCAATATGATGAGAAATGCTTTCAAACTACAGTACTCAGAATCAGACACCATGAAGAAAATTGGCTTACAGCACGATATGAACAAGAGTGACAGAATGAAAGAATCTGAACTGAGAAAAGAAGCGAAGCAGCGCCAAGAGAAATCATCGGATGGAAATTTTCGTTTCCTAGTACGGGAACCAATAGGGAGCAGGAAGATAATAAAAGTGAAAATACAGAAGACTACCGAGGAAGAGGGTTCCGGCGCCAATCTGAAGGCAGCGTAGAAAATGGGCACAGTGAAAATAACTGTTTTGTGAATAATAATGTAAATAATGATGTAAATAAGTTCACAGTTCTTGTTTCAAATGTAGATACGTTCACACACGATAAAATTTCAGAGATAAAAATACGCATTGAGGAAATGGACACAAAACCAATGTTGATCACCTTACAAGAAGTTAAACCAAAAAATTTCAGATTTGAGAGGAATTTGTCTGAATACAATCTAGAAGGATACGAATTAGTAGGAATGAATATAGAGAAAAAAGAAACTAGTAGAGGAATACTGACTTATATTAGCAACGATCTGAAATTTACACAAATGACACTCGATGTAAGGAGTACCTGTGTGTTGAAATTCCAGTAAACAAACATGACAAACTATTGTTTACTTCTATATATAGAAGCCCAAGCTCAAATGACGAGAACAATGCTAAATTAAACGAGCTGCTAAATTTGCTGTCTGAAAGACATTGTTCTCATTATCTAACGATCAGTGACTTCAATTATGGCAATATATGCTGGGAAAATTGCTCAACTAACGGAGGACCGGGAGACGCACAATATGAATTTGTTGAATCTATAAAGGACTGCTTCTGGTTTCAACATGTGCTTGAACCAACTAGGCGTAGAGGATTTAATAACCCATCATTGCTGGATCTAGTGCTGACAAACGAAGAAGGAATGATATCAAATATGCAAATAGGCGCTCCATTGGGCAAAAGTGATCATTCAGTGATAACATTTGACTTTAATGTGTATGTGGAAAATGATCATGAAAAAACAAGATACAAATATGAAAAGGGAGATTGCAATACTATGAGGAAGATTCTAAGCATGGACTGGGAAAATGTGTTAGCAACAAAAGACATTGAAACACAATGGAGTATTTTGAAGACAAGGATATACGCAGTGTAATGTTATCGGCTGGGTTAAGTAAGTAGTAAGACGGAGAGAAGTATAGGATAAGTAACAAGGTGTATTAGCGGTCAAAAGACATTCTAACTGAGTCATCGCCAGGGTTGTAACTCGTCCCCTCACTGGTGAATCGTCGGTGCAGTAACACTACATCCCCCTTTCAGTTGTAAAGTTCTTTACAAGGACAGTCTTTTAGGTGGTCGAACTTGTCGATCGCTTCTTGTATATTTCCCTTGGTCAGGACCTCTGGAACTCTCTAGTGGAATGTTTCTTTGGTTACTGGGAAGATCTGTTGAGTCATCATCACAGCTATACATATATCCATATCGAGGGGAACGTGGTAAGGTGTTTGCTTCCTGTGGGACAGAAGCTGATTTCTCCGTTCCTTAAGCACAGATTACTTTTGTTGCGTCAGTGTAGTCCTGAATCTGTCTTAACTAGGACTGACCTTGGTGACAGCTGTACTGGTCTTAGGTATCTTGACCCAGACTGGTTGTCCTTTTTCAAAGGCAGGACGATCTTTAGCCCGATGACGTTTGTCATAGTTTTGCTTTTGTCTGACTTTGAGCCGGGTGTCTGCCCTTCTATGTTTCTCGATGTTTTGCTGATCAAATGAATTTCTTTGAGGAATGGTAGGGATCCGTGTTCTTAGTTTCCTATTCATTAACAGCTCTGCAGGACTCTTGCCGTGTTACAGAGGAGTGCTGCGATAATTTAGCAGTGCTATGTATGGGTCACTTGCTTTCTTCAATAAGTGTTTTATTGTCTGGACTGCATGTTCAGCTTCTCCGTTTCCTTGCGGATGATGGGGGTTACTTGTGAGGTGCAGGAAGTCAAAAACATTTGAAAAGTTCCTGAATTCACTAGAACTGAATTGGGGACCGTTGTCAGATATGATTGTCTCTGAGATCCAATGCCTAGCGAATATTGATTTGCAATGCTCTATTACGCTGGCTGAGGTGATTGTCCGTAAATGGGCTATTTCAATCCACCTGGAAAAATAATCGACAATCAGAAGATATCGGTGTCCCATGAATTCGAACAGATCCATTCCTATTTTCTGCCATGGATATGCAGGTAATTTGGTGGGTTGTAGTGGTTCTGGTGGATATTTTCGTTCTTTTTCACAGATACCACATTTCCCAACTTTGTCTGCAATTTGTTTAGAGAGGCCAGGCCACCACACACTTTCGCGAGCTAGTGCTCGGCATTTGACAATACCTTGGTGTCCCTCATGTAGATGCTCTAGTATGTCTTTTTGAAGTACATTAGGAATGACAAGTAGGCTCTGGTACATTAGAAGTCCCTGGTAAACTGTTAGGTCCTGGTTGACAAACCAGTACTGTTTTAGTTCAGGGTCCCGCCTTGCTCTTTCGGGCCAGTGGTCCATCTCATAATATTTGATTACCTGACTGCAAACCTGGTCAGTATTTTGTTTTAGTCGGATATCCTCCAACCGTTTATCGCTCGCCGAGATATTTCCTATGACTGAGCGAATAAATGAGTCGGTCTCTGTCTCCTGCTGGATATCCTGTATAACGGGACTACTTCCAGGTGCTCGGGACAAAGCGTCTACTGTTGTGAGGTCTTTTCCCGCTGTGTATATGATCTCATAGGAGAATCTCATTAACCTCATGCGGAAACGTTGAATTCTTGGAGTCAATTCGTCGAGTCGCTTCGACTTCAACAGTGCCAACAGTGGTTTGTGGTCTGTTTCGACTGTGAATTTTGGCATTCCGACCAAGTAGTCCGCAAATTTTTCACAACACCAAGTGACTGCTAGTGCCTCCTTCTCAACCTGTGCATATCTCTGCTCTGTTTCTGTCAGAGATCGTGAAGCATAAAATACCGGTCTCCAGTCATTTTCTTGCTTCTGCAGTAGTACACCGCCCAGGCTATAGCTAGATGAATTTGCTGATACCCTTGTCGGCTTGTTGGAATTGTAATGAGTCAGTACTGGTGCAGAACTCAGTTGCTTCTTCAGGGTCTGGAATGCTGCTCATCCCAGATCCATTCTGACTCTTTCCTAAGAAGCTCTCGGAGTGGTTTGGTAGTTTCGGCTAGATTCCTAGCAAATTTTCCGACCTGGTTTGCCATGCCAAGTAAGCGTCGTAATTCGGACACATTCTCAGTCACATTCGCAAGTCCATAATTGCTGCTACTTTTTCGGGATCTATTTGTATTCCCTCTTTTGATATAATGTGACCCAGAAACTTTATGTTTCTGACAGAAAATACACATTTATCGTTGAATGTAGCCTTCATTTTCTGCAGTATTGCTTTTAGTCGCTGGTCGTGCTCCTGCTGGTTTCTTCCACTTATTAGGACGTCATCTATATCACAGATGACTCCTGGTATTCCGGACAAAATGTGTGTCATCTCCCTATGAAAGATTTCTGGCCCAGAACTTATCCCGAATGGAAGTCGTTTGAAACAGTTTGAAACAGTACCTCCCATAAGGTGTTATAAATGTGGTAAGGACCTGCGATTTTTCGTGTAGGACGATTTGGTAGAAACCGTTGTTGCAGTCGAGCTTGCTAAACACTGTGGCTCCATCGAGCTCGGCCAGTAATTGGTCTGTGGTGGGTAAAGGAAATTTTTCCCGTTTCACACTCTCATTTAGCTTGGTAAAGTCGACGCATAACCTAACTTTACCGTTAGCTTTTTGGACGGCGACTATTGGGGCACACCAATCAGTTGGTGATTTGACTGGACGGATTATGTCCTCGTTCTCCAGACGTTTCAGTTCTTCCTGAACCTTCTGTTTCATAGGCAACACTAATCTTCTAGGGGTAGCAATGGAAAAGGGCTGAGCTCCTGCATCCAAACGTATCTGGTACACATGTTCCAGTTTCACTAGTCCTGTGAACAGTTCTGGGAACTCTTTCTTATACTGGTGCCCTTCGCTTGTCACTCTATTAACTGCTTTCAGCAGGTTGAGGGCTTTGATTGCTGGTCCTTCCAGTAGAGGTTCTTGCAGATTCTCTATAACATAAAGGTCTTGTTGCAAGCTTACTTTTTCCGTGGCCAGTTTGGCCTTCACACATCCTATGAGGTTTATCTCATGATGACCCGGTCCGTACAGTCTTTTGTTTGTGGGTTGGATGAGTGGGGAATTTTTCCTGAAGAACCGGTCCGGGATTACGGTCACATCTACACCTGTATCCAGCCTAAAATTTATAATTTTGGTACAGGTCTTAGTGGTAACCTTGATTTTAGCCTGCCTATTTGTATTATCCTCAGTGGTAATTGTACCTATATTGTCGAGAGTGACAGAACCTAAAAAATGATTTTCTTCTTCCTCTCTTATTTCTCTAACCTTCGCCTTATCGGTTCTGCAAAATTTTGCATAATGCCCTTTCTGCAAACAAATTCTGCAGCGTGCATCTTTTGCTGGGCAGTCATTTCTATTGTGGAATGGAAATTTCCCGCAGCGTGTGCATTTGCTAGGCATTTTCGATTTCGGATGTGGGTGTTTGGTGAAGTTTGTCTTGTAGGTTCGCTTTGTAACCCGGTTGATTTGAGGATCCGCTGCATCGGCACCGGAGGAAATGGTCTGCGTCTGTTGTTTCGAAGTTTCGTAGGCTCTACCTATTTGTAGGCACTTGTCTAGAGTAAGCTGTTTATCAGACAGTAACTTTTCTCTGACGGTATCGCTTCGAACTCTGACAACGACTTGGTCTCGAATAAGCCTATCCTGTAGCTGTCCGAAATTGCAGTTCTTTGCAAGTTGTCGAAGAGCAGCTATATAGGTCTCGATACCTTCCGATACTTCTTGCTTGTGAAGATGGAATGTATAGGATTCGTAAGCTTCGTGTGTTTCGCCCACGAAAAAATCCTCAAACTTCTTCATCACCTTCTCTAGGTCCGTCTTTTCTTCCTCAGAGTTAAACTTCAACCCTTCATATATATCGTAACTATCCTCCCCGATAGTTGCTAAAAATACCGATGTCTGATATGAAGTATCTGCTTCTTTAGACAATCTACTAGCGATCGAATAATTGAGAAAATTTCGTTTAAATTTTCGCCAGTTATTAGCAACATTTCCAACGAGAGTCATTCGTTCGGGGGGGGGGGGGGTATATTAGCAGAATATTGCTTTATGTCCGTGTGAGGCATTTTTCAAAAGTATACGATATATATGAGAAAAACAAATTTCTGTACTCACTGTTCTCTCTTTTCTTACTTTTTTTTTTTGTTTTTGTGGGACCGTTTTCCGTAAGTCGTTTGTTTATCGATAGTAGAATTTTCTTTCTCTTAGAAATCCTTTGTTTTTCTTACTACGATATCCGATCTTTTACTTTGTTTTTTTGGTCTCCACAAATTGTATCCTTTATCTGACACCATGTAATGTTATCGGCTGGGTTAAGTAAGTAGTAAGACGGAGAGAAGTATAGGATAAGTAACAAGGTTTATTGGCGGTCAAAATACATTCTAACTGAGTCATCGCCAGGGGCCGTAACTCGTCCCCTCACCGGTGAATCGTCGGTGCAGTAACACTACACGCAGCAGTGGAAACTTGTGTACCAAGGGCAGTAATAAAATGCAATGGAAAAAAAGAAATAAAGGATCGTTGACAGTTACAGTAAAATTGAAAAGTGTTTTGAAGAGAAAAGAACGGTTATGACACAAATTTAAACAATCTGGAAAGAATAAAGATAAAGAACAGTATAATCTCATCCGAAACAAAGTATTTAACTAGAAAAGCCATAAAATTATATGAAAAAGACATTGTTATGGGCATTCAGTCAAATCCGAAGAAATTTTGGACATATGTTCAGTCGAAATCTAAGACTAAAACATCAATTCCAGACTTATATGCTGATAATGATAAATCTAAAGTATCAGATGGTGATCGTGAAAAAGCAGATATACTAGCAGAGTTCTTCGCTTCCGTATTCACAGTGGATGGAGATAAAGAATTGCCGTCTCTGAGTGATTGAAAGTACAGATTACGCAAGCAGTATAGTAATAACTCCAGATTCTGTAAAACAAAAATTAGACAAGCTCAAAATAGACAAGTCACCTGGACCTGATAACATTAGCCCAAGAATATTGAAAGAACTGAGTACTGTGCTAAGCATACCTCTGTCGATAATATTTAACAAATCTCTGTCTGAAGCTAAACTTCTGACTGAGTGGAAATCTGCTAAAGTCACTGCTATACATAAGAAAGGGGACAAGAAAAATCCTAGTAATTATAGGCCGATGAGTCTGACATGTATAATATGCAAGGTATTGGAGTCATTCGTTCGTGACCAAATGATAAAACATATGACAGTAAATGAACTATTTACAGATAAGCAATTTGGATTCATACCAAGGAGATCAACTGTGTTACAGCTACTGACTGTACTTGATATGTGGACCGATTCTATAGGTGCTGGATATTGCATACACACTGCATATTGTGATTTTATGAAGGCGTTTAACAAAGTGAGTCACCGCCTGTTAATACATAAGTTAAAAATGTATGGATTGGGCCCAGTATACATCAATTGGATCAAGGCATTTCTCTCAGACAGAAAACAGACAGTGGTAGTGAACAACGAGAGCTCTGCGGTCATAGATGTGACCAGTGGTATCCCTCAAGGATCCGTTTTGGGTCCTCTTTTGTTTGTTATATATATAAACGATCTCCTTGAGTCTATGAAGAATGACAGTGAAACTTTTTTATATGCTGACGATACCAAATTATTCCGTGAAATCAGAGACTATGAAGATTGTCAGAAACTACAGGAAGATACCCATTGCATGTATGATTGGTCTGAAAAATGGCAGTTAAAATTCCATCCAGAAAAATGCAAGATTATGTGTATAGGTACTAAACAGAACACTAAAAATTGCTTTCAATATACTCTGAATGATTGTCTACAACCCATGGATTATACGAACTTGGAAAAAGACATTGGTGTTCTAATAGACAATAGGCTAAATTTCGAAGAACACATGAAAGAGAAAGTAAACAAAGTCAACAAAATTCTCGGTTTAATCCGCAGATCTTTTGAATACCTCGATCGAAGTTCATTGGTTATATTGTTTAAAGCGCTTGTGAGGCCTCGTATTGTATATACTAATAAAGTGTGGGCACCATATAAAAAGAAACCCATTGAAATGATAGAACATGTACAAAGGCGAGCTACTAAACTTGTTCCAGGACTGTACGATCAGAGTTATGAAGAAAGGTTGAAAGCTCTGAAATTGCCAAGTTTGGCCTATAGAAGAATACGTGGGGACATGATTGAGTGCTATAAATTGCTCTCTGAAAAATATGATTTCAGTGCAGATAAACTATTGACTAGAAAAAATACAAGAGTGGGAAACAGGGGACACAGTCAGATGCTTTACAAGAAACAGGCACGTTTAAACCTGAAAAAATATTCATTCAGCCATCGCTGTGTTGATTTGTGGAATAGATTGCCATCAAGTGTAATTGAAGCCGAAACTGTAAAGATATTTGAAAAGCGGTTGGATAAGTTCTGGATTGACCAAGAAATCAAATTCAACTATAAGGCTGCTGTCGTCACTGGACACATATAAAGATGAAGACAAGGAACTGGTGCCATAGGACGACTCATGTCCTTCTACCAGAATTCATCTATGTTTCTATGTTTTATCACTCGGTAGATATTTCCACCATTTTGTATCTTAGATTTTCCAGTGGTCAAGGACGATAACTCATATTTTCACGATTTCGAGGTTTGGGGTTTTCTGATTGTCTGGAAAAGGACATAACTCAAAATTTAAAAATTAGGGTTTTCCGGAAATTACTCATAATCGACATTTCTTTGGAATCGCCATTTCTTCGAAAACTTTTTATTTTAAACCCGTTCACAACGTCCACACCTTAAACTTTCTCAAGCGGAAACTTTTTCGGAAACTTTTTCTCTCACCTTTTTTCTCTGACACCTTGGTGATACCAATGGATATTAATAATTTAAATTTTTGTGACCTTTTTTTTTTTTTAGTAGGAATAAATCCCACTTTATTGACTTTTTGCAATCACAGAATTTACTTTCTTCGTCCGAAGTTTGCACCTGTGGCACTGAACTCAACTTTTGCGTGAAAGATACACATGACGGCTTCCACTGGCAGTGCAACAACTATAGGTGCAAACGCACAGTTTCAATAAGGAAGGGAAGTTTTTTTTCGGCCTCACGCCTAGGGCTTGACCAAATTACGTTCTTTCTATATCTATGGGCCCATGAAATTGCGACATACAAGACTGTTCGAAGGGAGTGCCGAATGGTTTCAAACCATACGATAGCCGACTAGAGGATGTTTGTCAGGGACATTTGCGTCGAACATTTCCTGAGACATCCCCCAAGTAATTGGTGGACAGGGTTGCTGCGTGGAAATCGATGAGAGTCTTTTTTCATGCAGGAAAAGTCACGTAGGTCGAGTGACGCGGCAACAAAAGTGGTTTTCTAGTAACAGTGCCTTCAAGGGATGCTGCTACACTTATTCCTATCATAAAAAAATACATTCTTCCGGGCACAACAATTATATCTGATTGTTGGCGTGCTTATGATAGACTGGTTGCCGAAGGATACCATCATTTGCGCGTCAACCATCGATATAATTCTGTTGACCCAACAACAGGCGCAACTACAAATCATGTTGAAAGAATGTGGCAAGAGGCCAAAAGAAGAAATAAGATTGAATGCGGTACCCATACGCATATGATAAACTCATATTTGGCCGAGTTCATGTGGCGACAAAAATTTCGGGGAAAAGCACTAGAAAACCTTTTAAAGCAGATTGCTGAAATGTATCCTGTAGGTTAATAAAATGTTACGTTTTTTTCTCTCTTATATCCTACTTATAAGTTGTTTTTCCAAAATTGGTTATGTTTTTTTTTTGTTTTTTTATCTTATATCGTAATTATAAGTTGTTTTTCTGTAATTGGTAAAAACATTTTTTTTAACTTGGTAAAAAAAGAAGAAGTTATCTCCCTTGTTTACAAAATTCTATATAGGAAACTGATCCCCCTCCTAATATCTAAAATAATAGGAAAAAAATTCTAAAAAAATACGGAATTCTCTAAAGATTGATAGGTTATTGTACACGGAAAATGTTTTTTTAAATTTCTGATGATCAAAAAGTGGGGGATCAGTTTACATTAAATGTATATAGGAAACCGATCCCCCTTCTAAAATTTGAAATATTTAAAAAAATTCCAAACAACACGGAATTGTCTAGCAACATGATAGGTTATTGTACAGTGTACACTGAAAAGAGAGAAAAAATGGTCTGTTTAAAAAAATAACTAAAGAGATGTATAAACTTTGTTATATACTTCCGTGGTAGCTGAAAAGAAGAGAGTACACCAAAAATTACGCAAACCTTTTTAGTAATATTATTTACATAGTTAACATCATGGAATTGTTTCATTCGTACAAATACTCAAATAAAAGTTTTTATTACATAATTTTTTTTTTTATATTAATATTAAAAAAATAAATAAAATTAATGTCATGGAATTTTTTCATTTGTAATTAGAAATTTAGCAATGTTATTTTTTTTTTTTAAAGTCTTGGTATTTTGTTCTTATGTTTACGTAACAATAGGGGCCTCCAAAGCTAACCATAGAATCCCCCCTATATGTAACACGATTTAGCTTTAATATATGTTTATATTATCATCATAACTTTTTTACAATAAAAAAAAACACACACACACACAAAATATGCTGCCGATGATTTATTTAAAAAATTCTTTCAGCGTACGAAAATTCTTTCATTTTATGAAATCTGAACAAAATATATTCTGATCAATCGAAATTTTAATGTTATATAAAGCGAATAGTGTTTAAAAAACACATCAGATTTACCTTTTTTTTTATTATTGGTGCCACATTTTGGTAAAATATCCGTGAATTCATAAATAAAAAGTGGCAATAAATACGATATTATTATGTTTTGAAAATTTTTACTTCATTTTCTCGTTAATATACTCCGTTAAACTGCAAAGAAAAAAAATGTTCTAAACAATAATTAATTTTTCAAAGATTTTAATTCATTTTAAATAACTTCATCGTTTAGACATTTTAAAGTTTAAACATCTATTTTGAATAGTGCGGCTTACCAATTTTTCAAAATATTTGAATATAATATAAACTTAACTGTTATTAATCATAAATGACCGACATCGGCTTCTACGAATAATTTGTACTTTTTTATAGAATGTTTACTTGATCAAGGTAAGTTGTTGAATTTCTGACATTGTCAAACTATGGAAGGCCTTAATAGACTGTTAAAGAGAAAGTAGTCGCTTTTGCAAACGCACGTGTGTTATTATTCTGTTTACGAAGTTTTTTTTGCTTACATTTTTTAAGCTGAAAAAAAAAACTGTCTTTGTACGACAAAATTAAGTATTATATACTTTTTATCATTTTTCTTCTTTTTTCAAATTTAAATGCTTATCCATTCAAAATTCTTTCGAATTTTAATTTTATTTGGCGAAAATCCGACATGACTTAAAACTTAAATTTTATTATTCCAACGGGTAAATAAATATTTTTAAATAATAAAGTTATATATTTTTTAATAAATATTGATAAATATCAAAATCTTAAAATGATCCATTTTAATATTCTTTCCTTAAACAAAAGTAAATTAATACTAGTTTAAAGAGGTAAGTTGCTTAACCAATAATTCTTTTTCAGTCAACAAAAAAGTAATAAGTTGTCTCAAGAATGTGCAACTCAATAAAAAAAAATTTAAAAAGGGTAAAAAAATTATTTTAAAAAATCATTAATTTTTTGTACAACATAATGTAAATTATTTGTTTCTCTTTTGCTCATCCATACGTATTTAACATTTCACATAATAATCTCATTTTTTTGTAAACAATAACACCCCCCCCCCCCCGCCGCTGTAGAAAACATCGGATTTCATAATTATGTCTCAAGTTAAAGAATGGGTTTCCTTCCCAGTTCGATAATTAAATCTTTAAATAAACTATTTTACTTTAAAACAACTTCCTATATATATATATATAACTTTATTTTGGGGAGATTTAAAAACAAAGAATTAAAATGTATTATTATGTAAAGTATGCAAATAATGATGACGTCATCGATTTTATGGTGTGCTTTGAGATCCCTACGTCACATACATATTTATTAAAGAAAATTTGTTTTCGTCTAAAATTTATGTATTTCTTCTGGGTTTAAAAATAATTTACTTATTTAAACTTCAGTATACAAACGGATTTAAGCACCAAGAAAATGGTTGTATGTGGAGATGGACATGAAATTAAAACTACGAACAAAATGGTTATATGTGGATATGAAAATCGAAAGCACGATGAAAATGACGATGTGCAGACGTAATCTAGTAGGAACGTAAAGTAACGGGGACTTGCAGGAACATACTATAGCGGGGTCTGATTTTCGAGGTTCACCGACCAGCGTGCTGCGCGTCTTTGGAGGTCACGGTTGTTATGCTGTAATACCAAAATAGCATGAAACATTAAAAACAGTAAGTTATAACAAGTTTAATTGTCTACGCGAAACGCGGACAAAACAAGACAACCGGGAAACATTATCAGATATATAAATAAAGAAGAGAGATAACTCCAAATTTACCATTTTTTGTGGAAGTGGGAGGGGGTAAAATAATGTTGTTTTTACTTTGTATTTGATTACCTACGTGTTATTGAAACTTACTAACTCTGTCCCTTACTAGAAAATTTTACTTTCATTTTTATTTTCAAAAATAAATAAATATAAAACTTAGAGTTATCTTCCTTTCTTGATTAATTTCTTGTACCGGTCGACTTGTTTTGTCCGTGTTTCATGTAGATGATTAAACTTGCTATAACTTAGTGTTATTAATGTTTAATGTTATTTTATATATATATATATATATATATATATATATACAGAGTTCAGTCTGTCATCTGAAATGGATGCTTGCCGTGGTTTTCCTCAAGGCTCCGTGCTGGGTCCTATTCTCTTTCTACTTTATATAAACGACATGCCAGAAGTGATTAGTGGAAATGTGCTCCTATTTGCAGATAACGTCAAATTAGTAGCTCGTAGAAGCGAACTTGACAATCTCAAGTCTAGCCTTTTAACGTGCCTGGAAATGGTCCATTGAAAGGGACTTATACCTTATGTCGATAAATGCTGCTATATTGCAGTAGGGATCTCCTTCCGACTCAGCTCTTACGCTCGGCCGTGACGACTCTGCTTAAGGAGGCGAACGAGACAAAAGATCTTGGCCTTCTGGTCAACTCGTCCTTCAAGCCATCTAAACATTGCATTCAGGCTGCAAACAAAGAAAAAGCACTCTATTTCTCATTCGACGTTCTTTCTGCAAACTTTATGTATGTTAGAGTAATGGTGTCCAGGCTTCTGCTCCATATCTAATACATGATTTCCAGCATCTGGAGAGAGTTCAAAGACTGGCTACTCGAATGGTGCAGAGTCTACTGGATCTTCCCTATGAAAGCCGACTCGAGAAACTTAACCTTTTCTTCCTTGAGCGCCAACGATTACGTGGTGATCTCATTTTGGCCTACAATCTCTTCAATGGTTATTACGATATACCTCAGGACCTATTATTCGCCCTTGCACCAGAAAGAGGTCTACACAGACATCACAAGAAACTATTTCACCGCCAATTTCGATTGAACTAGTGGAGGGCCGCCTTCTTAATCAGGATCTCTGAACCTTGGAATAGTCTCCCAAGAGAGATAATAAATACACCAACAACGCATCAATTCAAGGTGAATTTGGACAGGTGGTGGGCTACTGTATCCTCTTCTGTGTAAATTTCTACCACCCTTTCCCTACATGGCAACTGAAACATGCTCGTTTTATTTTTTGCCAAATTAATTGAATTGAATATAGATGTATGTATTTATATTATAATATAAAATGAAATAATAAAATAAGGTGTCAATCAAATTTTATTAAAATTCAAAGTTCAAGCAAAGTATCTTAACGTCCTGTATGTATTTATATATATATATATATATATATATATATATGTATTATTTCATGTATCCACATTAAATGTTATAAGAGGATATAATTTTTTATGTATCAATTTTCAGTATTTACTTCAACAGTGCTCGATATGTGAGTAGAGCTAGGTAGTAAGTCATGAAAATATATTTACAGCAATTAAGCTACACAGAGGCTTCCGCATTTCATCCCCAAAGGAAATCGTCAGGCTAAAGTGCATGGAGTTAGTTTTGCCGGTTGTTTTTATAAACACGTCTAGCTAGTTAACCAATCAGATTCTTTGTTGTTCTCTTAGCCAATCGTTTGGCTTCACAAACAAAGGTTTCGTTTATTTTACTTCCTATTTCCTATTCTATTGGGTTTTTTCTATAGAATGACTCATCCATGTTTCTTTGTTGTGTCAATATAATGGGAGACCTTATTTTAACAAGTGCTTGCTTGTATTTCTATTTTAAGTTTTAGTTTTTAAGTTTTTAGGTGTTAGTTTAGTTTAGTTTTTTTATATTTATTTATTTGTTTATTTATTTATTTATTATGTATTGTTAACCTAAGGTAACTTTTATTCTGTGCAGGCAGTTGTTTGCTATTTCACTTCTACAGTTTAATAGGTTTTGGAAGTTTTCTCATCAGAATGAATAAGCTGATTTGGGAAAAAAGAATAAGCTTCAAATATTGGCACTTCTGTAGTATATATGAAGCAGCAGATTTTCTGTCCTTCTACTGAAAATAAAGGGAGGTAATTACACCGGAAGTGATTTTTTTACAACATAAAAAAAAAAATGCAAGACTGATTTGTTTTTGGGTAACAATTAACAATTTCTTTTTTTTATTATATGAAGTAAAAAAATTTTTAATAAAAAACCCTAACCCTAACCCTAAACCTAACCCTAAACCCTAAACCTAAACCCTAACCCTAAACCCTAAACCCAAGAAATCAGGCGGTGTGCCTGTAAAAAATCTATTGTTTTTTGCGGCTGGTTCATTAAATTACCAATGTCTCGAAGATTAATCTCATTTAACTCCATTTTCTAAATACTAAATTCAACTTCCGGTGAATTCTGAATGAATGGTACTTGGAGAAAAAAAAACGGAACTCTTCAATTTCGATTTCTTAATCGGCAGCTGCTTCATATATACTACAGAAGTGCCCAAATATTTTTTGGAAAATAATATTAATTATTAGATGAATCTTTTTTAATGGAAAATAAAGTCTTTTTTTCTTGGGGGGGGGGGGCTCACTAAGACCCAAAGATCATTCGAGGACAAGGGTTAATGGTTTGTGTCAGGTGGATGGTGAGACAAACACCTTGAGGATTACAGACCATGGTTGGATCTGTGCTGAAATTGATTACTACAAGAATTTGTTAACATTGGACTTGAAAACGACCATGCTGTAGCCAACTGGGAAGCAGCCCCATAGTATTGCGTTCCACAGACGGACAGTTCATGTAAAGAAACTCTTCTCATGGAAGTTCCTTTTATCTCTAGGTACACAGAGGAAGAAAGGAAAATTATTTACAGTGGTTGTAGATAGATGTGTTTTTACTGTGAATGTTTTACTGGGGGGGCAGAGATTTGAGCTCAGTCGAGCACTTACCATGAAAATAACTATAGAGTGGAGAAAGACTATCAATGTTCCTTCTGTGAGAAAGAGGCTGCAGAGAAGAATTTGAAAGTTGATAAATAATGAAGTTATAATTCCATATATATATATATATATATATATATATATTATAGTTGCATTCCAATGACCATAGAAACAATCAATCCATAACCATAACTTTCATCTGTTCTTTCAATTTCTTTATTTTCATATATCATCGAATACCTGTAATTCCTCTTTGTCTCACAAACAAATTTTTTTATATATTTATATTTTATTTTTTATGTTTATTTTTTTCCAAATTCAATACTTTTTTTATATCTTATGCGCGTTTCACAGCAAAATCAAGAGAAATGCATAGTCTTTATCTTAACCTCATTGATCATCAAAGAAATTGTTCATTCAATAGTAATAGGAAAAACACATTATTCCAAACACATTAGAAAGGAAGATGGGAAAAGTTTTAAAAGAGTTCTTGACAAATGTAACGGCAAGTCAAAATACATGAAAAAACTCACATGAAAAATGATGACAAACATCCAGACCCCCCTCCCCCCAAGAAAAAATCTTGTTCCCAAAACTTGAAACGACTCTTAAAACCATCTCTTACAACTAAATTCAACTGAGCTAGCATCAACCCACCTGACTGCAAAGTAAAAACCCTCGATAGGAAGAATCCCCCACAAAAAAAAACTGGAAAAACCTATTGATAAATTATTATTAATCCTGAAGATAAAATACCCCCCTCCGCCTCAGAAAACTCCATATTCCTACTAACATCTATTCTTAGACCAAGAAAAAAAAAACAAGGAGATAATAAGAATAGATGTAATGAAGCGATTAAACTTTTAAGTGATTCCTGGAATTTAACGAGAAAACACATAAAATAAATACTTATGAATTAAATCTAATTAGTTATAATTTAAAATTTTATTTTAGCGAAAAATATAAAAATTAATTTCCATGAGGGAAATATTTTTCAATCTGAATTTTAGGTTAGGTACGTTTTTCTGCGAGACTGTTGTTTACGTTGGATGGCATTTTGTACTAACTATAGCTTCGTATTAAGCATTAGTAATGCAATGCCGGTTCAGGAGAAATGCTGTTGAGGAATGTGCACCCTTTGCTTCACTATAGACGCCATTTGTGGGCCAAAATTTGTATCTAAAGGATAAAAGGAGGCTTATATATATTGGATGCTTCCTTTAATTAGCACTTACAACTAAAAACAAGATTATAATTTTATGTTATACAGACTGTTGGTAAGTGTTGACAAATATTATTCCAAATTTAGATGAAAACAAAAAGTTATTTATTATAAAATTGAAAATAGAAACCTTTATCAATGCAAGATTAATTTATTATTATTATTTTATTTTTTACTTTAATCTTATTAATTTCGGAATAATATTCCATCATCAGAGTTGACCAGTATTGTGTCATTTTTTTTTTCAAAAAATAAAAATAAACAAACTTTTTTTTGTGTGTTTTGATATAATGTCCTTGTTATGGGTGTATCTGCGAAGATGTCGTTGGCAGTTATGAATTCAAATTCCGGTTGTAGAACGAAGAAAGCATTGGCATGCTCGAAGTTTAAGAAGACAGGTCGTTCATTCAAAAGCATATTTTCAATTTTATAATACTGACCCACCAATGCTTTTGAATAAACGACCTGTCTTAAAAAGTTATTTGTTTTCCAAATTTTCTTACCTTTCAGAGAACGAATTAGATTAGTCTGGTAATAAATGCTGCTATCAGTTTAGTAATAAACCAACGAAGATCAATAGACGAATTATGAAACTTAATACATTTATTAAAACAATTTACAAGTTGAAAGATGATTTAAAAGCCGCTGGATGGGCGATGATTGTCTGGTGTTCTCCATGACAAGTTTCTTTACATCTGAACTGTCATGGCCGACGTCATCACCAGAATACCATGTATGCCCAAGGGAAGATAACTCTACACCCTTTCATAGGGTACAAGGGATATCTCTGCCTTATATATTGTTTTAGGCTGAGGGCCTAACTATTCAAAGATCTATACTGCATGAAAATAAATCTTATATGACTTGGTGCGTGCGTGGAATGATATTCTTTTTTGTTGTTAAGGAAGTGTGTAGGGGTAGGGGCACAGCCTAGCATTATAAAACCCTTTTTTCTCTTTTCTTTATTTGACAGCTTGGAAAATGTTGCCAGTTGCTAGTAAAACTCATGGCATTCCTTTGTCTGGCAAGGCAGAAATTGAAGGACTGTCATTGAAGCTCCTTGAAAATGGAGACATCGTTTCACTCGACAATAATGAAGATTCTTATGCAGACGAATTAATACAGGACCAATTGCTCAGAAACCTGATAACGGTGTTGAAGGCGAAAATAAAGAAAGGAAATATTAAGGCTCACTTTATTTTAGGACAGCTTTATTTTGAGCAGGTTTGTGGAGAATTCTTTCTTTCTTGTTGTATAATCATGTTGTTTCTTTCAACACATCTTGTCTAATCGCTAATATGTACTAATCGCTAATATGTACTGTAATATTTTGCATTTAGAGTTAGTTCCCCTTTCATCAAGCTGCCAGAGTAGCCGCCCCTTGATATAGAGATATAAATAAATACGGCCGATGTGATTACGTGTCAGTTAAGCACCGGCGCTGATTGAAGCCACAACCATATCTCTTTGTCTTTGTTTCTTTTACTTTGCCCTTCGTTTCAGCCTCGCGAGTCAAGTTAACGATATTACATGTACTAATAGCTAATATGTACTAATCGCTAATATGTACTAGCCAACATATCTACTACCATACCTACCCACTTCAATATTTAACATAGGTTTTGAAATCTATTTTTTATACTACTAATACACCTCTTATCAAGGCCAAAAGTCACTTGGGGATAATGGTTAGTGAAGTTTTATGTTGGATGATGGAGCAGTACTATAAACAGATTAAGAACTATGATTAATTCACAGGACGACTCGGCAGATAGTTGTTGACATTGGACTTGAAAATGACCATGTTATAGTCTGTAGGTAAACATTTCCGTGGTAACGTTTTCCACAGGTAGGAAGTTCTTGTAGAGAAACTATCTTCATGGAAGTTCTGTTTGAGTTTACGTACACAGAGGGGGAAAAGAGAGATCTTTGCAGTGTTGGTAGGAAGACAAGTTCTTGCTGAGAAGGTTTTACGTGGGGGGGGGGGGTGAAGCTCAGCTGAGTATCTACTATGGAAATAGAGGAGAGAAAAACTAGCAATATCTCTTCTGTAACAGGCGTTATTTTATTGCTAATCGCCTGAGGCTCCTAAAACAGGCAATGCTGAAAGAGCTGCTGAGGCATTTTTTTGTAGGCTAGAGTGCATACGTCTATTGTGCGCTGACTATTGAATCCCGACCTAACCTCTTAAGGAGGTTTAAAAACAAAAAAATCGTAACATGTTCAATCAATCTTTTCCAATAGTTTTTTGATATTAAATAATCTCAAAATAGTTGAGAAGCCATAAACCCAACTAAACCGATCAATGACTAAACTTTAAAGGGTTGATATGCTATTAAAAAGCCCAGAAAAAAAAACCCCAAATAATTAGAATGCCGGGAAGTCGATTGTGTACTCTGTCAAGGCAAGAAAAAGTGCTCTGGGGCGGCACTTCCTCAGATATGACAGCAGTACTCCATGCTGAGCCGAATATGATTCTTATACAGGAAGGGGGTTGCATCAGGAGTTAAATACTTTCTGGAGTGTTATTTCCTTTGAGAATACAAACATTCTTGGAGTAATGTCTGTTGCTCTGCTTGTGCGGACCACTTCTCTTCCTTATGTTTGCTCAGAATATTCAAAAGGTATTAAAAAAAATGAAATGCGCAAGACGTTTTCTTCTGTACGCTCATTATCTTGGTTAACAATGAAATATGTCAATGAAAAGAACGAGTCAGTTTGTATATTAATGAATCAATAATTTATTAAAAATAAATGTTAAAAAAAGTTGACATGCATATTTGTTCATATGTAATATAAAAAGAAAATATTAAATACTCACAGTTCACACTTTTACAATATTTTTTTCATGTGGAAAATTTTCTTTTGTATTCTTTTTTTTAAGTTTGATCAAAAAGGTTAATATCAGCAGACGATAAAATTTCATTGAAAAAAAAATTCTTGTTAACAACGATACTTGGAGTCTTGAGCAAAATGTCTGATTCCTACCTTTCTATTTTTTTCTTCTTTTTATGTAATAGTTTTAAAAATATTACTTAGCAACTCTAAAATGGAAATAATTGTAAACCTACATTAGGTTTATAATTATTTCCATTAATATTAGTATTTTAAATAAATAATTATTCCTCCTTTTCCCTTGAATATTACAATGCAAATTTCTGTGCTGAAAACTTCAAATTAAAAATTAATTACTTTATTTGTTTATCCTTTGCATAAACAAACATTAAATTCAATAAACTTTTAAAATAATTATTTGTTTTGATTAAATAAAAAATAATCAGGATTCTTTCGAGATATTCTCAATAAATTTTCGATAATATTTGGGTTCAACTTTGGAAAGATAACATTGAAATAATGACAGTTTGTTATAATATTTCTTCAGAAAATAATAGTCAGTATTTTGGATTTTCAAATAAACTTTAACCAATGACTTTCCAGTCATATATATTTTTTAATTCTTGCAACTTTTCCAAGTTAATAAAGTAAATAAATTTAAATTGTTATCAAATTACCAGGGGAATGTCTACAACCCAAATTGACTCAACGAATTCACATCTATTATACTACATTTTAAAATTATATTTAAAATTATTCTCGACATAATAATGTCGAGCTTACATGGAATTGAGTAAATCAATTTAACATAGACGCAATTTTCCTAAAAAACGTAGATTGTATCTACAGAGATAAAAAGATCAGTTGTTAAATCAATCTAAAATTTCTATATGAAGAAAAAACATCAAATTATCATCTGCCAAGATATTTACATTCTTTAATTGTCATGTGACTAAAATTAACCAATCAAACTATGACCCAAATGGCAACTATTAGAAACTGGATAAAAAGAACGTCTGCTCAGAATATTTTAAGTGTATTTCAATAAAAAAAATTTGAATTCGTTAAAAATTGAATCAGGCAAACTTTCTTTTTCACTGAGCGTTTTTATTTTTGAAATATGGCCATTTAAAAATAAATTTTTTTAAATTATCTCCCTTGAATCATATACAAGTTATTTCTCCTGAATTATACTGAACAACGAGAGAATTCAATCTTACATGTAGTCACTAAAAAAGCGTAGAAATAAAATATCAAATCTTTCACTCGGATGGAAAATGGTGAAGCTGCTTCTTGATTGATTTTTTTTTTTTACTAAAATTCACCCAAAACAAGGCACACTGCCACTGAGACGTAAAGAGATACTGTGAATTAGGGGCCATTTATAGGGGCATCCTAAGTGGAGAGTTGTGCGACGAGATGCTTGTTAACATTACATTTTAATTTCTGAATGTTGGTACAGTCACAGAAACAGGGAGTAGGAAGGGAATTCCAAAGGCAAGCGGTTCAAGGAAAGAAGGTATTAAAGTAGAAAGCTTACCGTCATCTGGGGACCTCTACAGTGAAGGGGTGAGATTTTGCTGCTTTTCGGGGGTATTTACGTTGAGGGGGTACCAGTGCAGCAAATTCGTTGGAACACATTCCGTTGAAGTACTTGTAAAACAAGCACTGAGATGTAACATTGCGGCGATACGACAGGGGCTGGAGCTTGGTAGACAGTGAGGAACCTATTAGGTTAGAAACTCTTTTTTGGACCCTATCAAGAGGGAGAGGCTAATGGTTGGAGCACCAGCCCAGATGTGGCAACAATACTCCATGCATGGGCAAATGGTGGCTTTGTAGAGATATAGGATACTGTCAGGTGTGAGAAGTTTTCTAGCTCGGTAGAGGGAGCCCACCTTCTTTGCAGAGAACTTCCCCATCACCACACTGGGTAGGTGTCAGGAAGGACATCTGGCCTATAAAAATATTGCCCCAAATCCGGAAATAACTTCTTTTTTTTTTAAATCGGTTGTATTTCAGGCTATCTAGTTTAAATGTTAGAAGATTGCATGGAAGGTCTAGTGAGATTGCTGAGTTTCTTCAGAGAAGATGTATTGACCTGCGTTGTGTCCAAAAAACTCGTTGGAGAGGTAAATCTGATAGAATGATTGTAAGAAAGAAGTAAGTATACAAAGAGAAAATAGATTTTTAATTTTGGGTCATTTTAAGTTTCAAATTCAAAGAACATTTTACGATGAAAAATTGAGTGAATGTTTTTATCTTCACTCTCTTTTTACTATGTAACCACGATGGGCACAATTGCCTTTGACATATCTTGGTTTTAAATGGCATTGCGTCAATGAACATGGACACCACCACATTTTGCCCTTTTGCTAGCGTCTAACCCTATCTTTATTGCACACCATTTTGTGTTGACTTCAAATAAACTAGATTATCTGTTTGTAAAATTGGTTTGGTGTAAAGGTTACAGGCATGGACCGTGAGCTTGGCATGCCGGGTTCGAGTTTTAGCATGGCTTTGATCATCACTTTCATTAATAACATTGGAAAAAGTATGAATCCATATATCTTCCTTCCCGCTATGGATTAAATAGTAAGGTAAAACAGACTCTCAAGCCTTGGTTGTGCAGCTAATCTGGAAGAAGGAAAATTGTGAAATAACACAACTGCTAGGATTTGGAATTCCTTCTCTGCTCCTTGTTTCTCTGACTGTACCAACATGCAAAAATTTAAATGTAATGTGAACAAACATCTCGCTACACACCTCCCCACTTAAGGTACCCCTATGCACATGGCCCCTAATCCACAGTAGCCCCTTATGTCTCAGTGGCAATGTGCCTTGTTTGGGGTTAATGAAAGTTTTTAAAAATTTCTCTGCTTATTTTGGCATCGTTTTCGGCTGTCCTCGACTTCTTGTCACTGGACGCTAGCCATGCCGATTCAGAAAGAAATGAAGTGATTACGCAAACCTTGCTTCACTGTAGACTTCTCGAGTAGGCACCCTTACAGGCGGTCTGCATTTTCTATCATGACTGAAAGGAGGCCTCTTTTTTTTTGTTAGAGTGAAGAAGACTGAAGGAGAGGAAAAATTGGAAGTAGTTTGAGTTAGAAAAGGATTGAAAGAGAGAGGGGGAGGAGGGAGAGAAAGGGAAAGAGAGACAAAGATAAACTGAAGGAGGAGAATGGGGAGTGTGAAAGAAAAACAGGTATTAGTAGGAAAGAGGGAGGGAGAGAGACATAGAAAGAAAGCGAGAGAGAGAGAGAGAGAGAGAAAGATAAGTATCCCAAATTATCAGTGTTCATGTGAGGGAGGTTGGGGTCTAGGGAGGGGAGGAAGATAATGAAGATAACCTTGAGGTTTACTTCTGAATGACTCTGTCCAATGGTCAAAACCATCCAGAATCAAACCAGACCCTCTTTACTTATGAGGTCATTAGGTTAGAAAAGATTGGCAAAGGAAAACGCTGACGGCTACGAATAAATTCTATTAAGTATAAAAGTGATTCAGAAGAACATCTCGGAAGTTTTTTTGTTTTTTTTTTGTTTTTTACTAATGAGTCACCACTTATCAAGACCAAAAGCTACTCAAGCATAAGGGTTAATGAGATGCATGACTTGTCAGTCGAATGATGAAGAATATCATGAGAGGGTTGAAAATGATGAATCGTATGAATAAACTTTGATTACTTATGAGGACTGTTTATGACAAGTATTTGTTGACATTGGATTTAAGGACGACTATGTTGTAGTTTGTAGGAAAGCAGTACTGTGGTAATGTGTTCCACAAATGGGAAATTCTTGGAAAGAAACTTTTAAAATAGAAATTCTGTCTGATGCAAGACACATGGAGGAAAAAGGAACGTTTTTTTCCATTGTTGTAGAAGATGAGTTCTTACTACGAATGTCTTACGAGGAGACATTGAAACTCAGTCAATCACCTTCCATGGAAATAACAATAGAAGTGACTTTGTCATAGTGAACACACATGCGCGCGCATTTCTCGAGTGTCTAAGGTCTCTCTGTACAGGAGTTTTTCAGGACAACGTGGCATGAGGATATTTCACCCTACAAGTAAACTCTGACTAAATATTCAAAATAACATAGTATTCAAAGCCCAAATAAGATCTGCTCGGTATAGCTACACCACACTGGTTTATACAATGGAATGGTATGCCTTCTCTACGTGATGGTGCTTATAGTAACAGCATTAAGCTTGATACTCCACCAGACTATATCAATTCTTGTCCTGGAATCCGTTAAGACCAGTTGACCACAATAAAGATATATTATAACATTGTTAACTGGTCAATTAGTGAGAGGAAAATTAATGTTCTTATTTTCTTTACTTACTCAATGTTTGAGATGGAAAGGAAAACTTTAATGGAATATTCGAATATCTACAGGGGTTGAACAAAATAATGGAAACACCTTATGAATTTTGCATCAATTTTAAAACACTTATAAAAAAATTTTTAATTACCAAAATGTTGAATTAATTGGTTAAATTCATTTTTCATTTCAGATAGTGCATATTAGTAAGAAAAACTTAAATGACAGATCTATCAGATTTCCAAAGACGGCAGATTGTTGGTGCCCGTATGGCAGATGCTACTTTAACGGAAATGTCTGAGATGGTCGCCATATCGAGAAGAACAGTCTCGAAGGTGATGACAGCCTATGAAAAAGAAAGGAAAACATCCTCCTCTAAACAAAATTCTGGAAGAAAACCGAAGCTGTCTGAAAGATATCGTAGAGCCTTTGTAAGGATTGTGAAGAAAGAGCACAAAATCATGGCGCCCCAAATTACAGCAGAGCTTAACAATCATCTGGATAATCCTGTTTCAACAAAAATTGTTCACTGAGAACTTCACAAAAATATTAAATATTTCAAATTCCAATTATTTTGTCCAACCTCTGTATATATCTCATATAGAGATCAAGTGTTAGCCCCAAGAAGGGGCCCCTTGGTTTCTGAAAACTTCTGCTGAAGTAAAATAAAAATAAAAAATACATTGAACATAATGAACATTCCCTAGGATATCTATTATCTATTGAGACAGAATGAAGCCAGTACTCTCTTTTTTATGGTCGGCCTGTCGGTGACTAAACTGGTACCCCCATCATACAGGCCTTGGCATGTCAGATGAGGTGTTTGTGTGGACACCTGGGAACATTAAACACAAGAGTTGTCAAAGGGCGGATGAACTCCACAGGGGCCAACGACCATCCATTCCGAAAGAGAGTAGAAAATGGACCTTGGGTTTACTTTTAACAGCCTCGTAACTCTCACTTTCCTATTTTGTCGTTTAGTCCTCACATTCCATGCACGATGTTTCTGACAAAGAGGGATCGGCTGTTATTTTGAGTGGGTGGTATGTAGATTTTAAATCCTCTCATAGTATTCATCATCATTCAACTGTGAATCTATCCATCTCATTTGTAACATAGTCTGGGGTGTTCTTCAATCAACACGATTTGTCTGTAGTCCATTTCCAGCTGGTCGTCTCTCTGAAGTCGCAGTTATGATGTGGCAGCCAAAATTTCTGTCTTCCACACTCACCTGAGAGCTGCAACAATAGATAACATAAAAAAAGATTCCAACAACGTTGTTGCTCAATGGATCATGCGCTTTGATGTTTTATTCGCTTACAATGCTGCAGTATTACACGTCGGCTTGCCATCGCCTGCTTCCCACAGAAAGGGGGAAGAGGTAACAGAGAAAGCAACCAAACACAATCAGTTCACCTGCAAAAAAGAGAAAGACTTTTCTCTCTTCCTCGTTACGTGTCACTTCAGACTTCCTCCCATGATGCAACTTTCTGTACACGTAACTCTAGCTCTACTCTTAACTTCTAATGGAATTTTCCGTTCTCTTACTTAATTTTAAACTTATGTGGAAAATTTCAGATTCTAACCATATTTTTACACACCTGCATATAAATATTGTGGTAATTCGAAAGTTTAACCGAGACCTCAAAACAGAGCATTTGTACGTTTAGCTTTTGTGAGTATGGATGTCCTAAAAGACAATAATCAGAAACAAAAAACAACCGAGACCTCCAATAACGTAATTTTTTCGGCAGTATCCTATACTGGATCCGTTTGCATTATGAAGTTTAAATAAATAAATTATTTGTAAACACAGAAAAAATACATGTATTTTGGACAAAAACAAATTTTCTTTATTTAAAAATCCCATGATGTTAATTTTAACAACTTTTTTTTAATGTTAATAAATAAAAAAAATTTATATTTTTGGACCGATACACATTTTCTTCAAGCAACATAAGAAGGCGAAGGTCATGCTTTGGCATGTTCATCATCGAGGGTCTTCTATGCTTCAAAAATACTTTCTATCCGAAAAAGTTACAAATTATTATTGAGACCACATTAATGTATACGTATATGTTAAAATTTACCAGAAACAAACTACAAATTATGTGTTAAAATGACTTTTTAAAACCCAGCATTTCAGGCAGCCATTATTTTGCATTAATTAAAGGTTGGAAAATGAAGTGTTAGTTGGATTTTCAAAGTAATATGAGAAAGTAAGAGAAAAATTATGTAGTCTTTTATACAGTTGTTGCTCGTTGTTTAAATTTAGATGAGTTGTAATAAATCAAGAATATTGGGCAAAAATTATCTGAGTTATTTCCCTTGGATTTATTTTTGGCCAACGTTAGAAAATGCACTCTCCTGTTTGGAAGTTAAGAAAACTCGTTCTGCCCATGTGTGAGAAATTTCAGAACAAAACCGTCCGCTTTCTGGCGCATCATTCAAAGTCATCAGACATGGTCTGACTGGCTGTCCATCTTTGCATGGCCATTACAAATCCTGATGCTGTGTCCATCAGATGTCTTCCTAGTAGCAGTCATATAGACTCCCAGAACACAACATAAATTAAGTGCATTTACTTATTCATTGCTCACACATTTTCTCTATCTCCGATCCTGGTAACCTGTGTTCTTTATCGATTATATTTGAGACCATAAATGTATTCCTTCTTAGTACTTATGTCTGTTGTTTTCCTCTTGTATATTATATTGTGTATGACATTACACGTTTCATATTCCCCTTTTACGTTTGTCTTCGACAAGCTGTTTATCTGTGAATGAATGTATGTTTATGTAAATCCAACTGTTTCTTCACAAAAAACTTTTTTCTCTTTCTTCCGACACACGTATGCATTATTCATGATAACACAACACGCAAGCTTTTTTGGCTAGGAACAAAGTGTAATATCTGTTCTGATGCTACATTCAGTCTTTTTATTTTTGTTCCAATCCAGAGTGCCCCTTTTGGGGGGAGCTGGATTTTCCCCACATTAAAATCTGGCCTTGTGTCTAACTTTGCCCTCGTGGGGAGGCAAGTAAATAGGTACACAACACGCAAGATGGTAATCTGGTGTGCAGGAAAGATATACCCGAACACATGGTCGCTAAAAATGTAGAAGCTGAAATATTCATAGCTTTTGCACTAGTGTAAATAGTTTTTAAATAATATCGATCAATTCCATGAATGGATTGCATGGACAGTATTGGGAGTTTTCTGATGAGATATTTAAAACAGTCTGAACTTACTAGAAGATTTACTTGGGGGGGAGGGGTAATAAGATAAAAACAATAATGAAACATTCACAGGCGGTGGGGTGGGGTGGGGTGATGTGGGGGTGGGTATGGTCAGGAAGTCCAGTCATGCAATTTTACAAGACAGGGATTGACCGACCAATGAAAATACAGGATCACTGTTGCTATGCAACAGATTTGCCCCACATGATATAAAAGTGAAATGGCAACAAATTCAAAAGTTCAACAGTCTTCTCTTGCTCAAAAACGTTGACTGGAAGATACCAGTCGAAGATTCGTTCTCAACAATCAGTCCGGCATAAATTAGGCCATTTCAGTGGACTTTTATCTGTCGTGCTGAAGTATTGTTCTGGGTAGTCCTAGGAGGTGCACCCTCCCAGGCCTTGCCTCCCTTCTTTGGAGTGGAGTTAGTTTATTGCAAACTGCCTGAGGCAGCCCAACCGGGGAATGCCGACGAGGCTGCCCAGTCTATTTTTAGGAGGTCAGAGTGCCCCTTTTTTAGGGGTGTTGGCTTGATTCTGACTACCTTCTGGCCTTGTGCCACACCTTCTTGCAATGGGAAAGAAGTAAATATCCAGGGGAGCAGTACAGGTCACAGGTAGTCTAGTAATATGTATAATTTAAAAAAATTGTGTGTTCGTCTTTAGTTTTTGGTTTAGAAGCACACGTGAACCATAATACTTGACTTCTGCTTTTAACCTTTAATTCAAGTCAGAAATTAATTTACATGTGGCAGTTTAAAGACATTTTACTTGTCAAAATTACTTGCAAATTTTGAAGAGTCATGACAAGTAAAAAAAAAAAACGTTAACTGACTTACGTGCATACTCCGGAGAGACTCGCCACAGGCTTGAGAACAAAATTCCACCACTTATCACGGTCTTGAGACAATCTTTCAGTTGCCAGGAGCGGCATGCCAATCTCAACCCTTATCTGTTTGGCCCATCTCTTTAGTGGCTGTCCTCTTGATCTTTCTTGAATGATATCTGTGAACCCCACTCGTGTGCACGGTGGTCTCGTCAACCGCACAGGTGTAATATCCTAGTCGCGGTGCCAGACTGTGACTCCCACTCCTGCCGATCGTCGTAGTGGCAATAAAAAAATATATATAGATCGAAATTCCTTTAGGCCGAGATGGCAACGATGATGATGATGACGTCGCCGATCTCGTCGTCTCGTCAAGTTACAAACACACTCCCATGTTGAAACTGTTTATATCAGCGAGCGATCTCTGGGCGAATAGCAACCGGTTGGCTCTGTGGAGGCGAAAGATCATTCAAAGCAGAACAAAAGAAAAAGAACAAATATATACTAGTTTTATATCTCACCTTGTCTCAACGCAGGGCATAGCATCACCACCAAGATGCATACTAGCGCATCACCAGGGTACCCAATCCCCATGGGGCTCCGGATACTTTGTCACATATCCTCTTGATATGATTTCTTTACATAGCTGGAGTCTCGTAGCCAGATAACATGTACAAACCACGTTAATCTCTTATTTCAAATAAATTCGTTGATAGATCTGTTAATTTTAAGCCTCTTTCTGATATCTGTATTTCTAAGTCTGTCTTGCAAAGTTACTCCAACGATAGTTCTTAAACATTTGGATAAAAATGAAAATTTGCCAGTTTAAAGTCTTATAGGTGACTTGCTTCCTTCTTGTAAAACTCGTCTATCTACCACCACTGCAAAAAAACTTTCCTTTCTTCTTCTGTGTGCCGAACATCAAACAGAATTTCAATGAATAGAGTTTCTTTCTAACAACTTCCTATCCGTGGAACACGTTTCGGTACTTCTCCAGATGAGGACCCAAGTTAAAATCGCCTTGGCGTTTACGTAAACCGCCGGAAATTACCGACACCAATTAGCTTTTTCTTCTCCGTTAACCCTCTTTAAAAACAAAAAAAGTGCTTATCCAGATTAGGACCCAAGCTAAAATCGATGCTGGTAAGTGTCAACCGACTTTTGATTCTGCATTTTCCGGCAGTTTACGTAAACATCCAGAAAGTATGATGCCAAATCGATTTTAGTTTGGGTCCTAATCTGAAGAAGTACCCACGTTTCTACCAGAGTGCTTTCCTCTGGGCTACAACATGGTCATCTTTAAATCTAATGTCAATAAACATTTGTCATAAACTGTTCTCATAAGTCATCAAATTTTATTTATTCAATTCACTCTTTTCAATCTTCTCATAACATTCATCATCATTCAACCAACAATCTATTCATCTCATTAACCTTTATCCTTGAGTGGCTGTTAGCCTTGATAACTGTGTGCAATGATATGAGAGAGAGGGAGATCACAAGTTGCCCACTGCCACCAGGAAAGGAGAGGGTAACGTCATGAGTCAGGTGACTTCCATTTTCCGGCAAGCTTGGTCTTTTTGAGTTGAGGATTTCGTCCACGTAGGAAGTCTGTCAGCCAGCGGCTGGTGTCTCAGCTGCTGGCTGGAACCCACTTCCCCTCCCAGGGTACTTAAAACCGACCACGGTTCACAGAAATTGACTTTTCCAGAGAAGTCGATGAACTGTGTGAATTTATTTGTGTTGTTTCATTGTTTTATTTTGGGACAGTTTTCTTTTTCCAGCATGATCGATAAGAAATCCTTTGGATTAAAGATGGCGGAAAGATGAGCCAACAACCCGTCTCCGTTGACAGATGGGAATAGAATCTGGTTAAAGCATGGAACAAGCGGCCCATATCCAACAACCGGTGACTCAGTAAATGTTTTGGTGCTTATGCAGTTTACGGACAGGGCTATTTTTTTAGATAGGATTTTCAAGTTAAATTTAATTTTTACGGTATATTTTGCTTATTAGATTATTAGGTGACAGTACAGAATAGTTAATAACCCCCCTCCCCATCTTAAGAATGGCTTTCTAAATAACCTTATTATTTTAACCCGATCCATAAACTGTATAAGTACCAATTTTTAAAAAAAGGTCACGTAAGTAAATTCATGTGAACTTCTGACCAATGACAAAACATATACTACGCTTTGATCATAGTTTTAAGACTAAGGTGATTTTTTTTTTTTTTTAATTTTATTTATTTTATTTATTGATTTTCTTTCTGTGCAGGAATTTTACACTGACGCTATTACATATTTTGAGCTCGTAAAGGAGCACGATTTGCAGAGTCTTTACCAACTGGGCATCATGTATTACGACGGCCTCGGTACTCAATCTAACCCCGTAAGTTTTATTTTCTTTTTCTTATTCTTTCTTCTGTCTTCTGACATAAACCCATTAAAAAAGCAAAGGATTCAAAATCAGAGATTACTCTGTGTTGTCCAAGTGTCAAATATGTTGAATATAAATAAACACAGGCGATATTGAGGCTTTCGTAACATGCACGAAGGTAAATAAATAATCTATTATATCAAGGAAAGTCGTATTTCTGCTTTTGTGCTTAGCTGAAACTTAGAAACTACCAATGATACACTTACAAACCTTACATATTCTGATTCAGTATGATTCCGAGTTGGTTATTGTAAAAAAAAAAAAAATACTCTGATATTTATTTGCTTCACATCACCAGGAACCAACTTAGTGCAAGAGGGACTCAGAAATAAGAATTATTTTCCTTCATTCTTGCTGGTAAATGTTCTAAAAACAACACTGAAACTAGGTAAAACAGTCAATTAGCTGCTGATGAGTTTATCTTTTCCCTTTTTCTTTTCCTTTCTATTATATTGAACGAATTGTCTGAAAGAGAGAGAAAGAGAGAGAGAGAAAGAGAGAGAGAGAGAGAGAGACGCTTATTTAAAAAGTAACGTGACTGAGGATATGTAGAAAAGTTAAAGGAACCATCACACAAGTCTCATGGAATGCAAAAATGACTTAACTTATGGGAACGTGTATCTGTCTGCGTTCACTGCACAGACCGTGATCGTCTGCTCGTTGTCCAGATTCGGAGTTTGATTTCAACACTGGCTTAGTGTCAATCATGTGGTCTCGGTCAGTGCTGCAATAGAAGTATTCTCCCTCCAAATAAAACCACAAATTCAGCTTAAAACAAGTAACAATGTTTTATTTTGAAAGACGTTACAATATCTTGTTTTCTTCTACTGAAAAGTAAAGCAGGCCTGAGAATCAAGACAAACATATCTTCCAACCTAGAGCCAAAAGGTCTACCTGTCTCTGAGAAGTACACAAACCCTAATCCGACCTCCCTCTGCCACTCTGCTGGAATATATATAGATATTACTTGGACCATACCAGAGATACCAGTCGAGATTATTAGCTGTTAATTTATGGACATAAAAAACTGACTGACTATGAAGTCTACCATCTGGTATAGACATTAATTTTGGAAAATCGTAGTTGATCATAATCACAGCATGGAACCTCGTATCTGAAGTGACATTAAAACATTAGTTTTTCAAGAACTTTAAGTAGTTTGATTTCTCAACATGAACCCCTATTTAAAGAGGCAGTAACTTTTCCAAGTGGAGAAATCAAATTTTGGGTGGTCGAACTATTTCTTGGATGGTCTCTATTCTCTTTGCTAAATATTTTCTACTCCCAGGCATGCCGTCCACTAAACATGCAGCCTTGTGCATGTTTACACTTATGTGCATACTCCAGAAAGCTTTGTCACATGCTTGAGAACAAAATTATGCCACTTATCACGATTTGGGCCAGTCTTTCAGCTGTCAGGAGCGGCATGCCAGTCTCAACCCTTATCTAGATGGCCCATGTATTTATGTTAAATATCCAGGCCGTGTGTACAGAAAAAGCATGTTGACAAGAGATGCACCTGGCGATTGTCAAAAGATAAGATAATTATCGGATGACTAAAAGTCCATTTGACTAGAAATAATGCACCTAACATCAGTGACCACCTGCATGAGAAGAAGCAACATAACATGATCGATTGTCATGAGATAAATGTTGGATACTGCTTACCTTCGTGGGTGTGTACCTAGGTTGCGTCGCTAGTGGCTTGTCCCTTGGTCGTTGAACGATAAACACACGGACACCAGATTTGGTTTTAAGAGGTTTTATTTAAAACAGGGCAATTCGTGTGTACGAGAGAGACAGAGAGAATAAATGAACCGAAGGGAGAGATACCATAACACACCGAAGGCAGGACGACTTTTGGCCACCTGTGCCCACATTCCCGACCCCCTCTTGGGCGGGCGAGAACCCTGCGTTTCTCACATCTGATCAGTAAGCTGGTTGGCAAGCAAAGAGACAGACCACTTTGCAAACGGAAGTGACGTCATTTCCGACTTCTCCCCAGCTCCCCCTCCCCCCTCGCTATATAACATTTGTTGGTGGTCCTCTTGAATTAAATCTTGGTATGATTTATTCACATAGCCGGGAAACATGTTCAAACCACATTAATAGATCTGTTAATATGAAGCTTTTTCTGATATCTGTATTTTTTAGTCTATCTCGTAAAGTGACTTCTCAAACATTTAATTTCAAAGACATTGAGCTTCCTCTCATGTTCTGCCAGTATAGCCCATGTTTCACTTGCGTGTACACCAATAGGAACTATCAATGTATTGTAAAGTCAACAGTTTTGTTGTCTATTGAGACATTATCTCAAGAAGAGGAAAAGATTTTGCAAGAATTCACTTTCATCCCTCATTTCTCACAAAAGGCTTCAAGCTCAGAAGTAGAGAGCTTCAACTTATCGAAGGCAGTGGAAACGAGCCATCCACTTCCTCATAAATCAAATATGACTGAAGAAAGCCAGTGAGTTGCTTATAATTAGAACTCAAGAAAACTTTTTCTTTTTCGCCTGTGTCCGCTCACCCAGCTTGAACCCAAATGTACTATGTTGATCTGAACTTATGGATTGTATAGATTCAACAAAAAAGTATGTTTTTGGATTGATATATTTGATGTTATATACTTTTATGTATTTTTGTATATATTTTTTATATATTTTCAAAGTGTAATTTTATTACATGCAGTAATGTCACTGCGGTAATGGTCCTCTGAGGAGAAGAATTATCTTTGAAAACTCATGAGTTAAGGACGTTAAGATACTTTGCTTGAACTTTGAATTCTAATAAAATTTGATTGACACCTTATTTTATTATTTCATTTTATATTATGATATGAATGCTCTATCCAGTATATTGAGCTTCAGTTTTTATCCGGATGTTTCACTAATTATAAGATATTAGTTGACTCATATCTTTTGTTGGATTACTTATATATATATATATATATATACTAGCAAAACCTACCCGCCCTCCGGGCAGTAATTAATTGAGATGGGAGGCCGTTAATTAATAAACAAAATTTGACTTATAGAATTTCAAAATTTTAACAAACGTTGGTAAATGTGTAGATTAACACACTCAGCTAAATTACATGCCCTAAAAAAATGAGATTCTTTTTTTTACGGTCATTCTAAATTATTAGAGCAGTTAACTAATATATTTTTAACACTAATCCTAAGTTCGACTGGCAAGGTCGTAAAACTTGCCCCAAAACAATAACGTACAGAATTCCCCAGTCTAAATTCTAAAATATTTTTTGTTGTTTCTCTTTCCGCCAGTTTTTTTAGGGTAATCACACGTAATCGTCTAAAAAAGTAGAATCTCATTTTATCGGGAGATGGGTGTTCATCTACAATAATATCCAAACTTTTAATATTTTTTATTTATACCATAAAAATAAGATATTTAATTAGATAATATCAAAAAAATTATTCAATTTTCACAGGAAAAGTAAACATAACTAAAATCAGTTGCTTAAAACATAAATAAAAAAGGGATGTATAGTTAAAAAAAATGTATAAGATTTTTTTAAATTAAATATGGGTAAATTAACACCCTCCTAAATCCCCCCCCCCCCCCGAAGAAAATAACATTCTGCTTTTTTTAGGTGAGTGTTAACACCGTGGAAAACAGAGATAGAGAAAAACAAATATTTTAGAATTTAGTGGGGGATCAGTTATATATATATATATATATATTTGAATAGATTTTTGTAGGTACAAAGTTTTAATAAACAGTGAAATAATGTTAGACGTATTGCCATTATTATCTATAGTAAGGATTTTTTTTTTTTATGATTTATATTATAAAAGAGGAATAAAGAAACACGAGAAGGGGAACA